>CP092882.1:23596647-23612823 GCA_030710605.1 Cordylochernes scorpioides | reverse complement strand
CGAAACGTCGAGATAATAAAAAGATTTATACTTGACGAAGTATCTTCTTCTTTCTTATCTCCACTCAATCATATTAGGGTACTGGGTGAAGTAGACTGCGTCTGCCTTTGTCATTAAGACTGGGAGCACTACTCAGTGGCAGGCTGACTTAGCTCCAAAAGATATGGCCGCCTCTGACATGAGGAACAGACGCCATGTGCAGCCGCTCCTAACATGAAGTACAAACGCTGCTCATCCTGTATCCCTGGATTAGGAGCCCTTACAGGGTACTATCAGCCAGGCCAGCTGAACCCAGGTTTTTTAGCGAGCTTGTTACTGCTCCCCCTCCTCCCTTGGGACCGGCAAAGATGGAGTTTGTTTTTAAGAACAATGAATGCCCCGGCCAGGTAACCTCTGTCTTTACGATATGTAGAAATTAATAGGAATAAAGAGGACACGAATATTTCATTTTTCTATAAGTATTGTAAAATAATGGACTATACTGTTTTCAAAACTTCATTCAGGATTTATATTTTTCAATTTATTAATTAACCATTCGCGATCTTGAAATATTTGCGTCTATTACAGAGGAAACAAACAAACATCAAATTAGAACTTAGAATTAAATATTTACAAATTTATATGTATAAATCGACAGAGTTCCTAAAATTTATATAGACAAAGTGGCTGATCTAATAGAATTAAATCATTCAGATCAGGGAACAATCGATGTCTCACTTCTGTAAAGTTCGAACAGTCATAGATAAGGCGAAGAGCAGTTTGTCCAGTTTCTCCGCAGGAACAATATTCAATATATTGTTATGACGTTTCTCAGACGTCGATGTTTGCGTTCAAGGTTTCTAAGAGAACAATGTGGATTCTTTGTGGATACAGCTTAGTACGGTATATTTATTATAAGAGCTTTAAAGAGTAGAAAGGTAATTATATACAGTAGATAGACCTGTCTTCATTGTTCGCCACCAGAGGAATTCTCCTCGTCACCGTTTTCCCGGTTATTCCATACGGCCACACGCCCGGAGCCCACTTCCCGTAGCCAACTTGCTACGTCTCCTGTCACCGCAGATGGGACCAGACTCTGTCCTCCCCCCACACAGGAATGCTGTTTTTAGCGCCTGCCACATGGCAGCGGGAGCCGCTAGATTCCACCCCTCTTTCCCCAACTTTACTCTGGTAATTCGGCCTTGTCATCCACGTTACAATCTATATGGTTATTAAAGAGTCTACCTTTTTAGGTTTGTAACATGAAACATTATTTTTATAATGAACTCAAATATAAAAGTGTAAAAGCATTTTAAAGCAATATTTATATAGGTAATTGTATTTATAAATATATGTAGTGTTTAAATAACATCATATAATTCTATATCAGTAAATAATTAAGGACAATATTATATTAAAAGCCCTTTTATCTTAAGAGTAAAAAATCAGATATCTTGCTTTGTATTATTACGTATAATGTAAAATGTGGTCCCACAAAGGTAAATATCTATTAGCAAACGACATAAATATATATGCATATATAATATATGCAAAAACGGCACATTTCCCTTAATTGCATTTATTAAATGCATTTATACGCCTTTTAAAAAGGTATAGGTGTGTTGTATAGGTCCAAATACCACATATTTACAATAGATTGAAGCATTATGACTTGAAAATATCTCAATTTAATTTTAAAAAACACCATCTAGTGAAACAAGAATCAACTAAACTTTGATTTAAGCTTGTTCCATGATTATTGGTCAACCAATTTCTTTATAAATCAAGAAAAGCCAACCACGAACACGTTTCTAGCTGTTGGACTCGTCAGCGTGATGCAAGCTGTAACTCATCGTTCAAATATTGGATCCAAGAGATTTCCTGAGAAATCAATAAATTGGTTTCCGAGGCCAAATTTGCGCAAATACGCTTATCATAATAATAATAAATAATAATAAGAAAATGGTTAGATATTGATGCTAACAACAAAAAGGCATATTCTATATGGCACTTTGCCGACTGAAATGGTCATGTAAGTTGTCAGGTTATTTCCCTCTTTTGATTTCAATATCAACACTTGATCATTCTTATAATTTCTGCATATGTTTAGCCTATTCGTCAAATTTAGCCTCAGATACCCACATTAAACTGGCGAAACCGCTGGGAGGGTTCACCACTGATGAACCAAGCCCTCCCATTAATTTTTCCATTGCAGTATGGGCAGTAGAAATTGTTTAATATCAAAAAAAAAAATCTTACGCCTTTAAAATAGCTTTCAAATTTAGATACCCACATATTAATTTATTTTTAAATACAGCTTGCACCACTTTGACAAATCCAACAGCTCTAACGCGTTCGTGGTTTGTTTTTCTCAAATTTATAGAGAATATGGGTTAGCCAAATATCAGGGAACAGGCTGAATCAACGTTAATATAATTTTTGTTTCACTATATAACATTCTGCCATCTAAAATATTCTTGGGAGCAGTCAGGATATGCCTTTTTTTATAGAATATTAACACCTGACCATTTTACTAATTTTTTGTCTGTTTTTCCTGTACACAAATGGTCTCTAGGTGGATGCTTATCAGTATGCCAAAGTTGGTGTTGTGGCTTTGTTACCGACCCGATGCCGCTAGTTGCGGCGACGGTCATTAGATGGCGTCAGTTTCTGACGTTTATTTTGACGGGAGAGGCGGCCATTGCTTCCATGGATTAATTTCCTCCCGGCAAATTTCCCATCTATGTTTTGCCAATAGATTTGGCCCAGCCACATTGCCAGCAAAACACTTCTTTGGTAGATTGTGAGGATTCCATTAAATCCCGGGTGGATCTCATGGAATAAAGTCCGCCCTAGACTGACGAGGGCCATTAGCCCGAAACCATGGTCTCTAGGTGGACGCTTAGCAGTTTTCCAAAGTTGGTGTTGTGGCTTTGTCACCGACCCGATGCCGCTAGTTGCGGCGACGGTCATTAGATGGCGTCAGTTTCTGACGTTTATTTTGACGGGAGAGGCGGCCATTGCTTCCATGGACAAATATATAGGTTTATATAAAAAGTCGTACCTGGATCTTTAAAGAATTTTTTTTATTATTTTCTATACAGATCCAGGTACGCCCTTTCATATAAACTTATTTGATGGATCGCTTTTTGACACAAATATATATATTAATCAAAAGTAAGCAATATGAAGTTAGGTTTATATTTATAAGAATATTCCTATTTTGTGTTAAAGTTCGTGAACCTTTCTATAATCTTGAAGAAGAATAAAATAAAACCTTGTTCTTACCTATGTATATATTTACAAGAAGTTTTGTGCCAGACCCAAAACTAATGAATTTATATAATTTGAACCGACGCCATCTGTGGACCAACTTTGCAGGGTTCTAGAAAATATTTATATTATAATGTTTGTGAAAAAATAGTACAAATGTGACATTGTACTGGGATAAGGTGCATAAATTAAGAAAAAGGCATCTACTTATCGTGCAACTAAAAGTTGCTGATGGCTTGCGCCATCTATCGGAATAAATATCAACTATTCTCGTTGATTTTTAATTATTCCAGAATTGGCCAAATACTCATTCTTGATTAATCAAGAAAAGCTAACCACGGACGCGTTTCGGGCTGTTGGCCCTCATCAGCGTGGTGCAAGCTGATATTTATTCCGATAGATGGCGCAAGCCATCAGCAACTTTCAGTTGCACGATAAGTAGATGCCTTTTTCTTAATTATAATGTTTATATACAACATATATCGTTCTGAAAATAAAGCAATCCATATTTAAATCTTTAGATAATAAAAAGGCATATATTGGATTGAATAAAATATTTATTTGCCAATATTTCGGTTGGCTATACACCAATATTTATCAAGGCATTACATTTTTGAATAAAAAACACTCAGCGCCGCATATATAGTGTTATAATATAACACATGTCGAATCCTGCCGACTTTCTTTCTTTAGCTGTGGTATTTCGGTGGTCTGGTCTGTTGTAATGAGTCGTGGGGAAAGATGATGATTGCGCAGTCGTGATGGTGGTGAGTGGTAAGGCACACAGAGACGAATCACAGGGGAATCCGAGGTATCAGAGAGAGAGAACGCAGAGACCAAGTTGCGGCCGGCGGGCCATCCACCCCGTTCACAAAGACTTACTAACGATCTGTCTGCTGCTGCTGTCGGCTATCTTGCATCTGCTGAACTGACTACTTTGGCTGCGGGGCAAGCCCTTTTTATATGCTCAAGTGTTACGTCACCGGACGTCTGGCGCCGTGGGGTCGAGGCGGTTGACCTCATTGGCTGCGGGAAAGCCCTGTTACGTCATCGGACGTTTGGTGCCATGGCGTCGCGACGGTTGACCTAATGTTTGCGGGGTAAGCCCTTTTGGTTTCTATGTTCCCTCTAGATGTACCTCTTTATTTAATTGAACACTAAAAATCGATACAACCAAAGTTAAATTGATTAAAGGAGGATTGGGTACAATGATTAAAAGTCAATATTAGAGTAGGGAGTGTAAGAAGGGGTAGGGAGTATTTACACAGGTGTTTATAATTCTTAAATTACCACAGATGGGCCCCCTGCGTTGAAGAATTTAAAAAGGGGCAGCCTGAGTTGAATTCTGGTAGTTGGGAAGTAATTTTTGGGGAAAATTAATTGGGTAAACAAACAAAGCTATTTACAGGGTGGTAAGAAGTTGCGGTCGACAAGGTGACAGAATGGAAAGATGAAGTAGGAACTGTTAAAAGAATGACATGATGATTAAATTGGTTGACAGCAGGATCAGCTTGAGAACATGGGTTTGCAAGGCGTTTTGCTATGACGTCTTGGAACTAGTTAACAAAGGATAAAAAAAACTATTGTTCTCTACTTAGCGGTCTTGGGTGAAAAAAAAAAAAAGAATGAACATAGCGCGATGGTGAGTGAGTGAAAAAAACAAAATGCCTGCAGAGTATTTAATCTTGGTGTATGGACAAACTACATCAAGGGAATTTATGTAAGTGTAAAAAAATGAACATTAAAAAAACATAAAGAAAAACATCACATTAAAATAAACTGACAAATACATGGGTCGCGCTGGTGGTGAAAAGATCCGCTAAGGTGGTAAGGTTTGGTGAAAGGCAAGGTAATTGCGTGGTTGTTGAGAGAAACCAATTGCAGAAGTTGAGAAGTGTGAAAAGAAAAATGGTGAAACAAAATTAAAATATAATGATATTTACAAAAGTGGGACAATGGAAAAACATTGATTAAAATTTGTAAACAAGTCCACTTTAGGTTTTAAAGATCGCTTGAAAACATGTTGCATTGGTAACATAGGGTGAGAAAAAAATGTGTGGGTACATAGGTTGACAAACGAATCACTGTGCAGCATTGCGACAAGACATTGGTTTTAAGGGAGATAGTTGCGGGGTAGTATGGTACAACACGTGGGGTACAAATAAAATAAGGTTGGGATAAGTTATCTGTGATGTAAGGGAAATAGTTGTCAGGACGTAGGTGGTGGGGAAGTTTTAAATAGACGTTGAACGGTTTCTCCTATCAAAATCCAGATGATGGTAAGTAGTTGGAAAATGGCTTCTTGTAGTTGAAAAAGTCTATCAGTTTCTTGTGCGTATATTCCTACTAGACGGGTGACCCGGGCTTCGCCCCGGGATAGATCCGTGTGCATATCTACCCGAGTGATATATATCTAGATAAGATTTTTTATAATTGTTTGTTATTAGCATTATATCTATTTGTTTGCATCAGCATAATTTAATCTAATATTTGATAGAGGGCGCTGTTCGTGAGCTAAGTAGAATAATTTGAATATATAGTTTTAATAATTGATTTATATATTTTTTAAAATAGCCTATCGTCTTCCCCGTATTCTTTTACCTATGTATGGAAATTTTGGTTTGAATTAGTGAACTACTGCGAATTTGTATACAGGACATACAAACAAACAAACATACAAACATTCAATTTTATATATATAGATGTAGATAAGTGTGATTAGCGGGAGGTGGAGAAGGGCATTGTTAGTGTGTAAAAAATGTTTTCATATCGTATCCTATATTTTTTATGAGAGAGATTAGTTGTGGGCTGAGCCATTTATGTTGGAGGGTTGATGACTTGACTTGGGACTGGGTTGATTCATGATTGATTTGTAGCTGGGAAGCTGGGGAAGCATTGTTACTTGAAGTCGGTTCTACTTGGATTAGGGTAAAAAGATTTGGGGTTAGAGGTAGAAGAGGTTGGCTACTGGCTGGTTTGATCGGGAGTTGGTATTCTTGGAACAAGTCCGGTTAGAGATGTCGGAACGGAAATGAGTCATTGTCTTTGGGTTGAACATAATGGGCCTGCATGGTGGGGGGTGCTATATGAGGGACGCTTTCTGTGTAGGGCCTGAGTTTGTTGACATGTATTGTGTCGTGTTCCTTATTGAGCGGTTGATTTGGTCTATTAATCTTTACCACATTGGGAGAAATAATTTCTAAAATTGTGTCTTAACATTCGGCGACTTGATTTTGAATTTCCTTTAGGTCGTAATAAGGAACTCTGTATGGCCTGAGTGTAATTATTTGTCAGAAGAAGTGTCAATTTTGACGGGGGGAATGTTTAACGTGGGGACATCAAATTTGTTTTCAGAAAATATGTGTTGATTGTTATGCAATAGGAGATTAAATTGGGTCGGAAAATTAGGGTGAGACAATTCAGTTCGCGCATCAGTTAGCTAGCAATTGGGGTTAACAAGGGTTGTGGGAGATAAAAAATAACATTGACATTTTTCTGAAAAGGAATAGTTCTTTGTGGTTAGTGCATGTGCTGATTGGTTGCAACATGAGCGCAGAGATGTTTGGAATGCCTTGAAATGTCGCTGGCATTCCCAATAAGCACATGCACGTGGAACAAGGGAAAGGTTATACACATTTTTACCTAAGGGTGAGTTATTTTGAAGTATAAAGAATTCGTGAAAATTAATTTGCAATTTAAATTTTTTAAGCGTATCTATTGAAAGTATACCAAATGAAAGCTTAGAATCTATGACATAAATTATGATCTTTTCTGTTATTTTGCCTAAGGTTACCGGAAGATAAACATAGCCTGCGGTGGTAATACCTTGTGAGATAGAACTAATTTGAATGTGCTCGTTAATTAATTCTATTTTTTGTGTGTTAAGATTTTTTTAAAGAAATTAAAGGTATTTAATGGTATAATATTTACGGTTGCGCCAGTTTCAGCTAGAAAAGGAAGGAAATGTTTGTGATTGAGGAGGACTTTTAAGATAAGGTTATTACCGAAAATTAGGGTAATTCTTTACCTGTTTGGGGCTAGTGTAGCTTGTCGTCGGGGCGGCTGGTGCAGTAGACGGTGTCGTCTGGCGGCCATTGTTGTTTTGGTTGAAGGTGCCTTGGCGGTTGTGGCTGGCGTGGTAGGTTTGGCCGTGCTGGGCGTTAGAAGCTGGTCGTTGCTGGCACTGAGAGTGCCAGTGTTATCCCTGGCAGAACTTGCAGGGGGAAGGTGGCATTGCTGCGTAGTTTTGTGCCCGTGGTGGAGGTCGTGGGGTATTGTGGTAGGGTCCTTCCATCCGTGGAGGGTTGTCTGGGCCACGTAGTGGTTGTGGGGAGAAGTTTACTCGTACCCTTGAGGTTAGTTCATACCACTCGGAAAGTGACTTGGGAGGCACAACTCGAACAAGGCGCTGATCCCCAGTGGGCAGTCCTTCGGTCAAGGCCTCTATGATGACAGGTCTTGGCAAGTTCAATTGTATCCCTAACGTTGCCTTGGTCCTAAAGTACTCTTCAAGAGAGTTATAATGTTGAGATTTTGTAGCGAAAATTTTCGCGTAGGTTGTGTCGGTCTTATCTGGGAATAAGTCCTCTAGGGTTCTCTGCGCTTCTTCATACGGCTTAGTATCAAGTCGGAGTTGTCTAAAAAGATCGAGGGGCTGCTTAACAAGGTATTTGGGAAGTGTTTGCAGTTTTTGTTGAGGGGTTAAGTTCTGAGTTTGTAGTTAAAGTTCTTAAAGAAAGATGAAGCGTTGTACATACCATCAAAGGCGGGTAGATCAAGGTCTCGGGGATGAAGGGGTTGCAGTCTTTCTAGGATGGTTGCCAACTGAAGGATGATGGTGCCAAGATGGAGTGGTGGTGTTGTCGGTCCGTGGTCGTTGTTGGGGAACTCTCCAATCTCTTGCTCCCGGGGTTCTTTTTCGTCCTTGTTCATCCTGTCGACTCTATGTCGAATCCTGTCGACTTTCTTTCTTTAGCTGTGGTATTTCGGTGGTCTGGTCTGTTGTATTGAGTCGTGGGGAAAGATGATGATTGCGCAGTCATGATGGTGATGAGTGGTAAGGCACACAGAGACGAATCACAGGGGAATCCGAGGCATCAGAGAGAGAGAGAGAGAGAGAACGCAGAGACCAAGTTGCGGCCGGCGGGCCATCCACCCCGTTCACAAAGACTTACTAACGATCTGTCTGCTGCTGCTGTCGGCTATCTTGCATCTGCTGAACTGACTACTTTGGCTGCGGGTATGCCCTGTTACGTCATCGGACGTTTGGTGCCATGGCGTCGCGACGGTTGACCTAATGTTTGCGGGGTAAGACCTTTTGGTTTCTACGTTCCCTCTAGATGTACCTCTTTATTTAATTGAATACTACAAAACGATACATACAAAGTTAAATTGATTAAAGGAGGATTGGGTACAATGATTAAAAGTCAATATTAGAGTAGGGAGTGTAAGAAGAGGTGGTGAGTATTTACACAGGTGTTTTTAATTCTTGAATTACCACACACATATATATTATAAATGTATGTATATTTTCTTAAATATAAAGTCAATGTCTGTTGTCTGTTTCGCGATAAACACAAAAACTAATTAACCAATTGGTACCATATTTTGCATGTCGCTTTTTATAAACCTGAGGAATATTTTCGGCTAAATTTTGATTGGTATTTTTGGCTATTTATTTTTTTCAATTGAAGAACTTTATTTTACGCAGAGTAAATAGGAAGCGAAGTAACAACACCAGGCCAATTAAGCGATCAATGAGCGTTCTGCATTTTTTTTTTTCAAGTTGCTTGCGTATTTTTTTTTTATATCTTTTTTTACGAGTGTTACTTTTTTTTTAGTATTGAGCATTGAGAGAGAAATTTATATTACCAAGTTACGGTAAGTGCACACAATAAAATATATGAAAAAACTTTACAAAATTAGTTTATTCATAATAAAATTGTGAAGAAAGTTTTAAAATTACAAATATTTTCTCACAAAGAGATTAACGCTCGAAAGCTAGCGTTTTTTCAATAAAAAGATACTCATTGTGAGAAAATATTTGTAATTTAAAAATAAGTTTAACTGTATGTAAATAATGGCTTTCGTATTTTTTATTAATTTTTGTTCTGGCCTTTGTTTTATATCTTTTTAAAAAAATCGTTTAAGATGCAGTCACAGTCATTAGCAAACACACATGTTTGCCTAATTTCCATTTGCTCTTTTATTTTTTACAAAAAATATATTTACATGCCAGTATTTTGGATTAATTTTTTATAAACCTATTTTTTCCTATTCTCACTGAGAAGATGGTCATCGCAGTCAAGATCCATCGCAGTTACTTACTCAACTCAGGCAATTTCAAGTGTTAATGCGCTGGGGCGTGTACCTCGGGGGTTGGGTGGAAAAGCTGCCATCTATTTAAACTATATTGATTTTGAAATAACTAGATGAATTGCAAAAAAATAATTAAATCAAATACCTAAACACTAATATAATACAATTTTTGCCATCACACACAATTTTTGCCTGTGGTTTATGTGTTACTTCTGAATTGCTATTATATGACACTTCTACTATTTATTATTGATGTACTTTCAGTATGAAGGAAATTGCGCTGGGGGAACTCTCGGGCGAAGCCGGGTCATTCATCTAGAATTTTATAAATATTATAAGACCATGCGGCACTGAGTTTGAATATACAAATATATAATGCCTTAACAAAGGTTTGCGTTCAGCCAGCCGAAATATTGGCATATAAATCTTTTATTCAATCCAATATATTCCTTTTTATTATCTAAATACAACATATATATATAAGTGCAGTATAAGATACTTCTTCTTTTAAGTACTGTTATTCCTGGCCGTTAAAAATGCAGGGAAACTATTGAATACAGAGAGTCATAAAATATTAATCCATTTCTTTGACGCATAATCATATATTTGAATATACAGTTAAACACAAAGGAGACTAAGAATATTATTGTCTTAATGCACTTTATAACGGTAGGAATGTCCTTTATGTTTATATATGTGTGAAAGAAGTAGCTGTTTCTTTTAATATCATCCTCTAGTGCCTTTATAATAAATATATCAAAAGTAACTTACACTAAACGCCACTAAATTAACCATGAAATACCTTTTAAGATTACAAAGAATGAGTAATCATAGGTTCCCCAAGATATGCTGGAAAAGGTTAAGAGAAATATACATAAATACAGGAAAACCTATTGTACTCTACAGGACTATTTTAGCAATTTATCACCAATGCGGACTTGCCTGGATAAACAATGCTAACGACTATGAGACCATTCAAAACGAATTACCAGGAATTTTTCGTACAAAAACTGAACAATTAATTCAGCAGGACTAAGCAAAAATGGATCATACAAGATTATATTTTAATTATAAATTATTATATAAGTATTCAATACCTGAACAAATTTTAATCTGGAACCTATCATTAGACATAAAAGGTTACATTACCCAAACAAGAATCACTTCGACTTTACTAAGAGAAAGTCACATTCAAATATTAAAAAGGAAGATTGTATTAGTAAATTCTGCAAACCTGAAAGCATAGAAGAAATGACCAACTACATCTATGAATGCACTATTGTTAACGAGGAACGGAATAAGATTTTAAAGAACATTTTCCATGTCTACGTGAACCCAGTTCAGCTAATCAAAATAATGTCCGATAAAAACATATATAGCGATAGAATTGTTTAACTTTCATAAAGCGTTAGAGAACAAGGTAATCTCTAAGAACTAAAATTACAGAACAATTTCCTTCCATAGTTAATTTGTATAGTTATGTTGAATACTTTGATTTCCTTTTCATTTTCCCTTCTCTCTTTTGTTTATGTTTTTCCCCTTTTCTCCATGAAAATGATGTATGGCGAGTCCTTACAGGACGGAAATGTCCTAATAAGGCTGCTGTTGTTGTTGTTGTATATTAAAAGGGGTGAACCCTCCCAGCGGTTTCGCCAGTTTAATCTACTATACCGCTGTAATATTGCATTTAGGTTTTCCTTTTATACTGATATTAATGTTAGACTCTTGTAATGGCGAAACCGCTGGGAGGGTTCACTACTGATGAGCCAGGGGCCCGCTCATTATTTTATCATTGTAGTAAGGGCAGTAGAAAATTGATTAATTTTTTTAAAAGAATCATACGCCTCAAAATATTTCAAATTTATTATATATATAAATATAGTAGAAATATTAAAAATAAACTTTGATAAAAAATATAAAGTCCTGTCCAATAATACCTCAAAGAAAATTAATCCGCCTCGTCTTTTCCATCAAATTTTATCTTTTAGCCTGTAAAGAGGTCTTCACCCCAATACACGCCATTAAAGAAAATGAAAAAAAAGGAGGGGGGTTAGGAGAGAGGCCTCTGTGTTTTAATTTCTGGCCAATTTATTAGAACAGCTACTTTCCATTGATCATGTTCTTTTAATAATGACAACGAACAAAAATATGAAGGAAGGAGAACAAATTATTTTTTGCACTCCTTAAAATGAAAACCTAATTATGATAGGGTAATTTTTCATATTGGCCCCATCAC
This sequence comes from Cordylochernes scorpioides, assembly GCA_030710605.1. Classification (NCBI taxonomy): domain Eukaryota; kingdom Metazoa; phylum Arthropoda; class Arachnida; order Pseudoscorpiones; family Chernetidae; genus Cordylochernes; species Cordylochernes scorpioides. The sequence continues at coordinate 23,601,017 of CP092882.1, read as the reverse complement.
AAATTTGGTTAGGTTGGAAGGAAGGAGAAAAAAAAGTTGAGAAAATTGAACGTTTTTAATTTGTAGAAGAAAAAGTAGGGTGGGTGGTATCTATATAAACTACATGCTAATAACAGTGTGAATTTTGTTTATTTACTTGTTGTGATAGTATATATATATTACTAGCCGAATGACCCGGGCAACGCCCGTGTTTTACCCGATTTAATGTTTTTATTCAAATACTATTTGTTACAATTATAAATTGGCGCCTTAAATAGATGCATATATTAGTTAATAACTATAGCCTTATGTGCTTTATCTGTCTATGTACTTTTGGCTTCCGTAGGCGCCTCTTACTGGGAAAAAGAAAGAGAGGATTCCATTTAGTTATTAACTAATATATGCATTTATTTAAGGAGCGACCCGCTCCAACACAATAGTTACAAAAACGAAAAAGCGAGTGTAGAGGAATTATTGGTCATTTGCTTGATTTTGGTATGCAGTCGTGGAAGAGATTATAATAAAATTAGTTCAATAATAAATAGACTTAATTGCGCTAAAGCAATATATATATAAACATAATTTGGTAAAAGTGCTGCCTGGCTTAAGGTGAATAGAACAAGGAAAAACAAAAGATTAATTACATAATGTACAAAAGTTTTGAGCCGGCCAACGGGGAAAAACAACAACGAGCTTTTATATGCAAAGTGTGACCTCTGGCGGTCGATTTAGCAGAATATTTGAATCTATGAAATATAATTTTATATAAAATAATATTATAATATAACATATATATAAATATATTGACACGTCCATTTTAATCGTTTGGTCTTTAACTTCCATACTACTATGAAAATTAGAAACTATTTTAGAGGCGTATGATTCTTTTTGAAATTAAACAATTTCTACTGCCCTTACTGCAATGAAAATATTAAAGGGAGGGTTCACCACTGATGAGCCAGGCCCTCCCATTAATTTTTCCATTGCAGTAAGGGCAGTAGAAATTGTTTAATATCAAAAAGAATCTTACACGTCTAAAATAGTTTATAATTTTCATAACAGATGGCGCGCTAGTGCATCGTAACATAATTCTATATAATACAAATTAAAACACCAAAACGCGAATGTTTATTATCACAAATAAATCAAACTTCTACTGTCCTTACTGCGATGATAAAATATTGGAAGGGCTTGGCTCATCAGTGGTGAACCCTCCAAGCGGTTTCGCTAATTTAATCTACCAGACCGTTTCTTTAGAGCTCAAATAATGTAGTGGATTATTATGCTTTTATATGCTACACTGAATGGTGGAATTTTTTAAATGAAAAAAGAATGAGTAAACTATGGACAAAGGCTTAGGACTATAGACAACTACTAAGATTACTAGAGTATACATATATGAATGAGCAATAGAACTCTTCCTGTTTAGATAATCAAATAAAGTAAAGCACGAAGGAAGATGAGTTTCTTACCTAATTGTCCTTTTCCCCTATATTTGCACATCTCAATTGTAATCATAGTTATATTTTGTTTCTCCGTCTATAAGAAAAAATGTAAATATGCTAAAATATTGCTTACCATAGTATAAATAGGCTTGTATCTCTTTGAATCTCTTAGTTTTTTTTGCCAGTAGAAGGGCGTGTACCCCGAAAGCTCGCTCACGTTTATTAAAAAGAAACTCATCTTCCTTCGTGCTTTACTTTATTAGTATACATATATGAAAAATAATATCAAAATAAACTAATAAAAAAGTTCGGGTGTTGCTATTAAAATCATAAAAGGCATATCCTGACCACGAGCACATAAGCTTTTTAGATAGAAGAGCGCCATCTAGTTGAACAGAAATGAACTAAACTTTGATTTAACCATGTTCCCTGATATTTGGACAACTCATTTTCTTAATAAATCAAGAACACTAGATGGTGCTCTGCTATTTAAAAGTCCAATATGCTCGTAGTCAGAATATGCTTTTTTATTTTAATATTTACATATATGAAATTTCGAAACTATTATTAATTAATTACTAAACGTATGATTCTTTTAAAAATTAAACAATTTCTACTGCCCTTACTGCAATGGAAAATTTAATTGGAGGCTCCTGGCTCATCAGTTGTGAACCCTCCCAGCGGTTTCGCCAGTTGAATATACCATACCAATCTATAATTAGATTTTGTAGAATGTTTTTTAGTAATAGATAGCCTGGGCTGTAATAAATGGTAAATAGTTATATGCTGTAAATAACTCTAAATTTCTGTTCTTAACTGTGATGTTCACTAATATTCATTATAGGGTAATTAAATCGTTAACTAACTGACAAATACGTTAATAATTTCTATTATAATAACTAAAATCATATTAATAATTACTGTAAAAGCTCCCAAACTTGTGTATGCATGCAAATATCCAAGACGGATATCGCGTGCTTTGTAAATGATAATAAAAAAATTAAAAAATACCGCTGTTATATTGAATTTTTCGATCTTACTTTTATATTGATACTGATGCTAGACTCTTGGAATGGGTATTTAAGATCAAGGTTGAGTTGGGATTTATTCCTCTAGATACCATTCAATTTACATATATGCATATGAAAAAATAGGAAGAGATTAGAAACATCGGTCAGATGTTGATATTTATGACAAAAAAAGACATATCCTGACCTTACATAAGCATTTTATATGGCATAGCGTCATCTAGTGGATTGAAAATCAAATGCTTATATGAGCTGTCTGGATATGACTTTTTCATATTTCCATATCTTTAATTAAAAAGGCATATATTGGATCAAAATATCATTTATTTTACCAATATTTCAGTTCGATAAACGCCAATCTTTATTAATTGGCGTTCAGCCAACTGGAACATTGATAAAATAAATTATATTTTGACCCAAAATATGCCTTTTTAATTGAAGATTTATTTATGAATTGCTTTATTTTCATAACGATATTCATATATGTAAAAGAAATGAAAAAGGTAAAAAATAGTGTAAAGGAGGTCAGGCAATATAATAAATAAAACATCCTGAACGTCAAATGAGAATTAATATCACTTTTACCTGACCTTATTATTTTTCCATTTCACTTAATATAATGGTATTTATGCGAATTTTACTTCAACTACCTATTCCTTGGCTTTTCAGGAAACTTCTAACACCAGCTTTTTGCTCGTTTATCTACAGCCTGCAACACGCTGATGTAGGCAAATATCTCGAAATGTGTATATAGTTGGAATAATCTTGATGTTTATATTGTGACGGCGTTTTGACCCACCGCCAATTTTGAACAGCCCTTTCAACCGCCACCACCTTTGCCAGCCGTGTACGCTAAGTCGGCGCATGCGTGGCGGTGGTGACGTGTAAACACGGGGGAGGAAACCATTGTTTTGGACGCCTCTACGAACCAACGGCCATTTTCATCCATCCATTTTCATCAAACCTTTTTAAACTCTTCTTTACAAGATTTTAATTTGTGACGATAATAATCACTAATAATTAACATTGATATTTATTTTTATATATTTTTGTAATAATTAAAATACCTTGGAATGAATAATTGAATCATTTTTTCAAAACCAGACGAACCACCACAATATATCTTTCAAGAATTTTGTAGACCAATATCATGGAATAAGCCTTAATCAAGATTTAGTTGAAATTTGATATTGTAGATGGCGCAATGCTATCCAAAAAGGAGCGTTTGATAGGTCAGAATATGTCTAACCTTTATATATTTATTGATGGATATTTTGATGGGAGTATATTGATCTATAAAAATAAATGCCATCACTTCCCTGAAATAGACACAAAAACTAATGAACATTTCTTTGACCGTCTTTGAAAACTATCAGACTCGGTCAAACATCCGCAAAACCAATTTTCGCGAAATCACAAAGCCCTCCTGGAGACTATGTTTTCGGACTATAGCCCTCGTCAATCCAAGGGTGGGCTTTGATTTCATAAGAATGGTGAAAAATTCATGAAATCTTCAGAATTTACCAAAGAGGCACCAAGCCGATATTGTGTGGTTTCTGTTTATACTGTTCTTATATTTCGATATGAGGGTTTCGAATATCAGAAAAGGAACGGTATAAACAGATGAATAGACTTCCCAGAGCAATTCTGCCATATCACAAATCGACTATAAATGGCCATCATTATTTAATTCTCACATATCCAAAAACGCAGTATAAAATGCCATCATTGAGTAAATCTATCCCTACCGTGTTCACTCTCAGTTTTAATTTCGCATGTTGAAGAACAAGATCTCGAAAGCTCGCGGTGTATTGCAATAAAGGAAATAATATTTCCTAAGTATAAAAATAGTACAAATGTGATATTGTAATGGGATAAGGTGCATACATTATGAAAAAGGCATCTCCTTATCGAGAAA
>CP092882.1:23294078-23596547 GCA_030710605.1 Cordylochernes scorpioides | reverse complement strand
ATGATTCTGGAATAATTAAAAATCAACCAAAATAGTTGATAGTTGATATTTATTCCGATAGATGGCGCAAGCCATCAGAAACTTCAGTTGCACGATAAGGAGAGATGCCTTTTTCTTAATTATTGCCTAAGGTTTTTAGATATTTATATAAAATTATATCGCAATTTTATTGAATTTAAATAAAACTTTATCAATTTTCTTTAATGTAATGGAAATAAATTGGAAAGGTTTGGCTCATCATTTGCAAGCCCTCTTAGTGGTTTAGGCAGTTTATGTTACTGTAAGTATCTACTATTGTATTGAGCTATTCTGGTTATTTAGCAGTCACTCGAACGGTATTCCTGGTTAGGATAGTTGAAGAAACTATGCAAATTAGCGTATATGGATGCATATATATGTTATATAAAAAATATTATTTTATTTAAAATATATATCATAGATTCAAATATTGTTAAATCGACCGCCAGAGGTCATGCTTCCCCTATAAAAACTCGTTGTTGTTTTTCCCCGTTGGCCGGCTCAAAACTTTTGTACATTATGTAAATAATCTTTTGTTTTCCTTATTCTACTCGCCTTAAGCCAGGCATTACTTTTATCAAACCATGTTTTTATATATTCCATAAGTTCAATTAAATCTATTTTGATAACTGATTTTATTTATCATTGCCACGACTGCTCAACAAATATCTCTATTCTCAAATTAATCAGCATCAAGTATTAATTTTATATAACTAATTATCAAAAATCAAACAGAAAAACCTTTTTTTTCTATTATAACATATATATATGTGATGAAGAGTGAGGTTGGTAAGCCTTGTAGATTCCTGTCGACTTAGATGTGATAAAGAGTTGCTGTCGACTTATCTGTGATGAGATCCTGTCGACTCTCGCTATAGCTGTGGTAACCGGTGGTCAAACCTGTAGTAGCCGAGAGGGACAGTCAGGGCGTGGAGAGTTTTCCAGTACCTCTCTGCACTTTGGAAGACTTTTAACAGTCTTCACAGAGTACAGGCAGTCGTGGTCGAGGCAGAGTGGAAAGTTTGGGAATGTCCACACACACAAAACGAAGAGACACAGCTGAAGTAGGAAAGTTCCATGAACAGATAGGAGTTGAGCTAAGCAAGATGGAGATTTAGAGTATTTCTTACTGTTTTACATGGTGATGAGGTGGCCCTGGCTACGACCGACGGTGAAAGGGGTGACTCCTGACTAACTACACTCGGCTAAAAAGCGAGGTGTTTATATACCATTCCCGAGGAGGGGGGGAGTTGGACTTTAAACGTCTGCAGCATTCCGCATGCATATAATTATTTATAGATGTGTTTCTATATACAACATGACAATCTTGTTATAAGTAGTTATACAATATAGGGTTGTTGGTTTAAATTACCATATATATATTTAAAATATAGAAAGCATTTACTGACCACGAGAACATGTGCTTTTTAGATGGCAGAGCGCCATCTAGGGGAGAAAAATAAACTAAACGTTTATTTAACTTGCACCGTGATATTTGGCCAACCAAATTTATATATATAGCATATTTATATATAGCAATTTATTTTGTATAAATAGAGAGCGCTCTAATCCCTTATATTTATATTCTGTTTATGTAAACTAATGAATAATCAAAAATCGAATGAATATTTAAATTGTTGAGTATATATAACATGCTAAAATTCTCTGCTCAAACTTCCCATTGCAGAGTTACTTGTGTTCCACTTCAGTAGGAGTATAAATTGTAGAATAAATTGACCGAAAACACATTTAATCATTTTGTTTTTTCCAAGTTAGTGCCTGTTAACAAGAAATTTAAGAGGTCCCATCAAGTTCGGACAATTAAGAACAAACTGGTTAATCTCTTGATCCTCCCAAATTTGGCTTGTGATCCACAACTCCATGTTAACAACTTCAATGGAGGGGAGACAGACAAGCTGGCCAATTTGGGGATCAGTTGAAAGCTAATCCTTGCAATTAAACCGCTCCAACAAGCGCCAAACAATAACAAGATGAAGAAGAAAATTGAGAGAAGAACAAAAAAAGAAGAGAGAGAAAACGATTTTACGAAGGCTTCTCTTGGTTGTTCTTAAGAAGGAAAAGGGCGCGTCCATTACATGGCCCCCAAATATCAATTAGGATTTAAAAGGAGAGTTTAATCCCAGAAAAATGCCATATTGGGCCATCTAGATAGAAGAGGAGATTAATGGTTGAGACTGCTTCTAACGATGAGACGGGCAATTAGACGGTGATTGTTTGTCTGTCTGTCTTTCTATCTATATAGACGATGTGTTGTGGTATTGATGGGTTAGATAGTGCTATAGTGGCTGTTGTAAGTCATATGTTGGATTAAAATCTGTTTGTAGGAAAGTTCTATGAAATATATTTGTTTAAAATGTTAATATAGAGATATGTTTTGGAATATTGTATGTCGATATGTCAAAACATAGCATTATTTTCGATGGAATTTGTTGTAAACTTGTATGATAAGCAATATATTTGTTAGAATGGTGTGGAATCATTCCGATACACATATTGAGACGTAAGACTGTGGGAGGATTATAATTATGTACCTAGAGATGCCTATCCTCCTTAAATTATACATTAGAAGTGAATACATTTTGTTAATCACTATAGAAAGAAACTTTACCAGTGGTGATAAAGAATAAGCCCCAACACTAGTTTTGGAAAATTCAGATAACGGCCACTTAGTATACCGCCCCTTGCCATTTCACCAGCTTAACCACCTGTTCGATAAATTCGACCGATTCCATAACTCCTCATGTAGGATGTTATGAAATTAAAGTCGCCACTGTACTGATGAAGGTCATAGCCTGACACCATGGTATACAGGTTGGATTTTGTCTGAATTTTCCAGAACTGGTATTGTGGTCATTCTACATCACCTTAGTAAATTCTTCACTAGGGTGATAGACATGATGCATAGCCTTGATGAATAATTAAAGGAGAGATGCCCCTCCTAGGTACATATTGAGACGAGTAAATATATAGTATTAAGACGTGTTAAGGTGTGTGTGTTAACACAATCTGGTGTATTCCTCTTCATCAATGAAATACAGTAACTTAAGAACATTGCCATGTCAGCATGTAGTACTTATTGATATCCTTATTTTCAACTTTCTCATTTCACATTCATAAGCATACATATTCACATTTGGCCTTATTCTTCTGATTTTTCAAAATACCTCTATGACTACCTTGTTAAGGTTGTTAGGCCGGTACTACGCTAATGAGGGCCGACAAGCCGAAATACGTGTTTGACATTTCTTTATATTTCGGTAAATGATCATTCATGATGTCCAAGAACGGAGCTCGTTCTTTAAAACTGAAGGTAAGAGATTCTATAATGAAACCTTTTAACTATACAAGTCCCCAACATATCCGCTCTTCAATGGTACAAACTAAAACTCTCTTAAAACACAATGGTTTATATATTTAGCTGTAATATAGTCTGATCAACCCCCGCGCGTGCACACGCTATTTTTTCTTTTGCTCTTGGATTAGTCCGTTGAAGAGAAAATTTTTTTCGGAAGCTTGCAACATCACAAAATAAATAAATTCCTTTTCTAAAAGTACCTACCCTTATATTCGAATATAGATATTATTTAAAATTGTTAATATGGTTTTATAAAAACTTATATAATAAAAATACTAAAGCACCGTATGTTTTTATTATGAATAAAGCCTACGATCGAGAAAAAAAGACGTTCTTTTATCGGATTATCAATGCTATGAGAAGAAATATAGACTAATGCTACAAACACAATATTTCTGATTTGCATAGCTGAATAAAGAGATTGAGATGTAAATGAAGGATATAAGTGAAATGTTAGTGTAAAAGTATTTTAAAGGTTAATAAATAAATGTAAACATTTTTTTAAATAGAGAAGAAAAGGCAAACAATCGTTAGCTATAATATTTATTTTATTAATATACCTTCATATATATATATTTTTTAGAGTTAATTTTACATATAAGACTCGTTTTCTAGTTATGCAAATCAACAATATGTATATATGAAAAGGTGTGCAGTTGAGGTCTGATTAAAGAAACTTTTCAGCCTTCTTCTAAAGAACTAAACATCAATATACAACAACGGGTAATTATACTTAATTAGTTTTTATTAAATATAAATAGATAATTTTAATGTTTAAAATAACCAGCTTTATTTATTTTCTCTACATATGTAACATATTTTAATTATATTAAAATTTCGAACTATTAATATATATAAATCTATCAACACAAAAGTATCAATGTATTATACTTTTAGAATATATCATCAATATATATTGATAACTATAAATACCTATTTAATTTAGTTCATAAAAGGCGCACATATATTGGATTAAATATAATTTATTTACTACTATTTCAGTTGGCTGAATGCCAACCTTTGTCAAAGTATATCATATTTATATGTTTTGAAAATAGAGCAATCCATAAATATATATTTAATTAAAAAGGCATATATTGGATCAAAATATCATTTATTTTACCAATATTTCAGTTGTCTGAACGCCAACATTTATCAAGGTATTATAACATTTTAAAGTGTGTCAACAACAAACTCAGCGCCACAAAGCGTCAATAGAATTAAGTTTAAATATATTGAATATAAGCAAAATAATTTTAACTTAATTCTATTGACGTTATGTGGCGCTGAATTTGTTGTTGACACACTTTAACATGTTATAATACCTTGATAAAGGTTGGCATTCTGCCAACTGAAATACTGTTAAAATAAATGATATTTTGATCCAATATATTCCTTTTTATTTAAATATTTATATGTGTATTAATAAATATCAAATATTCTTTAAAATAATTGCAAGAGTATAAACACAATATGCCAATCAAGATAATGGCAATAAATTTCTTTATTAAGATAAATTGACAAGCCATCATCAGACCTGTTGATAGCTAAAGCTTGAAAACCTGCCATTTTACCTCTTTTTGCAATTATCTTAATTGGTAAAGGTGTACCTTGAAAATGGTTGGCGTTAAGCCAACTTATCTATTTATAAATAAATTATTTTTGATCCAATATATGCTTTTTAAATTGAATATCTATTTATAGATTGATCAATTTTCAAAACTTATTGCCAAATTACTATGAACGCACTATTTTGTAAATAAACGAATCGAATAACAATAATTTTCTCCGTCTATAATTATCTTTGATTATACTTTATAATATGTAGGTGTCATCTATACACTAAATCTAACAGAGGAATCTATAGAGAGACGGAGTTTAGTAAAAAAATCAATTTAATAGGTTTGAAACTTACATTTTATTTTCGGCAGGAACTCCCAATATTGTTTAATCTTCCCTTCCTAGCGTGGAAAGTCATTTTTCCAGTAAAAAAGTGAAAAAAAGGAGGTTTGAAGGCGTAGGACAGTTGGAAAATATTTGCTCAATAAAGTGGAATAGATGGTGACTTCCAATTATGGGAACTTCGAAAGAATCTTTCGATGTTTAGGATAGACAAGTTCTCAACACTATTTCATTTAATCCTATAACACACATTTCTACAATTAGTAAACTAAATATTTATAAACATTTGGGAAGGTTAGACTTATCAGTAGTAAACCTTACAAACAAAATTGCTAATTTTATGTGAGTAATAATTACCTAGAAATTATTCGAAAAAGAAAAAATAAACAATATTAAGGTAAAGGGTTTCTTTTAATTTTGATTTTCGCAAGTTTTCGAGCAAAATTTCTGCTCTTCAACGGGCATATACTTCTATATACAATATACATATATGCCCGTTGAAGAGCAGAAATTTTGCTCGAAAACTTGTGAAAATCAAAATTAAAAGAAACCCTTTACCTTAATATTGTCACGGAGATAAATAAAGCAAGGGCAAGTTTGTGAATAATTAATTTATTATAAGGGGTATTTATAGGGAGAGAGAGAAAGTACAACTTACCCCAAGAGAAAGATAATCCTAATGAATGGCGTCAGCCACCGTCCCGTTTTCCTTATTTACAGATCAGCTTCCGAGAACCCTTCACACCTGTGGTCCCCCTGGGGTCTAGGGATGATTGACAGGTGTCCCATCTGGATTCTTCTTGACAATATTGTTTATTTATTCTTTTTCGAAAATTTCCAATTAATTACACCAAATGGTTACAATCAGTTCTTTCTTCTGATTTTATATACAATTCTTTAAATGATAATTTATTCATAGTGAAAAGTGATTAAAACTTCTATTATTGTGTATATTTCCCCAAAATATTTTATTCGAGTACATATTTCGCGCTCAAAGTATCAAATTATTTTTGTTTAAGCAACATTTGTATTTGAAATCCGTTTGATTAAGAGATAGAAAAAAGACTTTAGAGGTATCAACATCAAATGTACTTAGTCATTTTTTAAACAATTTATTTCCAATCTGTTCAGTGTTTTCTTAAATTTCTCATATCATTTCTTTGTTCTGAATTTGCTCATAACCTATCTGTAAATCTTTCAACAAATATTCGAAGGATATTTTCAAAGTTCGTGTAAAATTTTATTATATAGAAAGTCTTACCTTATTTTTAAAGAACGATTCTAGTTCTTGGTCATCATAAGCACTCATTCACCGAAATATGAAAGTCTAACATGCCTTCTGTGGTAGATGTTTTGAAGAAATAGCCTTAGCCTTTTTTAATCAAATTAATTATTTTTATTTAAATACAAACTGACATATTAAAATTGTGGCTAATATTTACATCTACCAAACGAACTTTTTTTTTTACTTATCCTTCCAAACGAACTAACTATATATATATAGAACTTCTATATTTTCAGGTCACAGAGTTATAAAAAAAATACAAATTATTATTCATTTTAAAATAAAACATGGTGAAGTATTATTATTTTGCATATTCATTATTTAATAAAAAATATAGTTTTTAAACACTTTTAAAATATTACAAGTCAAAAAAAAAATGAAGAGCACGACTACACCTTCCATCAGCATACAATAGTTTTCCATATCCATAATAACAGTGCACGACACTTCATCAAACATGCTTATTATCAAAATTCTTCATTTTAAAAATATTTTCAATACCATAAAATTGCCCTGGTTTACTCTTTGAAGTTGGGATTTGCAGAGCTAAGGTTTCTAACTATTAGTACCCTAACGTTGTCAGTAAATCCCAATTTCGGTATCGTATATTCCATTGCATTGACAGTGCGAAGCGACTCTGTCTTAGCTGGTGTTCAATAAATCAAACCTATAATACAGATTCTCTTTATAGAGAATATAAATAATTTTTTAAATAAAAAAGCATATATTGGATCAAAATATCATTTATTTACTAATATTTCAGTTGGCTGAACGCCAACCTTTATTAAGGTATTATAACATTTTAAAGTGTGTCTTTAAAATGTTACAATGTTACACACTTTAAAATGTTATAATGCCTTGATAAAGGTTGGCGTTAAGCCAACTGAAAAATATTGGTAAAATAAATGATATTTTGATCCAATAAATGCCTTTTTATTTTAAAAATATATTAATATATAATATGAATATTGTACTACTTTGTTCCTATATGTAAAATATTTATCGGCCAATGACTCGACTTCTTGACATGTCATTCTTCTATTCGTTCGGCTTGCTATTCTAATGCTCTTTTGGCTTGAATGAGTAGGAATGTGAGGTCTTGAATTGCTAAACAGGAGTATAATGAGGTGATCAGACCTCTTACTGTGTTTTGCTTAGAAATATTATCATTTTGGATAAAATCATATTAAATACAACAACAACAACAGCTTTATTAGGACATTTCCGTCCTGTAAGGACTCGCCATACATCATTTTCATGGATAAAAGGGGGAAAAAGAGAAAAGAAACATAAACAAAGGAGAGAAGGGAAAAGGAAATCAAAGTATTCAACATAACTATACAAATTAACTATGGATGGAAATTGTTCTGTAATTTTAGTTCTTAGAGATTACCTTGTTCTCTAACGCTTTATGAAAATTAACAATTCAATCGCTATGTATTTTTTCTGGGACATTATTTTGATTAGCTGAACTGGGTTAACGTAGACTTGGATAATGTTGTTTAAGATATCATTCCGTTCCTCGTTAACAAAAGTGCATTCAGAGATGTCATATTAAATACATGTTAAATTAATAAGCATAATTGCTTTTTAGGATGAATTTCCTGATAATTTTATATTCCTTTCAAGATTTCGGGTTTCATAAACCTTTCTACAGGAGAATATGATCATATAATACTTAGAAGGTTTTGTGAAACCGGAAAGCTAGAAAAGAATATAAAATAAAGCAGAAAAGTCATCCTTAGAAGCAATTTTGTTCATTTTTAATATACATTAAATATGATTCTATAAATATAGCTTATTTTAAAGATATTATCATTAAGCAGAATTTTATTCTGAATCTAAACATCAACAACCTTAGGTTCTCATTGATCTTTTCTCAGAAAAGGAATTCCTGACTAGGTATATTTTACTTGGAGAGAAGAGGTTAAGGCCTTTTTAATAGCTACATGGCCCGAAATCTATCCAAGCAGAATCTACTAAAGAACCACTTCACATTTAAACGTAAAATTTGTATGTGTTGTGTATTATTAGGGTTTTTACTTATTTCGATCATTTACTAAAAATTAGGATAGAGGACATAGTGACTGCTTTGATAGAGATACATGGGGACATCTGATTTTTTTTCAATGGACACGACAACAAAAACAACTAAAAATTATATAATCTAGTGAAGTCACTTTAGGGTTCCTCATTGATGACTCATATACCCTTCCATTATATTTATTTCATTGCACTCAATTATGTAGAAATAATTTTCATTTCTAATTAAAAGCTTTTATCCATTCCCTTTGTTAATTAAAATGATTGACAGCAAATTATAATTGTTATACACCTATCCCCCGATTTACACGGTATTTTTTACACGTTTTCGCTTTTACACGGTTTTCCAAATAAGTTTTTTGTTTTTGTTTTTATCGCACTATACTAAATGCTACTGTGATTGAACACATGCACTGTATACACATCTCACGAGGAATCCCGAGCTTATGTGCTGACTACATATTTTAACCTGTCAATGCATTTTATTTTTATTTCTGTGTACACCTATCCCCCGATTTACACGTTTTTCTCAGGAACGTATCTACCGTGTAAATCGGGGGATAGGTGTATTATAATCTTATAATATATGTACAATAGAGAATTTGCATATTTATTTGTTTTCTACTTTGTGCGGTAGAAATACATTCAAATTAATTTTTTTTATGGTTATAGATATTGTAGCAAAGTATTTATTTTAAAAAATATTATTCTCAAGCTTACGGGTTTCACAAACCTTTATAAAGGAGTATATTATCATATAATACTTAGAAAGGTTTGTAAAACCTGAAAGCTTGAGAAGAAAATAAAATAAAGCAGAAAACTCTTCCTCGGAAACAATTTTGTTTAATTTTCAATATGTATTTAAGATGATTCTATAGATATAATTATGGATTGCTCTATATTCAAAGTATTTAATTTATGTACAGATTATTAATTTATGATATTTTCTTATTAATATTTTGCTTCTATGGAAACTTATCTCATTGCTTATCTTATATATTTTATAAATGTTGATTGGTATTTGTGTCTTAAATAAATTGCTGTGTCATTCTGAAGTTTGTCTTTCATGATATTCTACATAACAATATTAACAAAATTAGGCTATAAATATATTTTGTTTTATTTTGGTTGGTTTAGTATTTTTATTGTATTGGTATTTCAGTATGTCCATTGGCAGAGAATAATTACACTCAAGATTGAATTGATTAGAGTTCTAGTTTGACTGTTTATTTGGTATTTAATATTATGTGTTTAATATCAATATATATTATGTAATATTCTGTCCAAGTAAATATATGTTCAACGAATACGTTTCTAACAAAGTTCCATCTCATTAGCACAGTAGATACCTAGAAAGATACCTAGTTTCAGAACCAAAGGGTCTTTAAGAGAGAGGTATCCTCTTACTGGAGAATGGATAATTGGTTAAAAAAATGTGATCCATTTTTCTATGAAAAATTTCTTTGTATTGATATATTCACCAACGTGAAAGTTAGTTCATTGAATTTTCAGTGTACTATAAGCAATGATATCACCCATATATTAAATGATAATTTTCTTATTCAGAAAATATGTAAATTAGTCGAATAAGAGACATAATCGGGGTTATAAACTATAATAGTTACTTCTCTACCAAACTTATATATATATCCTTTTTCAAAATGTCATCCACAGAGTCCAAATAATGTAAAAACATGCGAGAAACAAATACCAATTCACATAACATTCATTTATCTAATAGATGATAATGTCAAACCTATTTGTTTTTATCTTTTATACGACACTGCTCAGACAAATTAAATATCAATATTTATTAATAAATGACTTCAAACTAATAGATACATTTTACACATTACATATTCATGAATCAATAAATAATTCGATATCAATTTGTCGGCATAAAATCTATTGATTATTACTGCTAGCGGAGAAGCATGCATATTTATTAGATAAAGCAATTTCTAAAAATCAATGAAATCATTTGAATAATGTATCTTTCTTATTATATATAAAATATATCAATAATTATATATAATATGATTACTCGAAGCATATTATATATTTATAATTTGTTCTGAAAATAGAGCAATCCATACTTAAATCATTAGATAGTAAAAAGGCATATATTAGATTGTATAAAATATTTATTTGCCAATATTTCGGCTGGCTGAACGCCAACCTTTATCGAGGCATTACATTTTTGTATACAAAAAAATAAGGTTGGCGTTCAGCTAGCCGAAATATTAGCAAATAAATCTTTTATTCAATTCAATATATGCCTTTTTTCTAATATTTATAATTGTATGTATTTCTACTGTCCACAAAGCTTATGTCATATTTCATCCAAAATACCATTTCCAAGAGTTAAGCGTCAGTATCGGTATAAAAGGAAAACCGAAAAATGCAATATAACAGTGGTATGATAGATTAAACTGATGAAATAGCTGGGAGGATTCACTACTGATAAGCCAGGCCCTCCCATTAATTTTTCATCGCAGAAGAAATAAAAAATATATTCATATTTATCAACACAACATATTGAATGATAATCCTTTCTCATTTTTATTTCTATAATATTTATCAGTCTCTTCATTTATTTAATCAAATGGTTATTTAATTATATACTATTTTAATAATAATTATTAATATAACCATTGTACATATATTTTATATACAGTGAAATTTTCATCAGATAAAGAATCATTAAAGTATTGATAGAATGTGTTTTAAAAATAATTTAAGTGCTAATTGTGAGGTACAAATTCGTTTTTATACTGGAAACCTAAAATGATATGATACATGATGATTAATGTCTAATTCTTTTATGATATGTGGTATAAAATTTAGTTTGTTTCATACTAAATAAAAAGGTTGGATAGATTATATGTGCTACAACTTACAATATATAAAAAGGAAAAATAAACTGAAAATTTGATTTTTCCAAATAAACTCTTCATCGTGCTATACAGAGATACCAGGTATTTTGAGGGCATAAAACTACCTTCATAATTGATAGTTGATTGGTGGAGTTATTTAAAATACAAGGTCAATAAAAACAGACGAAAACCCTATATCTAATATATATTGAATATTCTTTGATATCAGTTCTATATTTAACGAAATATAATGAAGTTTGTTAGGAAGAAATTAAATCCAACAATATATCGGTTCTGGTAGGGGAAGAGAGTGTGTGTGCCAATTCAATTATGATATACAAGGAAATTCATTTAAACTATCACATATACTGATTTTACTTTGATATTAGCTATAGCTATGACAAATATATAATCATTCGAATTCAATATTTGTTATTACGTATTTATAGGGCCAACCACCTATCCTTAAAGTGCAATACAGCAGTCAGAAGCTAACCTATGTAGTCAATTTTTACATCAAATAAATTAGCATCACAATTGTAAAATCATCATCTAAAAACGTTTTATACTTTGAATAAGATGTATTAGGAAAAAATGTATTTTTTAATGTTTGTGATTGAAACAGCTCTATACTTATATAATAGAAAAATTTTAATATAATTAGAAAGGTTATTAGAGTTATATATAAATTTATTTTTAAAGAGAGCTTATATAAACATTAATTAACGCACAAAAAGAACAATATATATGTTATAATAAAATATATAAACCTGTATTTTAAAGTTTTCTTATAAGAATTGATTCGAAATATATATCATATCACAAGCAATATTATATTTTAAAAGCTAAAAACACAATAAATAAAAGAATATAAAAGCTATATTTTACAAAAGAACAATTTAACAATCGATACTAGAAATACCAAAATGTAAATTCTTCAAAATATAAAGAATTATAATGTGCAATTATGAACCAAAAGTTGAAAAACTGTAAAAGGATATTTTAAAAACTATAATAACCTAAAAAAAACTTTATACTTAAAGAGAGAGAAAAAAGAAGAAAAAAAAAGATCAGAGAAAAAAAAGATCAGACGAAACAAAAGAAAGAGTATGTAAATATGTGGAAAGGTCCAGGCTTGTCAATAAGATTCCACGGTACAGAATTGAATGCAGTCCCGAAGGACTCGAGCCAAGCTACCTCAATCCCAGGAGATTTCATATTGGACTTCACCTCACGTGCATCTAAACCTGAACGTGTTTCCCGAACCAACTGAATTGCAACCACTTTCAACTACCTGGATAATAACGTGGCTTACTGAATTTACTCCAAATTTGGTTTTGCTCGCCTTGCTGAAAAACAATGCCTCACACTACCCTCTAGAGACAATGGTAGGTGATTTCTTATTTATTTCTTTTTCTTTACTCTACGTATAAACTATTCCTGTGTTTTTTAGAAGTCAAAACATTCTAAAGCTTTCTTTCTTTGAAAATATATTTACATATAATTTTAAATGCATCTTCTAAATATTGAAGTATAGAATATAACTTATAAACATGTATATACACCATAAAAGAAATTGAATACAATGTTATTTCGCATTGAAAAGAGAAATATAAATAAATAAACAAGCGTAATATAATTTTGTAAAAATATCTTAAGAAAATGCATCTACTGATTGTGAAAAGAAAGGTTTCTGATAGCTAGCGCTATCTCTCGGAATAAATATCCACTAATCATTGAATTTTTAAATTATTACTGATTTTACCGATGGTGCAAGCCAACAGAAAAAATAATTGAACAATCAGGAAATGTATTTTTGGTATTTTTTCTGCCTGATCAAAGTATATTTCACTTTTTTATACTATTTTCTCACATGAAAATATCTTAAAATCAAAGATAATTCGACCAATATAAATATTTTAATTATCTCGACGTTTCGACAAAAATCTTTAGTCTACGTCAAGAGCATAATAAAAATTAAAACATTTAGCAAGGTGAATAATAAGAAATATGAATGCCGGCCAGGCAGCCTCTATCTTAGTGATAAAGATATATAGTTTCATAAATGGCATTTTAAAACAAATTGAGAATTACTGAGTATACTCTAATATGTATAAATACCGTAAAAGGTCTTCAACGAATAATAAATTAAAAATAATCTCTTCTTTACCGTCAAAATAGACGTTAAATCTAAGCGAAATTTATTGACCGTCGACGCTGCAAACAGACGGACTCGAGTCAATAACAACTGCCACAACAACAATTCACAAACCCAGAAGTTTGACCTGGAGACCATGATTTCGGAATAATGTCCTTCGTCAATACAGGGATAGCTATGAGTTCGTAAGATACACGAAGGCTTAATGGAATCATTCTAATTCTCCAAATAAGTGCGTAACTGGGAAAACCACAATCTAAACTTTTTGGCCAAAATATAAGGTTGGAATTGTGCCTTGAGGAATTTGATTTATTTATAAAAACAAATGATTCCTTGTGATGAAAAATATATTTCTAAAAGTATCGTATATAATAGCATTTAGACGGTAGAAAGAGATTTAATCTTTGCAAATCCTTGCCGATAGAATTTCAAGAAATATTGATCATGAAACAAATAAGATATTTATTTCTTCTCTAACATAAATTATGTATGAAAAGCAGCCCTTGTAGATGTCGTTTTTTTTGTAGTGGAGTAAGTCTTATGAAGATCCTGGTGATCGAAAGCTTGAACTTTTATGTAAGAAAATGTAATAAAATAAAATATAACTGCTGTATACGTGTTTTTATCAAGTGTCTATATATATATTAACACAAAGCAATGACGCGCCATCTATACATATAAAATGAAAGAATTTAAAAGCACGAATGTTTCTTTTATACATAATACAAACTTCTACTGCCCTCACAGCGATGAAAAAAATATATTGGGAAGGCTTGGCTCATCAGTGGTGAACCCTCCCAGCGGTTTCGCCATTTTAATCCACCAGACCAATCCTTCAGTGCTGCTTATATAAGCAGAATCGTCAAATACATTATTAAAGCTCTGAGAAGCGGTCTGGTGGATTAAATTGGCGAAACCGCTGGGAGGGTTCACCACTGATGAGCCAAGCCTTCCCAATATATTTTTTCATCGCTGTAATGGCAGTAGAAGTTTGTATTATGTGTAAAAGAAACATTCGTGCTTTTAAATCCGTTCATTTTATATGTCATTTTATATATATTTGAAATTACATTATATATATTATAAAAAAGAGATTTTTGATAACCTTGAGGATTATGCTATGTTAATGCAGGCGTGGCAAAATTCTTGAAATTTAATAATAAAAATAGTTTTGATCAGTAATTGCTTTTATTGAACTAAAGGAATATATGAAAAACATAATTTGATAAAAGTATTACCTGACTTAAGGCGTAAGAATCAACAAATGAAAAACTTATTTACATAATGTACAAAAGGTTTGAGCCGGCCGGGAGCGTGACCTCTGGCGGTCGATTTAGCAGTGTATTTGAATCTATGAAATATAATTTTTAAATGAAATATAATATTTTAATATACAATATATATACATTAAAAATAAAAAAGGCATATCCTGACCAGGAGCACATGTGCTTTTCAGAAGGCAGAGCGCCATCTGGTGGAACAGAAATCAGCTATTCATTGATTTAGCCTGTTCCCTGATATTTGACCAACCCAATTTCTTGATAAATCAAGAAAAGCCATCCACGAACGCATTTCACGCTTTTGGCGCTCGTCAGCGTTGATTATCTTGAGAATTATGCTATGGTAATGCAGTCGTGGTTAAAATCTTGATCGAATAATAATAAAAATAGTATTGATCAGTAATTTAATTGAACTACAGGAATATATGAAAAACATAGTTTGATAAAAGTACTGCCTGGCTTAAGGCATAAGAATAAAAAAATAAAAAACTTATTTACAAAATTTACAAAAGGTTTGAGCCGGCCATCGGGAAAAAACAACTATGAGTTTTTATAGGGGAAGCGTGACCTCTGGCGGTCGATTTAGCAGAGTATTTGAATCTATGAAATATAATTTTGAATAAAATAATATTTCAATATAACATATATCTATAAACAGGATGCACAATTATATATTGTACTTATAAATGACTGCGGCGTATAATTATAAAGCTATACAACCAGTTTAACCGCATAGGTTTCTTTTTATTTGTGAAAAATCATTTTTTAATTTCAAAGAGAAATAATTTAATATTTCTAACTTTTGGATGACGTATGAAAAGGTTGAATATATGAAGAGTGATGGTCTATATATGAATGGATGACGTATGGAGGGTGAAAAATATGAAGAGTAATGGCGAACGGAAAAATAAAAGTGTCCAGGAGCGGGAATCGAACCCACAACCTTCTAGTATTATTAGTCAGTTTAAATATTAGTTACGAACGGAGAAATATCGTCCAGGATAGCCTAGTGGACATGGCACCTGCCCGGTAAGCAGAAGGTTGTGGGTTCGATTCCCGCTCCTGGACACTTTTATTTTTCCGTTCGCCATTACTCTTCATATTTTTCACCCTTCCATACGTCATCCTTTCATATATAGACCATCACTCTTCATATATTCAACCTTTCCATACGTCATCCAAAAGTTAGAAATATTAAATTATTTCTCTTTGAAATTAAAAAATGATTTTTTATAAATAAAAAGAAACTTATGCGATTCAACTGGTTGTATAGCTTTATAATTATATATTGTGTTTATCAGAAAATAGTAAATATTCGTAGTAGTGTGTCGATTTAAAACATCAATATCACTTGAGATAATAAAAAAACCTTTTAGGTTTTAAATATCTAATCTCTGTATAATTTGAGTCAAAAAGCGATCCATTAATTAAGTTTATATAAAAGGACGTACCTGGATCTGTAAAGAAAAAACTTTTTTTTCCTCTCAAAATATTTCGAGAGATTGTTCCCTCTTTATCAATTTATTGCACAGTAAACTTTAATTATTTAATTTATTGTACAGTTTACAGTACAATACATTGATAAAGAGGAAGCAATCTCTCTAAATATTTTGAGAATTTTTTTTTTCTTTACAGATCCAGGTACGCTCTTTTATATAACCTCTGTTAAATTGTAATAATAATAATAATGAATATTATATAAATATATGATCTCTATATTTGTTAATTAATATTTTTTGATAAATGTGTGCAATATTTATAAATAAATTATAAAATATATTAAAATGTGAAAAAAATAAAATTATTTTACTGTTTAAAAGCAGATGATCAATAAAAGGAATACGATTGTCACCAGGGATTTTGTAAATCATCATCAATTTCATCAAACAATTCCCAACACATAGCAGACGAACAACATAATTTACAAACAGAAGGAGCAGGAAATGAAACGACGATATGGAGATTTAATTTGGAATTTTATGGGAAGTCATGTCCCACAGGAAGCCAATTCATCCAAAAAAAGAAAACGGTTTGTAAGTTTTATAAAAGAAAAGGGAAAAAAACTTTTGAATTATTGAAGTAAAGGGACAACCAATCAGAGAGCTCCAAAGGAAAAAGACCAATCGTCTGTCGAATAATTTGAATTGTAATGATCACCTTATTGGTCATCTCGTCTGGGAACATTTCAAACTAATTAGAAGAAAAGTCTTTTGCCAATTAATTATCTTTAAATCATTTTAATTATCTTCTGCGACAACTTTATTGACTTTCAAATTGTTAAAATATTATTGACTGGGTAATATATTTGAAGTTATTTTATTAAGCGGTAAGCTATGCGTTAAAAGAATATTGACAAATCATTTTTTTTTGTATTTTTTAAATTTCTAAAGATTTATTGAGAGTTTTAAATTGATTTTTTTAAATTTTATTTTAAAAGTGGGAAATTGGGAGACACAAATTATAGTTGGTTCAAATCATAATTGTAACTTTTATTTTGGTGGTGGTGGTGCTTATCTCCATGGTTAAACCAATTCCTGAAGTCCCCTCCTCTCCAATTTTGTGATGGTAGTTATAGGCCTGGAAAATAGGTCCTCTATTGTCAGTTCTGGCATGACAAGAAATGCTCCGAGAAGCTTCTGCACTATTGCATTTCAAGCGGTTATTTCTTATTTACTAATTTATACCATATCTCCGATCCATAAGAAAGCATTGGCCTAAATATTGTTTTGTATAATGTAAGTCTCTTTTGTGTACTCAGACCCCAAGCTGTTACGCAAATTGACAGTAGCAGATTTTTAATCTTTTTGATTTATTTAGTATAATATCTATGTGAGGATTGTAATTAGTTTTTTTTTTATTTCTAAAATGATTTGCAAAAGTGATTCATAATATTTTAATTTCTTGTACTGGTATAATTATTTTGTTTTTAAACTTAATTACGGAAATGTCTTTATTGTGCAAATGCAGAATGTTGGGTTTCTCAAGATTGATTTTCAGTTTATTCTGAGTACACGTTATTCGTGATTCCATTTATCATTTGATCAATATCTGTTTCATTTTCTGCTTTAGCTATTACATTTTCAAATCTATGTATTTCTAATATTGATATGTTATCAGCATATATCGACCAGTTTGCATATTTTCCCCTGAATTCCCATGTAGATTTTTGTTTATTGATCGAATAATTGTTTTTGATCTTATTTCAAATACTATAGCAGCATGATCAGAAGTTTTAGATATTTCGACATTGTACCAATTCATTATTGAATTCAATGAATGTTTATTAGAAATAGTGAGATCTATTATATTTTCTTGTATTGCGATATGTGTTGATTTTTAGGTTATGAATGTATAGGTTAGCTTCTTCAATAATTGGTTGTAGTCTATATCCATTGGAATAAGTTACCTTATTGAACCAAACTGGATGACAAGAATTGAAATCACCGCAAAGGATTAGAGACTGGTCTTCGTAAGTTTCAAGCAAATTTTTAATAAGTCAAATGTTCACTGCAAAACTGAAGTTTAATTAGGAGCAACTGAGTAAATAAAAAAAAACATATCTTAATGGAGTAATCCATCAGAAACCAGAAACTTCCATTTGCACGATCAGATGCTTTTTTCTTTATTTCCCTTTCTGATCTATTAAGATTTCATATCTGAATTATAACCCAGAATTTACTAAATAAAGACATCTTGAAAAATAATCTTCGATGACGCTATATGTCTTTGGTCTCTATTTATATTCTCTCTGTAGAATAAATTTTCTAACACCCTGTATATTTATAGCATACAAATGACACAATTGAACGCTTACATCACAACATTTTGTTTTTAATATCAATATTTATTCCCAATTTTTTTCACATTTTATTATTTATAATATATAATTAACTTTCGTACATGATATCTTTCTCAAATAATCTGAAAACTAATTATTTTATTAACTTAGCACTATCTATTATTGAATATTGAAACATATTTTAACACAACACATTTCTATATTATAAACTATGTTTACAGACCTCATATTTCAATAATAAATATACATTTATTGACACAGCTTAAGGAAGTTGTACCTTTTTGCATGTATATCGGTGAAAAAACAAAAATAAAAAATAAAAAATTAATATCAACACCTGGCCCACTTATTTTTGTTTTTTCATGTGCTAAGCGTATTTACGCAAGTTTGGCCTCAAATACCCATTTCTTGGTTTCTAAAGAAGCCTCTGGGACCAAAAAATATTTTTGGTCGCAGTGGTACAGCCTACCCCACGCTGACGAGCGCCTACAGCACGAAACGCGTTCGTGGATGGTTTTTCTTAATTTATCAAGAAATTGGGTTGGCCAAATATTAGGGAACAGGCTAAATCATAAAAAAAATAATAAATAAATTTCTGTTTCACCAGATGGCGCTCTGCTTTCTGAAAAGCACATGTGCTCCTGGTCAGGATATGCCTTTTTTGTTTTTAATGTATATCGGTATTCAGACAATAACTCTGAAAGATATTACAATAACCTTTTTTAAATACATACGAGATAACCAAGTGTGAACAAAATTACCTCTGTCTACTTCATAAAAACATATAACTGACGACGTCAAAGAATTTACACTTTTCAAAGTTTTGCCCATAAGTGTAAATTAAGGAAATAACTTGGCTCATTGATAGATATCCCCAAAAGTTTCGCGAACTTAATCAATAAGACCGCTCTACAATAGTTTATAACTGATTTTTTTATATAGCGTACATTTATCTATTAAATAAAACCAAAAAATATATTTAAAGGAGAGAGGCTTGGTAGATTAAGCTGGGGAATTTAGATATTCATCACATATGAGTCATACTATCCCGTTCCAATAATATCATTGCAGTATAAAAGTTTTGTAGAAATATTTAATTAGATAGAAATACAAGGTATGTCCCATAAGTTGTCGGACTGAAACCATAAAAAAAAAGGTAAGATTTTTTTTATTTTTTTTTTATTAAAACTATTCAAAGTAATCCCCCCTTGCTTCAACGCACCAGCGCCATCGTTTCTCCCAATTGTCGAAACAGTTTTTATAAGCCTCTTTTGGAATGCTCTTCAATGCTAACGGCGATTTTTCTATTATGTCATCCCTGGTGTCAAAATGTCTTCCTTTTAGAACTGCTTTAAGTTTGGGGAACAGGAAAAAGTCATTTGGTGCGATGTCTGGGAAATAGGGTGGTTGAAGTAGGATTTGTATCCCGTTTTTCGCCAAAAAGCTAGTCATCAAGTGCGCTGTGTGAGGGCGAGCATTGTCATGGTGTAGGATCCAGCTACCATTAGTCCATTTTTCTGGCCTTTTTTTTCGAATCGCTTCCCTTAGACGGCGAAGAATGCCCAAATACATTTCCTTAATAACTGTTTGGCCTGCAGGAAGATACTCGTGATGAAAAATGCCCTTGTTATCCGAAAAAGCGACCAGCAACACCTTGTTTCTGGATTTTTTGGGTCTAGGCTCACTCTAACCTCTCCACTCGGCAGATTGAGGTTTGGTTTCAGGGTCATAGCCATAGACCCATGTCTCGTCGCCTGTGATTATCTTGTCTTTCCATTCTGGATCCGCTCTTGTCATTTCCATCATGTCCTCACAGGTTGCAAGCCGACACAGTTTTTGCTCATTGGTGAGGAATCTTGGGATGAATTTTGCAGGAGTCTTTTTGAGCTTCAAATCTTCGGTTACGATCCTTCCAATCGTTGTTTTAGAGATGCCTGTGTCTTGCTCTAGCTCCAGCAAAGTGGTTCGAGGATTTTCTTTTATCAAATCGGTGAT
This sequence comes from Cordylochernes scorpioides, assembly GCA_030710605.1. NCBI lineage: Eukaryota > Metazoa > Arthropoda > Arachnida > Pseudoscorpiones > Chernetidae > Cordylochernes > Cordylochernes scorpioides. The sequence continues at coordinate 23,575,815 of CP092882.1, read as the reverse complement.
TTTTTTGCACATTTTCATCAGTCCTTTGAAATTTTGGGAATCCTTGACGAGGATCATCTTCAATGGAAATTCTGCCAGCTTTAAATCTAGAATTCCATTCAAAAACAGTTGTTCTCTTTGGGGCGTCATTGGGGAATGCTTATTAAGCATTTCAAAAGTTTCGGTTGCTGATATTTGAAGTTTAACACAAAATTCTATGCAAATCCTCTGCTTCAATTTTTGTTCCATCGTAAAATCGCCGCAGCGCTAGGTGTGACCTTTAAATAAATTAGAATAACTTTGGCGCGCGCGCAAGTACCGCCTCGATATTGGTACCACCGTGTAGCCAGATATTTTTTCTATAATAAACAGTCAAATTCATTTACATTTTTCATTTATTTATTTTTTTTATGGACCCAGTCCGGGAACTTATGGGACATACCTTGTATGTATCTTAGAAAAACTTAAGACTGTTAGTTAATTTATCAAAGAATTGGGAGAGAAGAACCTCAAGCAGCCTGGGATTAAAAAGGTTATTTTTATTTCCACCTTCAATAATAATGGAAATAAAAATGAAATATAAAAATACTACTTAGCATATATTCCAATATAAACGATTACAATATAGCTTCGTTTCTGTTATACATGTTGAGCATCATTGGATGATATGGGAGAGATATTTATAACCCAGGGAGTGTAGAATACCAACTATTCGGGCTGTCCAGCTTACTAGTATGGACAAATGCTAAGCGCTTTTACTCGCGTCCTGTTTCGATTTCTGAGTTAAACCAGTTGACCAGGAAGTTCCATGCTGGGGTTGAGTCTGGGAGGCTGGTCATAGATGTAGGATTGAGGTGGGTCAGTCCAAGCAGGATAGCTGTTTGTATCCTATGTATTAGGAATGCTTGGACAGCTGAAGAGAAGATGATCAGTGGCTCTTCCGAACAGTAAGAGAAGATTGGGTCTGTTTCGAGATGTAAAGGTGTAAGGTCTGCCTTTACTGCATTAATTGAAATATAGGGGTTCGCCACTGATATGAGATGATCTAGGCACCTCTCTCATCAGTTAGCAGATGTTCCGATTATATAACATCTTACGAGTGAAGTTTCTATCACTTCCCACAAAATTATTTAAGTTTGTGAACTGGTAGAGCCGATTTCGAAGACGAAGATTACTCCGTACTAAGGAGGAACATATCCCTAAACTGTAATGTCTCAAATTATCAGAACTGCTATTATGGTTCATTCTGTATCACAATGTATATGTTTTACACTGATATGATGTACAAAATGCATTATTCAAATGTATATTTAAAGATAGAAGTGCCATATTTGGTAAAGATGAATTCATTTCTCTACTTTATGTTATATATATGTAATATTGTTGCAAATGTCGATGTATGGATAAGCTGGCAGTCGTGTACGTGAGGCGAGTGTTGATGCTCTTCCCGCACGCGGACAACAAGAAGCAGAGGCAGGGATAGATGTTAGCACCGAGAGTGATCGGGGACAGCCCACGGGACAGAGGTAGAGGCCATGACACAAACTTGGATGCTTATCCCCGAGACATGGAGAGAGAGACCGACTGTAGGGAACTGCCGAGAAACACCCCCTAGAACATCTGCTGACCCCCTGCCACAAAATGTCCTGTTTTCAGGGGTCGTCTATAAAGAGTCCCTGGGGGGCCCACATGGGCTGGGCGTTGGCTTTTTTCCTCCCCTCTGTCTCTTCCACCAGCTGACAGAACACTCTTTGGATCTTTATTTTGACGTCAACATTTTTAGTTTTACATACAAATAGGGGTTTACAGGTATTATTAATAAAGATATAGCATATATACAAAATATGGGGGTGGCAGCAAATAGAAACAGTGTACATTTTAATAGAAGGTAGGATATTTTAAGGCATCGGCTCTAACTGGAAGATATGTGACATATACTAAAAGTGTCATACAGTTTTAAATATACGATATATATGGTATTCATTTGTCAGAAATAGGGCCTTTACCTTTAAATATACATTGTTATACAATGACTTCTGTTCCTCACCTCAGTGTAAACTATTTATACCTACTGATTGTATGTATCATAGCGACTGCTGTGATAGAGATGTATGGCGACATCTGAGGCTCTTCATTGGACAAGACAACAACAGCTAATAAACAAAGATCCAGAAGATCAGCTTTACACACCCAAGATAGTGAACATTGCGCCTGCCGTAATAGAGATGTATGGAGACATCTGAGACTCTTCATTGGACACGACAACAACAACTTATAAACGAAGACTCAGAACAGGACCTTTACACACCCAAGATAGAGGACATAGTGACTGCTGTGATAGAGATGTATGGAGACATCTGAGGCTCATCATTGGACACGACAACAACAACTAATGAACAAAGATCCAGAACAGCAGCTTTACATACCCAAGATGAAGGACATTTCGAATGCTGTGATAGAGATATATGGAGTCATCTGAGGCTCTTCATTGAACATGACAACAAAAAATTAAAAACAAAGACCAAGGACAGAAGCTTTACACACAAGATAGAGGATATAGCGACTGCTGTGATAGAGATGTATGGAGACATCTGAGGCTCTTAATTGGACACAACAACAACAACAATAGTATATACACCTCCTACCTGTATATAGAATATTGTGTGTATTATCTGTTTTAACAAAGCATCTACAAACAGCATTTACAATATACACAGTCAGAGAAAATATGAAAATACTTCTTAAATCAATAAAGCAAAAGAAGAAAAAGAGGTAAAAATGGCAAAAGTGTTTAAAAAAGGGAAAATTTCAAACAATTTTACGACAAACCGTTTTTTTTTTTCCGTGGGGTGAAAAATAAGCATGGTGCGCGTAAGAATTTAATCTAAAGTAATGCAAACTGAGAGACCCAAACACAGTTCGAAGTCTTCAATTACTGTTTCTTCATTTTTCTTGGAGTTATTTATGACTAGACTTCAGTAAGAAAGGAGGGTAGCTCGGGGGTGGTTTGAAATCTTTGAATATAAACACCTACCTTGGAAAAAAAAAAAAAAAAAAATAGCTATTTTTGTCCATTTTTTATTCCAATCTTTTGATGAAGTAGAAATATATTTTTCTATTTTCTTTCTGGTAGAACAAAATTGTGCTAATAAATATTTTTTATTTCGATCGTTTTTTATTATTATATTTTAAATCTATCAAGTGTGATGCTATTGCTTTTTGTAAATTATATTTTATCAATTTTTCTATGAGATTTATTTATTTGGAAATATTGTTGAATATTTTATATAGTTAAGAAATAAGAATTTATTTAAAATATATTTTATATTTAATTTTAAGTTTTTTTGAATTGTTTATATTAAGATGATTATTATATTTTTTAAGGTAAATAAAATGTATTATCGAGAGAATTTCCGTATTTGACAATTACCAAAAGATTAATAGATAACATCACAATTTTTTTTCAATTTTATAATGGAGGAGATTTTAAAAATCACATATAAATAAATAAATTAACTTTTATCTGGAAATAGTAACTGTTCCATATTTGAATTTATAAATATCTTTGATATTAAAATATAAAATTTTGACCATTGATTGTAAATATATTATCATGTTGTTTACTTTCATTCATTCTTGCATCGCTGAATTACATCTTCAATCTTTGTAATGAATACTATTTGGCCACTCAAATTAATCATAAATAAATTCTAATACACTACTTTAGTAACGCTGTAACCAAAATATTTTAATAACCTTACAATGGTAGAAGAGAGAAAAACATTGTAGCAAAGCATTTATTATTTTATTCACAGAATATCATTTTTATGTTTATATTTTGCTACTCTGTAAACTTTTCTCATTGCTTATCCTTCATAGATTTTTTTTTTTGCTTATCCCTAGTACACGTAGTACAGGCCATGATAACCATGGTGGGAAGAAGTCGACTACTTTTACTGTAAGTGCACCACATGTCTACAATGTGAAAATCAGTTCGACTTTGCACTTACAAATGTGCCATAGCCCCGTTTAGTTACTTGCACTCGCTGATGGGGTTGGACTTTTTCAAAAACCGGCGGCCATTGGAGTATTTATTTTAATCAGAAAAAAGTGCTCAATGTGGGAATCGAACCCGAGTCGTAGCGGTCAAAACCCAACGGGGACACCAGGACAGTTGTTGCATGATTTATAAGTTCTTGTGCCATCTGGATGTATTGTCATTCCTTTAGTGTTTTATTCTAAGTCTTGTTATAGTTTTTGTCAGTTTTCTCTCAGAGTTTATTTCAAATATTTGATCTTTTCTTATTTTTTGTTTGATTATCTTGTATTTTGCCAAAGCATCAGCGTCAAATACTGACATTTGTTCTTTCCTTTGGCTCAGCTTTCTGGTTTCCTTTGCCAATTCATCTGCCATTTCATTACCCTCGATCCCAACATGGGTAGGAATCCATTGTAGAATGCAGTTATTCTCCAATGTTTCCAGTTGGGTAACTAATGAGTGTAGCATCTGTTAGATATCATTGAATAGAAGGCAGAAGCTTGCAATCTGTTGGAATAGAATAGCGATTGAAACTGGTTGTAAGGTCTATCACTGATGAGCAATCCCATATTGTTGTATTAGTAAAACACGTAAAAATAAGTGTTCCAAATAAAGAAAGTGTAGGGGGTCGGTGGAAGGCTAGTCTAAACCGTTAGTTTTCGACCGCTACAACCCGGGTTCAAATATCGCATTGGGCACTTTTCCTGTCAAAAAAAAATGCTCCAATGGCCCCCGATCCTTGCAAAAGTCCAACCCTACCAGCGAGTGCAAGTAACCAAACGGGGCTCGGGCACATTTTTAAGTGCAAAGTCGAACTGCTTTTCACATGTGTAGACATGTGATGCGCTTACAGTAAAAGCAGTCGCCTATTTCTACCCACCATGATTATCATGGTCTGTACCACGTGTACTAGGGATAAGCAAAAAAAAGGAAAGTGTAGAGGATTACATTCATCCATAGGAATCCATAAACAATCTCCAAAATACATCGAAAAATGTTATTCAACAACGTCGTGAAAACATTTTACCATCCTAATCAATAGATTGAAATAGAATCAAAACATTGGGAGAGGAGGGGGGAAGGCATCCAAAGAAATTGAAGGAAATAAAAAAAAGGGAAATGCATTTTCCATTTCTAGAAAAGCTTTCAGAAGGAAAAAAAAGGGGGAAGAGTGGACAGTGCGTCCATAAGTCATATGGGGAAATGGATCTGCGTCCGAATTTTCCAATCAGACAGTTAAAATGGGAGATCCATCAATTTCGAAGATAAATATTTATCATTTCCACCATGTTCGCCGGATATTTCCCCTTCTTGTATATCACCACGATATCTATTCTTCCTGTGATAGCTTTCTACGTTTAAACGGTTAGGTTTAAAGATATGCCATTTTTTATTGAATATATTTTGTATTTATCTTATAAAAATCTATATATTGATTCTTTTATATAGTTTTCTTTTTATATTTTCATTAATCACTAACAATCATTTACATCAATCTATTAAAAATCCGAGATGTTTTTAACATGTTTTTATATTGGCCTATCTTTCGACTTGTTATTTCTCAACCTAAATAATTTCTATTATAAAATAAATAGATTAAGCGAATATCTAACCAAATAATTTATTTGAGAACATATCACCCTAGTAAAAATCATCACTGGTGGTGATAATGAAGGTATAATTAAAACAGGAGGTGCCCTATTATATACGTGAATATCATCCTTCATCAACTTCACGTTGCATATATATGGTAGAATAATATTAAATATTTGATATACAAAATATATAATTAGGATGTTTTGTTACTTAGAAAAATTCTCTATTTGTCATTCCTATTATATATAAAAAGGTTTGGGGGATCGGTGGAAGGATGGTCTAAACCGTTGGTTTTCGACCACTACTACCCGGGTTCTATTTCCGTATTGGGCAATTTTTTCTTATTTAATAAAAAAAATGTTCCAATGGCCCCCGATTCTTGAAAAAATCCAACCCCCACCAGCGAGTGCAAGTAACCAAACGGGGACTTTGGCACATTTTTAAGTGCAAAGTCAAACTGCTTTTCACATGCGTAGGCATGTGATGCATTTACAGTGAAAGCAGTCGCCTACTCTACCCATTATGATTACAATGGCCTGTACGACGTGTACTAGAGATAAGCAAAAAAAAAAAGGTTTTATAAGTTTAATAGAAATAAATGCTTTATCATCTTTATTTTTAGCTTCTATGATATTTCTACGTGATAAGATTTTTTGTATGAATTCTTCAAAATTATCTTTTATTCTATGTAAAAAAGAAAACATAGGTCTCTTCTCCCGTCAAATAAAGCGTAAAAACTAGATGCCATTTACTCGTACATTCTGCACGTGATAAATAATATACGTATCAATAGAAAAAGAAAACGACGCCAATTTATACCCAAAAAAATACAAAAAAATCGCATATCTTTCTACGAACCAAAGAAAAAAAAGGATCAAGTTAAGTCACGAAGACAGACAACGTAATAGGAAAACATGGCCTGAACCCCACAAAGAAGTCCTTCTGACAAATGATATCCCATAAAAAAAGCTGTTCCCATGTGAAGTAGGAAAACTCAAGCGCGTCTTTTAGAAGGAAGAGCCTCATTTCTCAAGCCAAATCACTTGGTACCTGAGTAAATGGCTGAGTTTATTGCAGAGAGGAAGAAAGGATGCAAATATTCTAGCGTGTGATGATTGGAAGTTCTAGAGACATGGTGGCATTAGGTGAAATGTATGATGGCGAGAAATCTGGGAGAATATATTTTAAAAGAGGACCGTTGAGAATAAAAGAAGAACAAATGTAGGTTATTTGTTGTATTCCTGAATAATGGTGGCATTTTTCTAAGCCATGATAAATAGACAGGTTTTCTATGCTTATTTAGAGAGAGTCTATTTCACATATATTTCTAACAATAGTTTCATTGATTCTAAATTTTTAATTTAACAGATTCACCAATTACCGTATTTAAGGATAGATTATATAGTTTCAACTCACAGATACAGTTTCGGTATCAAATACGAGTATAATCGGAAATAAGACATATCTTATTTAAGACAAAATCACATTTTGAATATAAAATTTAAAGAACTCCAATTCAATTTTATTCTAATATTTTAAAACGTATTCAAGACAAAAATATCGAAATAGTTTGATCAAAACAATCAAAATAACAGTTTATTTTTTATTTGTAAAGATTATTTTTTTGTATATTGTATGAAGAATTATTTTAACATGATTTAAAATATTTGTATAGCAATATAATATAATGTATTTTAAAAAGTACTTGATTAAACAAAATTTCATTTCTCATAGCTTAGTTTCAAATTGATAATAGATTTTATATCGATTTATATATAATATTACAATTTCCCAATAAAATAAATGGAAAATATTAATTATTATTTTGTTGAATTGTGTTTTTTAAATTAATATATATAAAACTAGCGGACGTACCCGGCTTCGCCCGGGTTTTACCCGAGTAAAGGTTTGTCTAACGAATCTCTCGATTTTTCCCCGGTCCCTTGAAAAATACTCGATAAGTTGAATAAAATCAATATTAATTGGTTCCCTCGGTAATTGGAAGTTAAAGGAATAGTATCTTGCCTTGGAATTGTATCATTATTCTTGTATGGACGTACCCGGCTTCGCCCGGGTTTTACCCGAGTAAAGGTTTGTCTAACGAATCTCTCAATAAAGTGAACATTTTTTCCCGGTCCCTTGAAAAATACTCGATAAGTTGAATAAAATCAATATTAATTGGTTCCCTCGGTAATTGGAAGTTAAAGGAATAGTATCTTGCCTTGGAATTGTATCATTATTCTTGTCTCAAATAAATTGCCGTGTCATCCTGAATTTTGTCTTTCCTAATTTTCTACATTACAAATTCATCGTATCATCATGATAATAATTAGAGCAGATTGTTAAATTATAACAGATAAATTAGAATATTTATCTTATTTTCAGGCGAAAAGTTATTTCAAAAATTTTATTTGCTAGAAACCTTCCCAGTACTATACTAAATAACTTCCCAAAGTTTCATGGCGTTCAAATGAGTGGTTTGGTCAGGCATAAAGGACAGACACACACAAACACACATACATTCATTTATATATATTGTTGCACTGGGCTGCGGTTTGGCAGATTCTTCAGTCTTGAGTCTCTCCTCAGACGTGTCTTGCATCTTTCCAGAGCGTGTTTCAACCATCCTACAAATTTATATAAGGGAATAATGAGATAAGTCTACTTTAAGTAGAGAGCCTCCAGAATAATTTATTTATTTTTCTCACATCAAAGAGAGCAGTGAAGTCACACGTGTACCTAAATACAAATGATGATAATCTAAATAATCTGTTTTAAATAAATATCATAGAATATAAAAATAAATGAATATATAATTTAAATTTCAAATATATTAAAAATAATATAAGAAATACGCTATTAATCATGATGCAACACTTCCCCCTCTCCAGAGGTCGTCACGTCCTCGTGATTGACCTCATCAATTCTTTCAAAATAGGGTTTGATTCTTGAGACATGGACAATCAATGGGTCTTGGCCAGGATTATCTTTTGGTTCAATTAAGTAATTTACGTTGGACAGCTTCTTTAATATTCTATATGGGCCAAAATATTTTCTCAATAGTTTTTCACATTTTCCGATTTTCCTAACTGGTGTCCAAACTGCCACTAAATGTCCTGGTTCATAGATTCTCTCGTTGTGTTTTTTGTCATAGTTTCTTTTCATTCTTTCCTGAGTCTTCTCTGTGTTGTTAATGACTACCTGTCTCGTCCTTGCTATTTTATCTAAGTAGTTTTCTATATATTCGTCGTAATCGTCCATGTTACTGTCCGTTGGGATATTCTCGTCGTATAAGAGGGACATGGGTTCCCTCCCAAACAACAGGAAAAATGAAGAGTAGCCTGTGGTTTCTTGAATTGTGGTATTATACGCGTGGGTGATAAAAGGAAGGATTTCGTCCCAGTTCTTCTGATCCGTATTCACATACATGCTGATCATATTGATTAAAGTTCTATTTAGCCGTTCCGTTAGCCCGTTAGTCTGGGGATGGTAGCTCGTTGTGAAGCAATGTTTAACTTTGCACATTTTCATAACCTCCTTCATCAAATTGCTAGTGAATTGTGAACCTCTGTCGCTGATAAGAAATCTTGGAGCCCCGTGACGTAAAAATATATGTTCGATTAAAAATGTAGAGACTTCTTTCACTGTCGCTTCTGGTACTGCCTTTGTTTCAGCATACTTGGTATAATAATCCGTCAACACAATTATCCATTTCCTTCTTCTTTTCGTTGATGGCAAGGGGCCAACAAAGTCAATTCCGATTCTTTCAAAAGGGTAGTTAGCTGGGGGAATAGGTTGTAGAAGTCCAGATGGCAACTGATTTGAACCTTTCCGACTTTGGCAAAGATGGCACGTCTTTACAAATTCGGAAACATCTTTCAGCATGGAAGGCCAATAGTATTTATTCTTCAATCGGTATGTGGTTCTGGCGACGCCCAGATGGCCATTCAGCATATGGTTGTGGTATTCACTCATGATTTCTTTCCTTTCTTCTTTGACACTACCAGCAACCATTCTCTACCTTCAGGATTTGGATTTTTCTTGTAGAGACACCCATTTTCTTCTTTAAAGTTCTGTGTAATTGAACGCTTGTTTCCACTAAGGTTCTCCTTAATATTCTCAATAAAATCATCCTTTTCGTCTATTATTTGATTCAAAAATAGTCTTTCATAATCCTCGTCCCATTCGTTTTCTGGTAAGGGTCCTCTAGATAGACCATCAGCGTCCAGATGTTTTTTTCCCGATTTGTGTATAATTTCGAAATTATATTCCTGAATCTTCAGTGCCCATCGTGCTAATCGGCCGGTCGGATCTTTTAAATTCTTAAGCCAGTATAGTGCGTGATGATCAGTGACGATTTTAAAGTTCCTTCCATATAAATAGGGCCGTAATTTTGATATCGACCACACTACAGCTAAATATTCCTTTTCGGTGGTTGAATAATTTTGCTCAGGTTTACTTAGGGTTCGGCTCAAATATGATATTACCTTCTCTTCGCCACCGATATTTTGAATTAGTGTTGCGCCTAAGCCGATGTTAGAGGCATCTGTGTGAATGCAGGTGGCTGCATTTGGATCAAAGTGACCTAAAATTGGCGGATTCATAAGAGCTTTTTTAAGGTTTTGGAACGCTTCTTCCTGTTTTCCTGTCCAGATAAATTGAACATTTTTTCTGATGAGACTGGTCAATGGGTCAGCGATTAATGAGAAATCTTTAATAAATTTTCTATAATATGAGCACATTCCTAGGAATGATTGCACTTCTTTGGCCTTCCTGGGCTGAGGAAAATCTCTAACGGCTTTGATATTATATTCGGCAGGTTTTATACCCTCTTGGTTGGTTATATGTCCAAGGATCTCAAGTTCCTCGAAAGCAAATCTGCATTTCTTGGCGTTCAGTTTTAAATTAGATTCGCTGAAGCATCTGAGGACAGCTTCAAGTCTTTTAATGTGGGTTGGAAAGTCCGAGCTGTATATAATCACATCGTCCAGGTAGCAAAGGCAAATCTGCCATCTCAGATTTCCGAGGACATTGTCCATGTTCCTCTCAAAAGTAGCAGGGGCGTTGCATAGACCGAAGGGCATTACGTTGAATTCATATAACCCATGTGCAGTAGTGAAAGCCGTCTTCTCTTTGTCTCTCTCTTCAATTTCGACTTGCCAATATCCCGATTTGAGATCTATTGCTGAGAAGTACTTGGATCCTTGGAGAGTATCCATTACATCATCAATTCTTGGGATTGGATAAACATCCTTCACTGTTACTTCATTTAATTTCCTGTAGTCCACACAAAATCTGTATTTGCCATCTCTTTTTTTGACCAATATAACGGGAAAGGACCAGGGACTTGAAGATTGTTTAATTATTCCTTCTTCGAGCATCTCGTCTATTTGATCCTTTATGATGGTTCGTTCCTTAGCGCTTACCCGGTAAGGCTTGTGCTTTATCGGTTTTGCGTCTTCTGTATGAATCTGATGTTTTGCCAAATTGGTCCTACCTAACCTCGATGAGAACAAATCAGTATACTTGGCCAAAATTTGTTTTAACCTCTCTTGCTCTTTAAATAATAAATTTTTGTTTATTTGAAATTGTATTTCGTCATTTTCATTCTGCTTCTCTTTATTCTCTATAAAATTTACCCCTGCAGGAAGACTTCCATAAGCCAATGTTTGGTCTTTCATGATTTTTAAAGGTCGAGGATAAGGGTTCGTTATCCAGATATGGGTTTTCTTATCCGTGACAGTAAGCAAACTTCTTGCCAATCGAAGACCATTTGTTTGAGTCATTCTGTTGTTCTCTTCGATGACATATTCGCCATCCTCTGCTTCTATTGAGGCCCTAATCAATTTAATAGATAGTTTAGGTATAACGGTATCTGTAGTGCTCTTTATTTTTTTAGATCATAATTGCTTACGTCATGATTACTCATCAAATTATATTTTATTGTTTCTCGTTTACAATCAATTTTAGCATTCATTTTTTTTAAGGAAATCTCGTCCAAGAATAAGAGTTCGTAGATGCGCGTCCATTACTACAAATTCGTGGGATAATTCAGTGTCATCAATTTTTAAATCTAAAATAATGCTACCTACCATATCTAATTTTTTTCCCATCGGGTCCTGAACACGTTTTAGTGAGACTATTTATTTCACGGCCAGCAAAAAGTGCTGTTCTTAGGTCGACCATTGAAAGATCGGCGCCTGTATCAATCAAAGCTTCGCATAACCCTATCTTGTCCACATTAATATTAATTTTGTACCTAGGGTCCAACTTTCTAATTCCATTTATGGTCGACTTGCTTTGATTGAAGGAATCAGGCGCGACACTTAGTTTAAATCTTCCAACACGGAATATCTATTCCGTGTAGGAATATTCGTTTGTGTGTCATTACAAACATCCGCATAGAGGCGAGGCCGTGTATAATCTTTCCTTTCGTCCATTTGAAGGTTTTCTTGGCTCTTGTCTTGGGAAACTGAGGGGTCCTCTTCTACGATCCTCACAAACTTGACTCTGCAATACCGCGCTACGTGTCCTGGCTTGTTACACTTGAAACATATTGGTCTCCCGTCTTCTGTCCTATTCCTGTTTGAATCTGGACTCATTGTATTTTTTCCTTGGGTAGACCGGTTTTGGCTCATGAATGGGAGTGTAAAATCGTCTAGGGGCAGATACCTGGGGCAGCGGCTTGTTCTGGTAGTACCTCTGAGCGGGGGCCTGGGGCTTGGGGGTGTTCTGGTAGTACCTCGGAGCGGGGGCCTGTGGCTTGGAGGTGTTCTGGTCTGGTCTTCTGAACGACGGAGCGTTCTTCCATTGCTCTTGATGATGGGAACGAGGAGAGCGTGGTCCATTATATAGAGCCTTTGATTTTTCTATACGTTCTTGATAATTATTTTCAAACAAATCCATCTTTTTACACAATCTTAGGAGTTCGTTGGTATTCTTAGGAGGGTTTAAGTAGAGGGCAAAAGAGTATTCTTTCTTTAACCCTCCAATAACCCAATTTATTTTATTCTCTTCTTCCATTTGGGGATCGACCTTGTTGCACAGAACCAGGATATCCTCTGCAAACCTGATTGCAGGTTCATTCCACTGCTGCATTCTGTTCAGCCTCATCTTCAATTCTTCTTTGTTGGCGTCTGAGCCAAAATCCTGAATTAGGGGGCTCTTGAAATGTTCCCAGCTGGTAAAACTTATCTTGTGTAGGTCCAGCCAGGTTTTGGCGCTACCAATCATGTTCATGGCTGCATAGCGAGAAATAATATATTCTGCCCAGTGGTACAGGAAGCCAATTTCTTCAAGGGACTCAATCCATGGGCGAGGGTCTTCTGTTCCATCATATTTGGGGATGTCTATGTTGGGGTTCAAAACAACTGGGTCGGCACTTGCATCTCCACCAATTGTTGCACTGGGCTGCGGTTTGGCAGATTCTTCAGTCTTGAGTCTCTCCTCAGACGTGTCTTGCATCTTTGCAGAGCGTGTTTCAACCATCCTACAAATTTATATAAGGGAATAATGAGATAAGTCTACTTTAAGTAGAGAGCCTCCAGAATAATTTATTTATTTTTCTCACATTTAAGAGAGCAGTGAAGTCACACGTGTACCTAAATACAAATGATGATAATCTAAATAATCTGTTTTAAACAAATATCATAGAATATAAAAATAAATAAATATATAATTTAAATTTCAAATATATTAAAAATAATATAAGAAATACGCTATTAATCATGATGTAACAATATATAGATATCCATTCCAAAAGTCTAGCAACAGTATCACTAAAAAGGAAGATTTAAAAAATGCAATATAACAGCGGTATGGTAGATTAAACTGGCGAAACCGCTGAGAGGGTTCACCACTGATGAGCCAGGCCCTCCCATTAATTTTTCATTGCAGTAAGAGGAGTAGAAATTGTTTAATTTCAAAAAGAATCTTACGCGTCTAAAATAGTTTCTAATTTTCATAATATATATATGTGGTAATTTAAGAATCATAAACACCTGTGTAAATACTCACCACCACTTCTTACACCCCCTACTCTAATATGGTCTTTTAATCATTGTACCCAATCCTCATTTGATCAATTTAACTTTGCATGTATCGTTTTTGTGTGTTCAATAAAATATAGAGGTACATCTAGAGGGAACGTAGAAACCAAAAGGGCTTATCCCGCAGCCATGAGGTCAACCGTCGCGTCAACGCGGCGCCAATAAAATGACGTAACAGGACTTACCCGCAGCCAAATAAGGTCAAGCGTCCCGCCGACGCCATGGCGCCAGACGTCCGACGACGTAACACTCGAGCATATAAAAAGGGCTTGCCCCGCAGTCAGTCACGCACTGCGGCATCGACGGAAACGAAAGAGCAGACAGAACTGCTAAGAAGGCGGCAGTTTCGACCTTAGAGCCATCATTTTCCATCCTGCCTAGAAGCCTGGCCCGTAACCATTCACGCACGGTAGCCCTAGATGCACGAAAGGAGGTTTATTGCCGGGACCACTCCAACAGACACCTGAGGAGAATAGCCCATACTCCAGACCGGCTGCTCCAATTCCTCCCTGAGGTCTGTCCTGGAGAAGTCACCACCACCTTACTTACAGGACATGGCCATGTTCTGGCAGACTTGGTTCTCTGGCATCCTGGGGAAGACCCATCTTGCCAACATTGTATGGAGGAACAACAGACTGTGGACCACCTTCTATTCAGATGCCCTGCTTTCATGCGTCACAGAATGCAGACAGCCCTGCTGCTTGGGAAGACTTCCTTCGACCCAGTCTCGTTGGCTGGACTCCCGGATTCTCTGCAGGCATGGACCTTCCTGACCAGCTGGTTCGGCTCTGCAATTGGCTCTATGTAAATATAATCTAGAGTAACTGGTTTCTACTAGTTAGATGAACAGCCCGGGCAGTTGGCGTTTCTTGCGCTCCAGGGGCCCGGGTTATCCTTATTTTCTCTCAGTCTGTCAGTTCAGTAGATGCAAGATAGCGGACAGCAGTAGCAGACAACTCGTTAGTGGATGGCCCGCCGGCCGCTACTTGGTCTCTGCCTTCCCTCTCTCTGATGCCTCGGATTCCCCTGTGATTCGTCTCTGTGTGCTTTACCACTCACCACCATCACGACTGCGCAATGATCATCTTTCCCCACGAATCAATACAACAGACCAGACTACCGAATCACCACAGCTAAAGAAAGAAAGTCGACAGGATTCGACATATATATGGGAATTTTTCATCTTAATGATGATAATCTATAAGAATATAAAGATCGCCTCTACCGTCAAAATAGACTCCAAAACTAGGCGTCATCTATTAACCGTCTTTACAACCGGGTCTTTGAAAAAGCCACAATTCCAGCTATGGAAAACAGAGAAGCGTTCAGCTAGAGACCATAATTTCGGGCTAATGGCCCTCGTCAGTCGTATATAAAAACACGAAAAGATAATACAATGATATAAACATACCTACATATTGTGGCATCAATTTTAATGCGCCCTACATTTATTCAAAATATTCTATGATATTTAATATTTATTTAAAACAGATTATTTAGATTATCATCATTCCTTTTGTAATATTTATTGTACATATATATTGATTGCTTATTGGAGCGAAAGAGGACCTAGACCTAGAATGCGGATCACAACTTAGGAGGACAATAAATAAATAAACACAATAACTTTAAAAGGTAATTTATTTTTATTTACACATCTTTATTTGCGTTAAGTATGGAAACCCGCTTGGTAAACGTGTATAACACCAAGAAGGAGGAAACCAAGGTCGACGACTCTGCAAAGTTGCAACTTGGTTCAAAAATATGAACGTTTATATATCTAATACGAAATAAACAGTAATATATACTGTAGAGAGAATATTTACCTATATCTAAGAATGTATAGAAATATCATTGACCAAAGTGGACAGCAGCGCTTGCTATATAAATAATTAATAAACAAGGATGTTAATAATTAATTACAGATTGATATTTGTGCTAGCATCAGAAATGACCCTGATTTCATGGTATCAGGTCAATATCTTCAGTGATACCGTTCAAGAAGAATATTTCACACTATATACTGTCACAATCGTCAAAATATATGTGTTTTATGATACATAAAACTCTAAAATATCTAGGATATTGACACATAATTGAATTGAAATACTTATATAGGAAGATGTTTTCACATTAAGTAAGAAAAATGAGCATCTCTTTTCTGTTCATTAAACTGTAGATTACTGATGGTTTGCGTCATCTATCCGTTTAAATCTTAATTAAACTCTGATTTACTTTTAAGAGTAAAATAATTGATCTCTACCTGCCTTGAAAAAAACCTTATATGGTTTAATTTCACATCTGTCAACATTAATCTGCGTTATAGTAGATTCGCTTGTGCCTCAGATTTATCCAACATATTATGTTATTATTGCAGTGATGATGTTTGAGTATCTTCCTGCATTGTAAATTAAGTTTTATAACTTTATTTAACATCTATTTATGACCATATTACCTATTTCCATTAACATATGGGTCGATGAGATATATTCTGGAATATCCTATACAACCGGCATGTTATAAAAATTGAAAAAAAGATATATTTTAATCGTTAAACTGAACTGATGGTAGACTTTAACTCAAAATAAAATACCATGAGAACCACACATCAGCAATTCTTGATTGAATACCAATATATTCCTCTTGTCGAGTATTTCTATAATATGATTGAATATTTGACCATATGTTGAAGAGGTGTAAGAGGAGTTTGATGGTGCTTCAAGAATTATCCCGAATATTCAGTTGGGTGGCTTGGATAACATTAGAGAAATGGTATAGATGGGGCTATCGTTTTTACATTTGGTGCATGTAAGCAATGTTTTAGTAGAGTGCATTTATATTGGAAAGACTTAAGATATCGAGTCTATAACTGGAAAATTTTGACTAATCTCCTCTATTTAGTTTTGTAATTGTGTATCCTCAGTTATTTCTTTAAAGGTATACCAAAAGTATAAGGCAATAGCGCGCCATTTAAATTTCAAAATAAAACCATTAGGCATGAATATTTTTTTCTTAAATAAAATAAACTTTCTTTTCTGTCCTTAATGAGATTAAGATTATTGGAAAGGCTTATCAGTGGCGAACCTTCACAGTGATTTCTCTAATTTAATCCACTAGACTGCATCTTTTAGAGCTCTAATGTTGTATTCGATAATTCTGCTTATATATGCGACACTGGATTCTTGTTCCAAAATCATTTTATCAGGTACCGCCAAAAAGAGCAACCTAGTTCATGATATTTACAACTTTGAATAATATGTGAAGGTTTTTAAAATATTAAACAAGATGTTAACGCGGGAATCGATCCCGGTTCATGGCTTTCGGGAACAAAATTCGCCAATTTAATCTACCAGATCGCTTCTTTAGAGCTCTAATACTGTATTGGATCATATACTTTTATATGCTACACTAAAGAGAGGAATCTAGAAATGGTATTCAAGTAAACTATGGACATAAGGTTTTAGGACAGTAGAACTTGCGACACTGGATAGTGGTATCTTTAGTATTTAACCAAACTATGGGGACATGAGATTTCAGAACAGTAAAATTACATATAGATGTTTGCAACACTCAATTCACATCCGAAAAACAATAATAACAAGGACAATTAGATGTTTTTAAGTGGTGAATATTGTAGATTTTTAGGCAATGAGGACTGTGAACTAGATCTACCGCGACTGAAGGATTCCACCACCGTGTCAAACTTCCCTCCAAGTAGACTATGTCCCAATAGACACTACAAAACAGCTATTTACACCACAAGATAAAGGCCATAGTCTCACTATGGACCACTTTCAGACACTATACGCAAGATGTCTGTCAGTAGTAATCATATTGTAAGCTGTTGCTTACAGCTCCCACAAGGATGTTGCTCTTTATAACACATATATTATACTAGACGAATGGCCCGGGCAATGCCCGGGTTTTACCCGAGTGCGAATATATTTTAAAAACGTTTTAATTCAAATACTATTCGTTACAATTATAAATTGGCGCCATGGATGTCACTCTTGCGAAACGTCCCGTTCCAAACTGTGTGTTTTTAAAATGTTTTAACTATATATAATATAACGGTATAATAACGGTATAAAGAAATAATGAGCCTATAGCCTAGTGGTCAGGGCATCTGCCCGGTAAGCGGAAGGTCGTGGGTTCGATTCCCATCCCTTGACCTTGTATACATCTTGCTTCCTAGGGTTGCCTAGAGTGGCCGCTATAGACAGGGTGGTCTGTATAGACAGGTGGATGTATCACACAGCTGATAACAGGGTTGCCTAGAGTGGTCGCTATAGACAGGGTGGTCTGTATAGACACGTGTATGTATCACACTGCTGATAACAGGGTTGCCTAAAGTGACCGCTATAGACAGGGTGGTCTGTATAGACAGGTGGATGTAGCACACTGATGATAACAGGGTTGCCTAAAGTGACCGCTATAGACAGGTTGGTCTGTATAGACAGGTGGATGTATCATACAGCTGATAACAGGGTTGTCTAGAGTGGCCGCTATAGACAGGTGTATGTATCACACAGCTGATAACAGGGTTATCTAGAATGGCCGCTATATACAGGGTGGTCTGTATAGACAGGTTAATGCAACACACTGCTGATAACAGGGTTGTCTAGAGTGGTCGCTATAGACAGGGTGGTCTGTATAGACAGGTGTATGTATCACACTGCTGATAACAGGGTTGCCTAAAGTGACCGCTATAGACAGGGTGGTCTGTATAGACAGGTGAATGTAACACACTGATGATAACAGGGTTGCCTAAAGTGACCGCTATAGACAGGGTGGTCTGTATAGACAGGTAGTAGAGTGGTCGCTATAGACAGGGTGGTCTGTATAGACAGGTAGTAGAGTGGTCGCTATAGACAGGGTGGTCTTTATAGACAGGTGTATGTATCACACTGCTGATAACAGGGTTGCTTAAAGTGACCGCTACAGACAGGGTGGTCTGTATAGACAGGTGGATGTAGCACACTGATGATAACAGGGTTGCCTAAAGTGACCGCTATAGACAGGGTGGTCTGTATAGACAGGTGGATGTATCACACAGCTGATAACAGGGTTGTCTAGAGTGGCCGCTATAGACAGGTGTATGTATCACACAGGTGATAACAGGGTTATCTAGAATGGACGCTATATACAGGGTGGTCTGTATAGACAGGTGAATGTAACACACAGCTGATAACAGGGTTGTCTAGAGTGGTCGCTATAGACAGGGTGGTCTGTATAGACAGGTGTATGTATCACACTGCTGAATACAGGGTTGCCTAAAGTGACCGCTATAGACAGGGTGGTCTGTATAGACAGGTGTATGTATCACATTGATGATAACAGGGTTGCCTATAGTGACCGCTATAGACAGGGTGGTCTGTATAGACAGGTGGATGTAGCACACTGCTGATAACAGGGGTGTCTAGAGTGGCCGCTATAGACAGGGTGGTCTGTATAGACAGGTGTTTGTATCACATTGATGATAACAGGGTTGCCTATAGTGACCGCTATAGACAGGGTGGTCTGTATAGACAGGTGGATGTAGCACACTGCTGATAACAGGGGTGTCTAGAGTGGCCGCTATAGACAGGGTGGTCTGTATAGACAGGTGGATGTAACACACTGCTGATAACAGGGTTGTCTAGAATGGCCGCTATAGACAGGTGTATGTATCACACAGCTGATAACAGGGTTGTCTAGAGGGGGGCAGGGAGGCCACGTGTTCACGGCAGCCAATGGGCGCATTCTATCCGTGAACTTCAGACAGTGAGCTTCAGACAGTGAACTTCAGACAGTGAACTTCAGACAGACAGAATAAGGCAATTATATAAGTAGATTATTTTATTCACAGATTATTAATTTTATTATTTTTATATTCATTAAATTTATTTCCTTATAACTCCTATATTTTATTAAAATCAAAATAGGCATACCCTGACCACGTTCACTTTAGTTTCACAATCAGGAGATACCTTTTTATTTTCTTAATTTATCCACCTGATCCCAGTACAATTTCACTTTTGTACTATTGTTCACATTGATATAAGCGTCTACTTTAAAACGAATTATGTCAACTGACTCAATCTCTAATGGTAGATCCTCTTCAGGTAGATCAGAATTGTCTTTGTCTCTTTTCCGTCTTATAGAATGTTCTGTATCAAGATAGACACTGCATCGTAAAGGGACTTAGAGTGATATCGAAAATTTAGCTTGTTATGATAATAACAACAAGGGGGTCGGTGGAAGGATGGTTGAAACCGTTTGTTTTCGACCGCTACGACCCGGGATCGAATCCTGCATTGGGAACTTTTTCTAATTAAAGAAATACTCCAATATCCCCCGATTCTTGTTAAAGCCTAACCCTACCAGCGAGTGCAAGTAACCAAACGGAGCTCTGACACATTTATAAGTGGAGAGGTCGAACTGCTTTTAACCTGTATAGACATGTGGTACACTTATAATAAAAGCAGTAGCCAACTTCTACCCACCATGATCATCATGGTCTGTACCATGATATTAGGGATAATAGAAAAATAACAACAAGGCAGAAACTATTCCACTATATAAAGTGTAACAAAAACATTGTTATAAAGCAATGAGACTGGAATCTCTATTTTATCTCATTTATATTGAGGGTCTATTCCTTTCAAGAAAGGGAGCTCACCGTTTATTTTTCTTCTATCTCTGAAGGAATGTCGACCGCGTTGTTTCCGTTTTTATTTATTTTTTACCTCGAACTCTCCCGGATTGATGCATGCCTTTCTCACCAGGTAGAGCCACTAGATAGGGTTATAGAAAGTATTTTAAAAGGGATGTACACACACAGACAAAACTTAAAGATACTTCGGCCAGTAAATCTTTATTTACTAGATTTATACTAGCCGAAGTATCTTTAATTTTAAGAAATATGAATGTCGGCCAGGTAACCACTATCTTCATGAAAAACTTAAAGAATGAGAAGTTTTTGATGTCGCCGGTGTCTTTTTTTTTTTTTTTGTTAGGGAGACGGAGGTAATTTTGTTCACACTTGGTTATCTCGTGTGTCTCTTCAATAAAGTTCACTGTGTATCAAATATCTTTCAGAGTTATTGTCCGAATCCCGATATACATTGTAAACTTACTTAGGTTTTGTCTATTGTAGTATATATTTAGTTATTCAAATACAAATAACAAAAAAATATATAATAAGAATATAAATAGAGAGATAAAAAAAATAAATATCTAAAGAATCGAACCCACTATCTTATATTTAATATACAGTTAAACCTGTCTATAGCGCCCCCTCTTGGGACTCACAGAGAGGGGGTGCTATAGACAGGTCACTTTTAATGTAAATCGCATCGCACTATGTATTTAAAATCGAGTGTTATAGAGAGGGTGGCTCTATTTAAAGGGGGCGCTATAGACAGGTTTAACTATATATAGCATTTCATTTTTCAGTTGTGACCACTGAGTTGAGAACACTGCATGCTGATAGGTTGATGAGCTTAATGATGATCTGTTAAATAATATCACATGACCCAGTAGAGATCGAAACACTGGACCTAAACACCATTCTATATCTATTGTGGGGGCCAAGAGACTTCCTTCCAGCTTGCTGGGATGACGGACCACGCCGTCAGCAAACATACAAGCGGGGCCATGAAATAGATGACCACCGCTGCGCGGCATATCGGCGAAAGCCAACAGAATCAAAATAGACATTCTAGGGTGTTGTCCTTCTTGTTTTCCTCTAAAAATGTAGCTAATAAGTAACACCAATAAAACACTAACTTTGAAATACTTTCTGGGCCATCGCTGGACTAATAAATCGACACACCATACTATGTATAAACTGGTCTAGGCGTTTATTATAAAAAAATAGCGCTATTAATGATTATTATTAATTATTTTTGATATTTTTCTTTCTCAGAAAAGGTTCTGTCAATCAAAGAATTAGCATCATATCTCACACTAATATCTTCAATAAATGATATCAATTTCGAACCAACAGCTTGATAGACCAGTAGTATGAAATGTCCATTTTTGACAAAATAGACCGTTTCGAATCCCGCATTAGGCATTTTTATGAAAAAAAAAAGTTTCAAAGGCCTCCAATTATTTCAAAGATCTAACCACCCCAGTGAGTGCAAATAAACAAACGGATCTCTGTCCCACTTGTAAATGCAAGAGTCGAACATGCTCTCTACATGTGTAGACATGTGGTGCACTTACCATAAAAGCTGTAGCTAACGACCTACCATGATTACGAGTATCGTTACTTGTACCAGGTATAGTTATGTAGGATTGTTGCGTGATGTGTTGGTGTGGCTTGTGGAAAGGCCGCTGATAATATTATAATTAAAATTAATTTATTTAAAGCCAGAAATATAGAAATAGAAAAGAAGCAACGGTTGAAGTAACGGCTGTCGGAGTTAGCCTAGATGTTTACCGCGAGTGGCCAGAGTCTCTGATGACATCCCGCGCGCATGCGTAGTCAGGTTGACGCTCGCGGTTGCCGAGGCCGTCCTAGTTCGCGCTCGCTGAAGCAAAGTGTAGTCGCCACAGTTATATTGATTAAGTCATATTTAATTAAAAGGCATATATTGGATCAAATATTAATATATTTATCAATATTTCAGTTGGCTGAACGCCAACCTTTTTCAAGGTATTATAACATATAGGCATAAATATGTTGTAATACTTTGAGAGAGAGAGAAAAAGGTTGGCGTTCAGTCAACTGAAATATTGGTAAATGAATTATATTTTTGATCTAATATATGCCTTTTAAAAATATATATATTTATGGATTTCTCTCTATTTTCAAAATATATAACTATATCAACTTCAAACTAAGAGTAGAAAATGAGAGAGAGGGTGAACATTATGATGCATTAGCGCGCCATCTGTTATGAAAATTCGAAACTATTATAGACGCGTATGATTCTTTTTAGAATTAAACAATTTCTCCTGACCTTACTGCAATGTAAAAATTAATAGGAGGGCCTGACTTATCAGTGCGGTATTAGTAAAAGACTCAATTTGATGTTTGCAGAAGAGCAATTGCTCGAAGCATATTATATATTTATAATTGTATGTAATTCTGCTGTCCTCGAAGTTTATGTTCATAGTTCATTTAAACTACCCATTCCAAGAGTCTTGCATAAGTATCACTCTAAAAGTAAGATCAAAAATGCAATATAACAGCGGTATGGTAGATTAAACTGGCGAAACCGCTGGGAGGGTTCACCACTGATGAGCCAGGACCTTCAATTAATTTTCCATTACAGTAAGGGCAGTATAAATTGTTTTATCTTTAAAAGAATCCTACGCGTCTATAATAGTTTCGAATTTTCAGGGTGAACATTATTTCCAACTGAGAAGAGCAGCTCTGAATGAACGGGTTAACTGGTAGAAATTAATTATATGATGGGTGGGTAGGTGGATGGGTGGTCTAAACCTTTGGTTTTCGACCGCTACTACCCGGGTTCGATTCCCACATTGAACACTTTTTTTTTAATTAAATAAAATGCTCTAAGGTCCCTCAATACTTACAAAAGTCCAACCCCACCAGCGAGTGCAAGTAACCAACGAATCACATTTGTAAGTGCAAAGTGTAACTGCTTTTCACATGTGTAGACCTGTGGTATACATACAGTAAAAGCAGTCGCCAACTTCTATCCACCATGATTATTATGGCCTGTATCACGTGTACTAGGGATAATAAGAAAAACAAATATTTGATATATTGATTTACCAAGTATATTATTCAATAAATTGGAAGTATCACGATCTCTTAAATCTTTGTTAATACTCTGTTGGTATTATATAGATGTCATTATATTTATAGTATTTATTCTGTTTTACTATACCCCCACTATAAAAACATCTGCTCAACTCCGTTACCGGAACACTATCTGTCCAGCGATTTCCCGCTCCGGGTCAAGCGGTATATTGCCGGTCTGAGAATTCTCTCGGTGCTCTTTACTGATGATCGCCCCAGAATATTTAAAACAGACGGATGGACATGCGATATTTGCGGGACAAGAATGGAGCCGGGGCTACATCACCATATACTCTCATGTATGGGGCTGAAAGACGAACGAGAAGTGCTCCTCAGTGAAATAGGCCTTGAGGGACTCTCTTTGGAGCTCCTGTTGAATGAGGTGGTGAGAAACAGAGCTGGAGCTTTTGCGTTGTTCAAATTTTGGAAGACGGCTGAAGAGAAGGGAAAGCTATATACATAATCTAATTGATGTAAATAATTATATGTAAATAATCTTTGTCAGGATTAGAATGACGAATCCTGTATGGGACTCTGATCCCAGTAAAAGGCTTGTTGCTTCTGTTGTATATAGTCACAGTGTAGAAAATACTCTATACTATATACCTACTACATATATCTCTGTATTCTTAGTTCTCTTCAATTACTCTGTAAACTGGCGAATCCTTTATAGGACGAGAGCTCCTCAATAAAGGCTTTTGTATTTATTCTGTTTTCAAATCTTATATTTATAGTTTGTTTAAATTTATAAAGGTCTACATTGCGGGGTATAAAAGCAAAACATCCTAATACTATATTATATTAGTGTAAATAATTATACTGCCGAAACTGCTAGAAGGGTTCACTACTGATAAAACCAGATTCTCTCCATGATTTCATTGCAGAAAACCCAGTAGAACATTGTGAACGTTGAACGCAGTAGAACGTTGTATGTGAAAAAAAATAGTACAAATGTAATATTGCACTGGGATAAGGTGCATAAATTAAGAAAAAGGCTTCTCCTTGTCGTGCAACTGAAAGTTGCTGATGTCTTGCGCCAATTCTGGAATAATTAAAAATCAACGAGAATAGTTGATATTTATTCCGATAGATGGCGCAAGCCATCAGCAACTTTCAGTTGCACGATAAGGAGAAGCCTTTTTCTTAATTGTTGTGTGTGTTGTGTTTGAAATGAAACATATGCTCTATATATTCATGAACAAAGCTTAAGAAAGTAGAAAGTCTTTGATGTAGCCGCTCGTAATCTTTTTGAAGAAGAAGACAGAGGCGATTATTTCACACTTGGTTATCTCGTATCTTCAATAAAGGTCACAGTATATCAAATATCTTTCAGAGTTATTGTCTTAATCTCGTTATACATGCTGAAAGGTATAACTTCCTTAAGTTTTGTCTATGAGTATATTTGAATTTATTCGAATAGCAGGAAACGCGCTCTCAATTAAATCAAAGACAGAAAACGATATAGTTTAAAAATATTTCGAATTAACATATCAATCTCTAACATATTGTTCTTAAAATTATATTGTTCTGTTGAAAGCCTTTTTCTCTCTTTATTCAAGCGCATAAATCAATTTAGTTAATTTTATGAAGTTTTAAATGAATAATAGTTAAAATTATATGTATTTCATAAATTATAGAAAAAAAGGAATACCATTTAAAAAATAGTATGAAGAAAAAGAGAGAAGTTTCAAATTGTTTTTTAGGGAGTTGGGGATGATTACAAAATCAATTGAAGAGACATCAATTGAAAGAGACCACCATTAAAAGAAATACTTTAACCCCAGTTTAAGCCAAACCCTGGATTACGACCACGAACTTTCACAAACCTATCAGACGAATAAAATAAAATATCAAACGAAATTCCTACAGCAGACGCCACAAAACGTCAATCACAACTCGTAAGAAAGCTTTTCATTTTTAAAGTGATTTTTATTTTCTCTCGATTTAAGAAATGAAAAGAGATAAAATGTGTTAAGATATCTCTAGTAATAAAAAGAAATAAAGAAATAATAACTTTTATGTGGTTAATATATTGCAACGTGGAAAATTAAGAAAGACAAACTACAGGATGAGACAGCAATTTATTTAAGGCAGGAAGAAACTATGAATGATAAACAAAAGATAAGCAATGAGGGAAGTTTACAGAGTAACGAAATATAAACATAAATATGATATTCTATTAATAAAATAATAAATACATTACTTCAATATATACAACTTTGATTTGTTGGAATGTGGGGTATCCTGACATGTCTAAATATTGAAAAATGTCCGACAATTTATACCTCTCTAAAGCCCTTTATTAAACTGATCGCAGCGTTGCTATGTTACAAATTTCCCACAGAGTGGCGAATCAGTGAAAATTGAATAAAATTTTATTTCTAACACTTGTTGGTGAAGGTTATTGAATTTCAGCCGATCTCTCTTTTTTTTCTCGCTATGTGACAGCTTTTTTGTGTTGTTTCTTTTTTTAGTATTTTTTGGAGGTTGAAAAGGATTTTGTTGAAAAAACGTGAATAGTTTTTTTCTACAATATTTTAGTTGAGTTGGAGATTACTCGAAAAGATGTTTTTATAAAACTGATTTCAGGTTTATAAATGGAAAACCTTCTCCGAATACTAAACTATTATTATTGTTTATATTGAAAGAAGAAAATATTTCATGTTCATTGTTGTATGAAATATAAAATTAAGAAATGAAATTATATTCAGTTGAATTTTTCCCTCCCCGCGAATAAAACACTTCCCCAACTGTCCTTAATGCGATGGAAATTAGTGGAGGGGCCTGGCTCATCAGTGGTGAACCCTCCCAGCGGTTTCGCCAGTTTAAC
Organism: Cordylochernes scorpioides; assembly: GCA_030710605.1. Lineage (NCBI taxonomy): Eukaryota > Metazoa > Arthropoda > Arachnida > Pseudoscorpiones > Chernetidae > Cordylochernes > Cordylochernes scorpioides. The sequence goes on along the minus strand of CP092882.1, from coordinate 23,549,563 downwards.
CAAACAAACCGCTCTAAAATTCTATCAGGATATTTTGTTCATATATTGGGAATTTTAATGGGATTTTCTTTGTTAAGGCCTTTAAGAAATCTATGGGAATCAATTCAAATTGCGAAATCTATGGGGAGGGGGGGTTCACAACCGAGAGATGAGTCAAATCCTTCTAATAGTCACCATCACAGTAAGAAGTGTTTTATTGTAAATAAAATATTGATCTTTCTCCGAATACTTTCATTTCTTGTATATACATATACTACTCTGATCAAAAAGTTTCAACACTTTGCTCATGAATTAAAAAAAAGTTTATTATTCTGCCAAATTCAAATTGTCCCCTTCAAAGTAGTCCCCGTTGGCCGCGATGCACTTCAGCCACCTTTTTTCCAGTCGGCAAAACACCTCTGGTAGTCTCTTTTCGAGATCGCCTTCATGGCCTTCTTCGATTCCATTTTGATCTCTTCTATGCTCTGAATTTTCCAACCCTTTAACTTTTTTTTTGAGCTTTCCAAAGAGGAAGAAGTCGCAGGGAGCCAAATTGGGACTGTAGGGAGGTTGGGGGAACACAGAGGTTGAGTGGTCAGGCAGGAACTTCGAGATTTTGAGGGCTGTATGCGCCGGCGCGTTATCGTGTTGGAGAATCCACGACTTGCTCCTCCACAGCTCCGGCTGTTTCTGCCTGATCGCTTCCCTCAATCGCCTCAAAACTCCCAGGAAGGAGTCAGCAGTTATTGTAGAGCTTTGTTGTTGAAATTCATGAGGAACGATGCCCTGGTAGTCGAAGAACACCGTCGGCATCCTTGAATCCGTTTTTCACATAGAACTTGAAGCAAATTCGTTGATCCTCCATTTCGGTGACTAACGAAATCGAAGCACGGGCAAAATGGCTTCACTTCGAACAGCCGCTGCTCGCGCTGTTGGGGCGCGTGATTTTTGAAAATTTGCAGGTCTCCAAGCCAAGGGCGACGCTTGCGTTTGCCACAAACCGTGAGAAAATATATTGAGTTTTCAGGATTTTATTAGCAAAGTGTCGAAACCTTTTGATCAGAGTAGTACATTAGAACCTGCCTTTAGCGGACACCTTTCCACAAAGGACAGTTTTCATTTGCAAATTTACCATTTTTACTAATTAGCAACTCTCCGGTAAGAGGAAATTTCTCTCTAAAGGACTCTTTGGCTCTGTAATTAGGTGTCCTTTACAGGAAGATTCTACTGTATATATTAAAATTAAAAAGCCTATCCTAACCACGTTCACATGAACTTTTCAGATGGAAGAGCGTCATCTAGTGGAACAGAAGGTGTTTGTGGTTGGCTTTTATTTATTTATCAAGAATATTAGTTGGCCAAATATCAAGGAATAGGCTAAAAAAAAAACGTTTAGTTAATTTCTGTTCCACTAGATGGCACTCTGCTATCTAAAAGGTTCATGTGAACGTAGTCAGAATATGCCTCTTTTGGTTTTAATACCAACACCTGACCTTTTTTATTATTTATTTTCTTTTTTTTTCCATATATGTATGTTATATAAAAAGTTATTTTATATTAAAATTATAATTCCCAGATCAAATTACTCTGTTTAATCGACTACCAGAGGTTGCCGCATTCTTTATATAAACCTTTTGTTTTTGTTTACCGTTGGCCGGCTCAAAACTTTTGTAATTATGTAAATAATCTTTTGTTTTCCTTATTCTACTCGCTTTAAGTCAGGTAGTACTTTATAAAATTATGTTTTATATATATTCCTTAAGCTCAATTAAACCTAATTCTGATCTAAACTATTTTTATTATTATTATAGCCACGATTGCAAAATCAAAAAACATATTCATGTATCAAGCAAATATTAATAATAATTCTATATAACTCTAGTTACAAAATCGACAACAGAAAATCTTTTTTCGTAATATTCATATATGACATGAAAGTTGGGGAAATAAACACACCACAAGTGGAAGAGGAACCCAGACAACCAGGGAGAGAGACGGTACCGGCACAGCCGGGCGGCCGTTCGTGTCGCACACAATCCCTAACTGTCTTAGAAGTCCCGAGGTGTTAACGAACGGGCCCCAATGGTCGCCCCTTGGAATATCGTTGGTGTCTCAAGTGACCGGACTATACATTCCCGTCTCTCTCTGGGTTGTCTGTAGGTTGGCTTTATTATTCCTAGAAGAGTATATATTATGACATATATATATTACAATAGGAGAGGAATCGCCAGATATTATTTCTAAGAAAAGATAAAAACTAACTGTGACAAGTTTCTTTATTCAAAATGTAAAAGCTTTTCGAGCTTTCGGATAATAACATCCTTCATCAGGCTGAATACAAATAGTTATTATAATTATTATTCATTATCAAAATATGTGAACCAATAATTAAGAGGGTGGTTTATATGGTGTCTCTCTCTCAGTTGTATTCACCCGCTGATTGGTTCTTTACTCCTTCTCAATGTAACCTGGGTGACGCATGCGTAGTTCATTTTCTTTCAATTGACGTTGAGTGCATACACGTAAATTGAGGGAAGAGGACAAAGTCCCAGAGCTTCATCTAATTTTGTCATATTTTCAATATAGTTACTTTGATTATAAATATTTACTGAACTATGAGTTTGATGTATTTGCTTTGAATTATTTCCTAATTTTCCGATGGAATTCTCGATGAACTGCTATTTTAATATAACAAATATTATACCTTCAATAATTATATTTATCTATTTTAACGCTTGAGAGAGAGAAATATATCTAAAGTGTGCAATGTCATTGACAAGTTAAAAGGTTCAAATCACTTATAACGTCACTGTATTATTTTGAGAATTTATTAATAGAATGAGATCAATAATAATGATTCACAAATTCGCTGTTATTAAAATGCAATAGTTATTTTTAAGCACGTGTGTATCTCACATTTCATTATATATTCTATAAGATTGTTATATAAAGGGTATGTATATTGCTATGACACAGAAGCTTACAGGCAAAAAGTAAATGTATAGCATCTATTAAAAACACTTGTTACTTTTATGTCTTTCACAATCAAGCATTTTATCTATATGAGAATTTGAACAAAGATAATAAAATGTAACGGATTCTAAGAAAGACACTTTTCGAGCTATATTAAGAATCCTAGCCTTTTGCAGAAGAATAGTTGATTCAACTAACATAGCTAGAATTAAATGTGTTGCTTATATCTTATTGTGTTTTCACCGCCACTTTGTGTTGTGACGACAGTTCTATAGAGGAAGTCACTCACCTCTATTCTTGGTCGGCGGGGTTGAAGGTTCAAAGTTGAGATGTCGCTGCTTGTACCACTTTTTAAATATACGACGAAAGCTGGAGTGAAAATTATATTTATTATCAATTAAGAAAATAGTAAAGGATTATTTAATGAATTATATATTTGAATGTTTAATTAAAAAGAGGCATATATTGGATCAAAAAATAATTTATTTTACTAATATTTCAGTTGGCTGAACGCCAACCTTTATCAAAGTGTTATAACATATTTAATGTGTGTCAACAACAAACTCACATATGTTATAATACCTTGATAAAGGTTGGCGTTCAGCCAACTGAAATATTGGTAAAATAAATTATTTTTTGATCCAATATATGCATTTTAAATTAAAGATTTATTTATGGATTGCTCTATTTTCAAAATATTAAATGTATTTACACTAAAAGAATCGGGGAATCAGGGCAAATCCTCCCTTTCGAAAGTTGTTTACAAGTTCTTCAGTTTTTGTTTTCCTCATTCCAGCCGCCGCATCCCCGTACTTTTAAATAATCTATCACTCCAAGAACTTCAATGCCATACCCTTTAAAAAAAAAAGGAATTGACTTCAATTTCATATTTTTGTTCCAATCTAAAACCTAATTTTCCAGGTCAAAAACGTTATTGTGTTTCAAAGTGATAATCTATTTATCCGTATAAAGATTTTAAGTAAATAAAATAGTTAGATAAGAGGCGTTTTATCATTAGTTGGCTAGCTTATGACAACAATGGTGGATTCTAAGTAAGGAATTCTAATTTCTTCTTGATGTCCCAACTTATCGTTTCGCTTGCCAAGAAGTCGTCCTGACTTCAAAACCTATCTTTATCTTCGTGGACCTTTGTGAAACCCTAATTTTCTTTTTATCATATGTTATTATTGAATTGACCCCAATTTATAATTTTTATTCCATTATCAAGAGTTCAAAAAGAATCAATAAAAAATGAAAATGAATTGCCAAAAAGGAAGCTTGATTCTTCCGTACAGAAAACATTTAAAAGAAGAAACCACTTTCATCAAATCAAATAAATAGTCTAAATTATACCAAGAAAAGGAAATTATTTCTTTAAGCATGTATTTATTCAACTTAAATCAAGAATAATTTTTAACCCTTTTCCAGATGTTTTAATTTTTGTTTGCTCCTGACGAGGACAAAAGATTTTTGTCGAAACGTCGAGACAATAAAAAAGATTCCCTGGCCGAAGTATCTTTAATTTGAAGAATTTGATCAATAATTAACATTTTATTATTTTTTATTATTAAACAAACTGTTCCTATTTCGATGAGAAAAATTGAGGAAGACTTTGGCTCATTCATTGTAAACCCTTCCAGGTGCTTCGCAAGCTAACCTACTCATGATGAATAAAGCTACACACAAAATAAATAGAAGAATAAAATTAATAAATATTATCAACAAAATGTGAACAGAAGTGAAGTGAAATAATCTTTCGAAATTAAAAAAATATTAATTACATTCAAAGCCACCCTTCCTGATACGAAGATCTTGTCGCATCGACGTATATTCTAATTCCAAATACAGTTCTAGCATTTCTAAATATCGTTGATAATATTGGATTCTATGGAAAATATATCGAAATACCTTGTTTTACTACCAAGAGAAGATAAGGTTGGGCTAATAATTCAATCCCGATATTCGGGACAATATTCTCAAAACGTGTATTCCAAATAATAAACTGAAATTACTTCGAAATTATCTACCTTGCTCTTTGAATATACTCTTTTGATTTTCGAAGCTTTTAATTCTTCGATCGAAAAATTCTGTATAAACTGAATCAATTGGAAAAATCATGAATTGTTGCCATAACGATTATTTCATATTAAAAGTGATCGTCTATCAGTAATATGTGAATTATAGATGTTCATATTTACAAATGAGCTTTTCTTGATGACAAAGGCAGACGCATTCTACTTTACCCAGTATGGAGATAAGAAAGAAGAAGAAGACATATGATCTTTAAACTTCAAAATGTAATACTTATAAAGAAGCGGTTTTCGAAATTGAAGTTCATACATTTTAAACTGACAATTATTCTCAATGTAACTAAGCGAAGAACAGCGCTAAATAACCTTTTTTTCTCAAATCAAGAAACAGATACAACTGTAACTTGACCACCCTCACTTGCAGGAATATACCAAATTGTGCTCCAGTCTGTTAACAAATCAAGACGCTACCTGCTATTTCTGCTGTGTCTTCAACGTCCTAAATTCAAGGTGATTTTTAATATATTAGATTAGGATCAAATGCTTTTATGTACAACTTGCAACATTAAAAAGAGATATCAATAGCAATACAATATTTATAAATAGTCGATGCATTAATTCAAAATATATATTTTTGAAAATATGTAAATTCATAAAGATATCTTTATATAAAAAAGCACATAGATTTAAAATAATTAATTTACTAATATTTCATTCAGCTAAACGCTAACCTTTTTCAAGGTATAACAATGTATTACGCTGGTATTAAGCAATTAGTTTGGTGTGGTGCTTTACAAAAGTTGATTAAATATCATCGAAGCCTACGCCCAATGGTTCTTATGGATGACCCTGGAGTCCAGATAGTTAGATTAACATTATATCCCAGTGGACCCTTGATACGAACGACCAATCTGAACTGAACATCAACTGGACTCTTCCCACCTTACACGTTAACCACCTTGATGCAATGGGACTTGCTGGATTGCGCAGATCACCGGACCTCTCTAAGATGTACACGGCCAGGTGGACCAAAGCATGTAAGTAACAACGCTGATACATGGCACATTATACACATTTCCTGTCAGCCACAACTTCCACCTTCCAATATTCGAACCTAAGAAACCAGCCTAGACAGACTAATAGAGCACTTACAAGTATCATTTATAAGACTAATATAATTGACATATCCCAACTTGATTGAACGCAGAACTCCTATTGGCTCAGTCATATAGATTCTAATTCCTTTCTATTTACACATATTATCTTTCAATTTTAGGGAATTGGTGAAAGAATGGTATAAACCATTGATATTCGACTTCCATGACCAGGGTTCGAAACCCTCATTGGACATTTTTTCTGTAAAAAATAATTCTTTAATGGATGATATTATCTATTTATGAGATTTGGTTAAACAGATTAAAGGTCCTCTTTGTGCTTGATATAAAAAATCTTCGAAAAAACGGAATCAATTAATCAATAAAAAAAGAAAGAAAAATAATTTTTCAATGTTCATTCTCACAAATTTACATACATAGAAATTATGAACGAGAATAGATAAAAAAATTAAATAATTTGGTGAAATATTAAATATATTGTAATGAAAAATTAATTTGATATATCATTATTATTGAAATATATATATGACGAAATACAAGATAATTCTTAATCGTTTTTATATAGAAGATATCTCAGTGTTAACTTTGAAATGAGCCTATAGCAGTCATATTAAGAATAATATGGATAAGTATTTTATTATCTGGCATCCAAGGCAATTTGGTCCATTATTTATTCCATTGCCCATTCCTACAGGAAAAGAGACTGGGAATTCACGATATTTCGGGGCTAACTTACTACAATGAACAACATGTATATAAAATGTTTACTACTCTCCTGCTGCATAAAACATTTGTTTATAAATATTTAAAATTTTTCAAGGCGATTGACAAAATGAGGGAAGAAATGCTCAACTCCACAGACAACGGCTGATTGCTCCCCCTCCCCTCTAAATTGCTTTTCCTCCTTACTAATGTACATATATAACCTTCTAGGGGAATCCCCTTGTAAGACAATAGTGTCTTAATAAAGGAGTTTGTTTTTGTTGTATTTTATTATCAATTTGACATTGTTACGACTCTTTGTAGATATTTCTGCAACTATCAAAACCATTGGGGAATCTCTCTCTCTCTCTCTCTCTCTCTATCTCCTATATCAATTTCAGGTACAAGATTTCATATAGATCTTTGAAATCGTTTCTCTTGAAGCCTGTTTCCGATAATGATGAATTCCCTTGTCTTCCGAAAGACCAAACAGTCTTAGTTTCGTCTCTATTGTCACAAAGATTTCATACAGAAACGTCAGACTAAAGTTGGATAAAATTACTTGATGGAAATAAGCTTAAAACTGATATGTTTGATTGATAGACATCACCATGAGGTTTTATGTATGTTTATAAGCAAAACTTTCAATAATTATGAATAATATATTTAACATATTCTCAGATTATATTAATCTAACCCTCAGAAGGGAATATATCCACACACACATACAGCTTTATTAAGACCACCGGTCTTATACAGATTAACCACAGGAAGAAAGCATAAATGGAGCTCCTATACTCCAGGCAGCACAGAATCCAACAACCTCCAGGTCCGAAGCATTTCCAGTGGACACAGAATACACCGTGCATAGGTTAGCGTATCACTGAAAAGGCGAGTGTGGAATCAGCCGCGTTCTTCGCTTTATATATCTATTATGAATGTTTTTTTAATATCGATAAAAGGATGTTATAGAAAGCAATAAAATAGATTACCACTACTTAAGCTTTATATTAAAAGCTGAGATTTAGGGATAAAGGTTTTTCTACAATGGATAGCTCTTCTAAAATAGGTTTGCTTGTAGAATGGCATTCGTTTCAATAGTTCTCCTACCAATATAGAAGTTATATGTTGTTAATCTATTTTATAGTTTCTTTCTTTATACATACTTTATTGTGTTGATAACTCTAGTAAAGTGAGACTATAGTGTTCAAGAAGACCTTATCTGGAGGAGAACTCTCTCAAGGTGAGGAAGCCTCCCTTTCTGAATACATTTGTACACATACACAACTATATATATGTTCCTACATTTTTTACCCTTTATTTACTATCTTATCATATATATTTCCACCTCTGTAAAAATTGTATAGAAAAATGTATAAAATTGTTTATACTATAAAGCCATACCTGGACGCCCGCCGACACGCTTCATGGACCAATTAAAGGAACTCACTGGCTTAACGGTCGCCGAGATGGCACATCGAGCTCAAGACAGAGATGGCTGGTGTCGTGTTTGGGAGGTAATACGTACAGTGGGCCACAACGTTCGATCGCGAATAAACGATTTATAATACAATAAAATGCGGCTTATGATTATAGAACGTATGAATTGTATGAATTACAACTATTTTTATCTTTAGGGATAAAGTATGAAAGGATAAATTGTGAAGTGTTCCCATCCCTGGGCACTTTTATTTTTCCGTTTATCATTACTCTTCACAATTCATCCTTTCATACTTCATCCCTAAGAATAGAAATAATCGTTATTTCTCCTTAAAGTAAATTACGAATTTTCGTTCAAAAGAAACATTTGTGGTAAAATTGTTAAACGTCGTTCTACAAAATGATATATATTATATAGTCAATACCTAAACAATAAGAATGTGTATGCGTTTTTTCGTTAACTCTAAAACTTACAATGACATTAAAACGTTGATTTTACTTCAAATTAAATGAGCTAAAACCTTAACGATGTATTTCTTCATTACGATGCCCCTATACGAAAATTTCAAGCAAAAAGACTTTTCCTCACGGTCCTAAAGCAATAAAATTAAATGAACAGCTCATAAGAAAATAAAGAAAAAGGCATATATTTATCGTGCGACTGAAAGTTGCTAATGGCTTGTGCCATCTATGGCATATCTATATATCATCTATATCAACTTTCAGTTATACGATAAGAATATGCCTTTTTCTTAATATATGCACATTACCCAGTACAATGTTACATTTGTACTATTTTTTCTCATAAGGAAATGTTATATATATATGAGAAAACAATAGAAAAAAATAAAAGATAAGTGGGTCAGGTGTTGATATTAAAAATAAAGAAGGCATCTCCTGCCCACGAGCACATGTGCTTTTTAGATGGCAGAGCGCCATCTAGTGGAGCAAGAATAAACTAAACGTTTATTTAGCTTGCTCCGTGATATTTGGCTAACCCAATTTCTTGATAAATCAAGAAAAGCCATCCACGAACGCGTTTCGCGCTGTTGGCGCTCGTCAGCGTGGAGTAGGCTGTAACCACTGCATCCAAAAAGATTTTTTGGACCCAATGGCTTCTTGAGAAATAAAGAAATGGGTATTTAAGGCCAAATTTGCGTAAAGACGCTTAACACATGAGAAAACAATATAAAAAAATAAAAGGCGCTCTGCCATCTAAAAAGCACATCTGCTCGTGGTCAGGAGATGCCTTCTTTATTTTTAATATCAACACCTGACCCACTTATCTTTTATTTTTTCTATTGTTTTCTCATGTGTTAAGCGTCTTTACGCAAATTTGGCCTTAAATACCTATTTCTTGATTTCTCAAGAAGCCATTGGGTCCAAAAAATCTTTTTGGATGCAGTGGTTACAGCCTACTCCACGCTGACGAGCGCCAACAGCGCGAAACGCGTTCGTGGATGGCTTTTCTTGATTTATCAAGAAATTGGGTTGGCCAAATATCACGGAGCAAGCTAAATAAACGTTTAGTTTATTCTTGCTCCACTAGATGGCGCTTTGCCATCTAAAAAGCACATGTGCTCGTGGTCAGGAGATGCCTTCTTTATTTTTAATATATATATATAAATCAATGTTTGTATGTTTGTTTGTTTGTTTGTATGTATGTCCGGTATACAAATTCGTAGTAGTTCACTAATTCAAACCAAAATTTCCATACATAGGTAAAATAAATACGGGGAAGACGATAGGCTATTTTAAAAAATATATAAATCAATTATTAAAACTATATATTCAAATTATTCTACTTAGCTCACGAACAGCGCCCTCTATCAACGATTAAATTATGCTGAGGCAAACAAATAGATAATGCTAATAACAAACAATTATAAAAAAAAATCTTATCTAAATATATATCACTCGGGTAGATATGCACACGAGTCAATCCCGGGGCGAAGCCCGGGTCACCCGTCTAGTATCTAATATTTTCTCATAAGAGAGCTATTTTATTGTATTAGGGCCGTGAGGAAACCCTTTTGGCTTGAAAGTTCGCCCAGTTATATCATAATTTATAAACGTATCGCTAGAGTGTATTTTAATTCTTATTTCTCTCTCTCTCTTCGCATAACCAAGGACCTATCCGAATTCAGGATGTCTTGTAGCCCTTGATCTAAACCAATGAAGCCTGTATAGATTTCATTATGTATATTCATCCTTGTTATTATTTTCTTTAGTTTTCATCTGTCACCATAATATTTTATGAACGAAGTAATAAAAATGTATTCAATCTCAATCTTTCTCTCGCATGAAATAAAAACACTATATATACCTTAATTACCTTTAATTAAGGTTTTTATATAATTACATTATCATAATTATTCTAGTTACACATTCAAATGACGTCCATTTTTTTATGGATATGATATCCAATTATATAGTCAAGTATCTCTTTAACCACAGCCACAGGAAGCTCCATGGGACACCTGTCAATCATCCCTGGACTCCGGGGGGACAGGTGTGAGGGGTTCTCGGAATCTTATCGGCAAATAGGGAAAACAGGACGGTGGCTGACGACTCTCATTATTATTATTTTTACCTTGGGATAAGTTGTTATCTCTCTCCCTATAAATACCTCTTGTATATAATTTTAATGGAGAACTAAAAGATAAATACCCCTTACAATAAATTAATTATTTCCAAATTTGCCCTTGCTTTTTTTATCTCCGCGACAATATTTAAACGTATTATATATTATAACAATTTTATTTGAAAACAGACCAAATAAAACACAGCCATTCATGGTATGATAAAAATTGATGATCTTGTTTGTTTATGAAGTTAATGAAGCTCTTTTTTTCACCAAAAGGTTTTTTTTATTGTTAAACGCATGAAAGTATGACGCAAGTTTTCGAATTTTTCAGTTATTTCTCAAACATCTTGTTATGTCATAACCCTGACTATAGTATATAAACGAACATATTTTTAAGAAAAAGGCCTCCACAGATTGTGCCACTAAAAGTTGCTGATGACTTACGCCATCTGTCGGAAAAAAAATCAACTAATCGATGATTTTTATTTATTAAAGAATTGGCCAAATACCTATTCTTTATTATTCAAGAAAGGCTACGCGTTCCGGGTTGTTGGATCTCATCAGCGTGGTGCAAACTGAACCTCAAAGGGTGTATTGAAAATGCAACAACCTCTGTAGCAGTCTTTAAACTTCAACTTTATTAACATCCTATAACGCGATATCCCAAAATCAGGAATATTTGCGTCAATACATTTCTTTATATCATATCAAATTGACTGCATACAAGGAGAAAGGTCAGGGAAAAAGACAAACATACAAAATCAATTCCTTCAAAATTTCCTTCCCTCTCTTTCCCAGTTCGAAAGATAGTTGTATATACAGGGTGATCCAAAAGTCCCGCACAACTTTAAAAATTAATAACTCCGCGAATATTTGCGCTAGAGCAATGCGGTAAACACCAATGTGTTCAGGATGCAATGGGATTTTTTATGGCAAATAATGAAAAATTCGAAATTGATTTTAGTTACAATTTTATTCGCTAGATGGCGCCATACCAGAATCAGCGATTCAGCGGCCAAATTGTTTGATAAATTGAAAAATATAACTGAACGATACGTATTTTTACTTTTTGAATACCAGGAAAGAACCCTAATAATATCAAATGATAAATTAATAAAACACCATTTCGCCAAAAGTTAGAAGAAATGGTTAACGATTTTTAAATACAATCTGAGATATGTAAAATAGGTATATGCAAATTAAAACATGTAGCAAAAAAAAAACTGATATTTTAGATGCGGTTTGCTGGAATCCTCTCAGCTATTTATATTTCGAAAATAATAATTTTCTATTTTTTTAAATTCAACTCTCTCTCAGTATCGATTATATTTATTTTAATTCATTTGAAAAATATTTATCTATCTCTGATGATTTATTTTACTCTGGGATGCCGTTGTTGTTTTTGTCGTGTCCAATAAAGAGCCTCAGATTATTTTCGTTTGGCCAATAAATAATGTCCAATTTATATACACATATATTCTTACATAATGAGACTTTAAAGAATGCAAATAATCTTCATCTATTTACATACACAACACATCTCCCCCCTTAATAATACTCCAGTCGGTCTAGGGGTTTCCTTGCTCTCTGAGGTCTAGGACTGCGGACGGGCACTTGCACAGCGGCAGCCTCCGGTTTAGGAGTGCAAGAGGGCACGTGCACAGCAACAGGCCCTGGTATAGGAGTGCAAGAGGGTACGTGCACAGAAGCAGTCTCCTCCTTGTTTCCTGATGTAACCTCTGGAACCTTCTCTTCACTTTATTTCTGACTTCCACCTACAGGCTTCTCTCCTGATGTTCGAGGAAGTATCAAATTTCTTGTCTCCACTTGTTTCTTTCTCACAGGTCGCAATTGATTGATATGCCCCTTATACACGACGCCCTCGCAACTTAAAAGGTAGTGACGGTAGCTCAATAATTTCAAAATGGTACCTTTTTACCGTTTAGGTCCAGTTGCATAGTTGCGGAAATAAACCTCGCAACCTGTAGTAAACTGCTCCTGCCTTCTTACGGCCTCATGAAATACCTCTCGCGGATTTCCCATCTTGGAATTAAATTCGAGAATCTTGATCTTAAACTTCTCTTCATTAGCAGTTCCGCCGGGGAATTCCTTTATTACAGTTTGGGGGAATGCTCTATGAGCAAATAGGAATCATTGTAGATTCGTCTCTAAATCATCCTTCCCATTATTATTTCTCAAAAGGTTTTTAAACCCTCTTACATATCTCTCAGCTAAACCATTTGTACTAGGATTATACGGACTGGTCTTAGTGTGCCGTATACCATTCATTTTGGTAAATTGCTCGAATTCACCGGAGACAAACTGTCTTCCGTTATCTGTAACAAAAAATTAGGGCAATCCAATTCTGGCGAGAATTTCTCTAAGATGACTTATAATCGTTTTTCTGGTAATATCTTTGATGATAAAAATTTCTATCCACTTTGAGTATGCGTCCACGAGAACCAAAAACATTCTTCCCATGAACGGACCCGCTAGATCAAGATGAAGTCGATGCCACGGTTTTTCGGGCCAAGTCCATTCCGAGATGGTAGCCGGGGGCATGCTTGCCGATTCTTGGCATACTCTACATTCTCTAGTTAACTCCTCGATGTTACTGTCTATGCCTGGCCACCAGAAAATACCGTCTGGCAATCATCTTCATTTTAACAATCCCCATGTGTATTTCATGCAAGTCATTTAAAATTAAAGATATTAATTTTTGGGGAATTACCACTCTTTCACGCCATTGAAGACAACCAAACTCCAAACTTAATTCCTCATTGATCTTATAATGAGGAGCTAGTGGGTTTTCTCTCGGTACCCTTGTGAATTTCCACACACACAGTTGCCTTCTCTAACATTCCTTAATACTATAGACAGTATTTTATCTTGGGGCGTCTCATTAGCCACATCCATAAAAGAGAACGGTACCTCATTCGACTTCCTAAGAAGAAGTACCTGGTCTTCATTAAGAGACTCCCTGACACTCGATTCTAGACGTGACAATGCGTCAACATTGGAATTATCACTAGTTTTTCGAAATTCCACAGTATAATTAAATGCAGCTAATTTTAAGGACCATATTTTAATTCTAGATGATGCACATATGGGAATTGGTTTATGAGGTGAAAATATATGAATTAAGGGTCGGTTGTCTGTGACCAATACAAATTTTCGTCCCAGTAAGTATTGTCTGAATTTCTCAACGCCAAAAGTTATGCTCAACGCTTTCTTTTCTAGTTGAGAGAAACGTTTTTCCGCTTCAGTTAATGTTCTAGAAACAAAAGCTATAGGGAATTCTTCCTTTCTATCATTTCTATGACTCAGAATTACGCCTAGTCCATATTCCATTAATAATGATTTACATTTTTTAAATAACATTCGATATTTTTTCGTCCAATTCCATCTACAATTTTTATTCAAAAGTTGATAGAATAGCGCTAAAATGTTTGCTATATTATTTATGAATCTAAAATAATAAATTAAGAGTCCTATGAAAGATCTCAATTGCGAAACATTCTTTAGGTTCAAGCGCCTCTCTATCACTGCTTTAATTTTATTTTCTAAGGGATGTAGTCCATATTTATCTATTTTAAACTCTAAAATTTCCACCGATTTCTTTTTAAATTTACATTTATATCTGTTTAACTTTAAACCTTTTTCTAGCAATCATTTAAACACTAGATCCAACTTTTGTTCATGATCTTCAAAGTCTTTTTCTGCAACCAAAATATCATCCATGTAGCAGGCCACACCTGGCAAATCAGAAAATAGGCCTTCCATAATCCTCTGAAATCTATTTGGTGCTACCGCTACGTCATATGGTAGTCTTTTATAAGAAAACAACTCTTTGTTGTGTTTATATCAACAACAGCTTTGGCTTCTTCCGCTAACATTACTTGTAAGTAAGCCTGTGATAGGTCTAGAGTCGAAAGTACGGTGCTTGTAGATAATTTTGAAAAGATCTCATCGATCGATGGAATGGAATACCTATCTAATTATATTGCTTTATTAGCTGTACATCTAAAATCACCACATATCCTTACACTACCATCCTTTTTTGATGCCGGTAATATTGGAGCGGTCCAATATGAATGAACTATAGGTTATAAAATGCAAGAATTCACTAAACGATCAATTTCATTCTCTACTTTGTTTTTTAGAGAGAAAGGTAAACTTCTGGCCTTACAAAACACAGGAGTCACATCCTTTTTTAAATTAAAATTTATTCTAACGTCCTTTAGACAGCCCAAATCTTTGTTAAACAAATCTGCATACCTATCCATCAAATTTTTATATATTTAAATATATTTCTATTATATTCATTATTTAAAATTTTAATGCTAAACAATATAGAATAATCAAGTTTCAACTGTTTAAGCCATTCTCTTCCTAATAAAATTACCTGGATTTTTTCATTTACAACTATTAATCGTAAATATTGGTTGGCTTCTTTTACAAAAACATTTCTTTGATCTATAATCTCTATTGATTTACCACAAAAGGATTTTAATCTTAAATTTGTTGGAAATAATCTTTTACCTTGCCAATAATTCTTATAAATATCTTTAGGTATTAACGTAACTGGAGTTCCTGTATCTATTGTAAAACACAAAGAATATTCATCTACTGTTAAATTTATTGTGGCATCAGTTTCGCCCTGTACAGAATATATAGAGTCCTCTTGTACAAATTTACATCCCCACATTCTTTTACTAGCTTTGCAGACCCTACTTAAATGACCCAGTTTATTACATTTTAAAACAAGTCTTTGTTCTATGAGGCAAAAGAGATGCCACGTGTGAAGTCTTTCACCACATCTATAACACACTATTTTGCCTTTGCCACTTTGCCTGAAAGGTCTATACTGCGCCGTACTATTATTGTACTCGCCCTTTTTATCCTTTCAATTCACAGGGGATATCTTGGCCACTAATTTATCTTGTAATTCTCTTGTATTTACCTCCGCCAATTCGAACGCGATCGCCACTGCAAAAACTTTATCCAGGGTGACATCGTTGTCCTCTTGTAGTAGCTTCTTTTGCAGGATTTCCGACTTGATTCCAGCCACAAAACGGTCTCGCATCATGGTTCCCAACATATCGACGAAATTACAATTTATTGCCAAATGTTTCAATTCTCTAAGATATTCCGAAATTGATTCTCCTTCCCGTTGAATTCTCTTTAAAAATCTGCACCGCTGTGGTATCACTTTCTTCTTTGGATCCAAATGCAGATTAATTCTTTGAATGATAGTATCATAGGGTTGATCTTTCATTAGACCAGGAAGAAAATGTCGTTTCCCTGCTTCAAAGTTTCAGAATCTGGTAGCGAGGTAAAAATCAGCACTTTAATCTCCTCCTTCAGATGCCAAAAAGTAAGCCTCAAATTTTTGTACAAAAAGATCGAAGTGTCCTCCACTGGGCTATAGCATCTAAAAGGTACTATTAACTTTGAACTTGTCATGCTGATCTTTTCTACTCCTTTGTTTTCTTGATCCAGATAGTTTAAAAGATGTAATCTTAACCCATTTTCCTATTTTTCCTCTCCATAATCCGAGAGTCAGATTTGTTTAAAAGATGTAGTTGTTATGTTAAAAAATCAATAAGCTTGAGGGATGAGTATCTTTAGTAAATAAATTTATTTACTAAAGATACTCATCCCTCAAGCTTATTGATTTTTTAACATAACAACTACAACTACAAAAGATAAATAAATAAATTTATTTACTAAAGATACTCATCCCTCAAGCTTATTGATTTTTTAACATTCTATTAAGGGATTAGCCTATTAATAATGTAGTTGTTATACTTGCATAGACACCGTTTTCCTCAGCCTTTTACTGGCTCTGTAGATCGCGCATCCTCGTCGCCACTTTTGTTGTGTCGTAATTAGACGTACAAGAGCTCAAACTTGACCATGGCCAACAACAAATGTCCAATTTATATATACATATATTTTTACATAATGAGGCTTTAAATAATACAAATAATATTCATCTATTTACATAAACAACGGTTAATACGAGGGCCATCCAATAAATAAGTTTCCCTATTTTTTAACAAATAAACCACATTATTTACAATTATGCAAAATATGGAAACTGAACTATCTCATTATATCTATGAATGCCAAGATATTAGCGAGGAGAGAAGGACATTCTTTTCAACGGTAGACACCAGCCAACTTAGGTCAATCCAAACGATGTTAACCAGTGCCCAAACAAGTTGACTAGTTGCTCAGGCCCTATATAATTTTTACAAGGCAGTAGGTGTAAAGAGGGAGAAAAGAGAACTTGGAAGCTATTGTTCTTACACCTCAGAATGATGACGAAACATCGAGGGGCCATCGTGTTGGTCGACGATGAGATTGCGGAGCAGGTGATATGGATGGCTGTGCTGGAGTAGACCTTCTTTTTGTGTCTGGATGCTATATTTATGGCGAAATAAATAACTTAGTCCCTATTTCTGCTTCGCGCTTATGAAATTGAAGACTTGGGGCGATGGCTTCGACCTTTCATATTAAATCTTACTTTTCCTAATTACTAATAATTGTATATAGTTGCGGAACTAATGGTTTCCTGTGCTGCTCTTTTCCTGTTATTGCACCTTGTACGGAGAATCTGTATAAGACTAACGTCTTAATAAAGGCTTTGTGTGTGTGTGTGTATTTACAATTATGCAGTTATTTTATTTTCATTATACAACTCATAGACTACCTCTCTAAATAATCACCATTTCTGTCTAAACATTTTTGGTACCGTTGTAGCGATTTTTAGATACCACTGTTGTACCAAGCCGTGTCCTGTCTTCGTAGCCAGTGGTTCGCCTCCGCCTGCACTTCATCATTGGCAAAGTGCTTGCCTCTAAGGTGCCACTTGAGTGCTGGATAAAGATGGAAGTCGCTTGGGGCAAGTTCCGGAGAATAAGGTGGATGTGTGAAAATTTCCCATTTGAAGTTTTACATAGCCATAACTTTTCCTGCAGAGATTGTGACCTTCGCCTTTTTTGGTGCACTTTCCTCAGGCTTCTTCCACACCATGATTTGTCGTTTTGTTTCTGGAGTTGAAAGATGCACCCAGCTTTCATCTCCAGTGACAATACGGGAAAAAAGTTGATCTCCATCTCTTTGATGCATTTCCAGGAAAGCTCGGGCTGCCTCCATCCGTTGTTGCTTGTGTTTTCCAAGAGCAAACGCGGGACCCATCTTGCGAAGACTTTGCGAAAATTCAAAACATCTGACATGATTGTTCCAATCGAAGAGCGTCTAATTTCGATTCCAGGAGGCATTCGAATCATTATTTCGTCAATGGTGACGCGAAGATCTGCTTCCACCACATTCCGAACAGCAGCAACGGCTGCATTGTCCGTGGCAGTAACGGGGCTGCTACTTCGCTCGTCATCATGCACGTTTTGCCGTCCTTCTAAGAACCATGAACGCCATCGGCGAACCATTTGGATGTTCATACATTCTTCACCATACACTGACACTGATTTGCAATGAATATTGACCGCAGTTTAATTTTTCGCCGTGAAAAAACGAATTACAGAACGGAGTTCGCAAGTGGACACGTTCACCAGTGGTAGCTCCATGGAAACTGAAGCGCTACGGACTTGCGCGTACGAGTAGCGTGATTTTGAAGGTCACCAGCTTCCAACGCATCCTAGTGACCATTTCTTCTATGCTAACTAATTTTTACAACGTTTCGTTCGCAGAAAAAAAATAGGGAAACTTATTTATTGGATGGCCCTCGTATATAGCGAGAAGAGTAGAGGACTGAGCACAGATCCCTGAAGTACACCAGCCCATGATCTTCGGTCCTTGGAAAATGTTCCATTGACCCGAACCGTTATCCTTCTTACCCTTAAGAAGTCTGCAATCCAGATTAAGGTTTTTCCCCTTACTCCGATGTTGTGCAGCCTTTCAAATAATTTCTACACTCGATCAAAAGCTGAGGTCATATCCAGGAATACGGCCGTTGTCTTCTTTATGCGGTTTTTCCTAGAAATCGATTATTGATTGACAGGAGTAGAAAAGTTTATCAGTTGTGTACAGTGTCTGGATCTTTAGGCAGTTTGGCAGAAGTTTATTTTATTATTGTTAGTGAGCCAGACTATGAGCCTAGAGTGGATTATTCATTCTGTTATTTTACAAAGTATGCTGGTAAGAGCAATTGGCCGATAGTTCTTGCATTCCTTAGCATCTTTGTTTGGTTTCAGTATTGGCACTATAATTGATATCTTCCAATTCTTTGGTAGTTTACCAGTTTTCCATGAAATGTTCAGTATTCGTAGGAGTTGATTTTTAGCTTCGTCTCCAAAGTGTTTAATCATTTGACCAAAGATTAGAGCATCTCCAGGTGACATCTTGGATTTAACTTTCTTATTGATGAATTTAGCTCATTCAGTGTGAAGTCTCTCGAGTAAATATCTTGTTGATGGTAATTTCTTGCTTGTTTAACTAACTTGTTCATATTATTTTTAGAGTCCTGCCTTCATTCGTATAGCTGAGTCTGGAAGTGCTTGAAAGATATTCAGCAATTATGTCAGCCATCTGTTTGTTCGTTCTCACTGTTCATATCGGTTTGAGTATTGGAGGATTAGTGTTGGTTTTGATTGTTTTATAACACTAATTATATTCCAGTGATGGCTTTCCTTTTTTAGATCCATTTTTTCGCAGAATTCTGCCCATTTTTCTTGTTTGAATACCCAAATTTCTTGTTCTATTTTGTGACTAATTTCAATGAGTTCCTTTATGATTTCTTCTGTTTTATTTGTTTTAAGAAGTTCATTTTTATTGTCTCTCTCTGCAATCATTGCCTCGATATTGTGGTCCTTCTAGTAAAGTATTCACAGGTCTTTACGTCTACCTCTAGGTATCGATACTTTTGCAGCTTTGGATATGTTCAAAGAGAATTTTTCCAATTTTTTGTCAATCGTTCTGTGATTTAATTCTTCGTTGCACAGTTCTCCAAGCTTTTCTCTAAATTTTTTTCCAGTGTTCTTTTATTCTGTTGAAAATTCTCAATTTTGAATTTTAGGGTTGTTAAAATTGGTCTGTGGTCACTGATTGCACTTTTCAGAATTTTCCATTGTGTTGTGGGTGCGATGTTCTAATTTATCGCTGTGATGTCTATTGCGGATTCTGTGCCTGTGGACTTGGATAGATAGGTGTTCTTTTCGTTATTTAATCGGCGTAAGGTCGAGGTCGGTTAGCATGTCCTCAACCTGCTGACCTTTGTTATCCTGGACAGGTGATCCCCAAGTTGGTCTTTCGGCGTTAAAATCACCAAGTATGATTGCGATATCCGAAGACGCTTCATTTAATGTCTCTATCAGGCCTGTATTGATGCTAGTATTATCGTGGTGATAAACATTTATGATTGGGATTGTTTTATCTGTAAGATAGATTTCTATTGCCTGAGCTTCTGTCGTGCTTTCTCTAGGCTTACTCTGATTATAGGCGATTTCCTTAAATTTGATTTCTAGAGTTTTAATCAAAACGGCAAGTCCTCCTCCGAATTTTCCCAGTCTGTCCATTCGTAGTGTTGTATAATCTTTGATATTGAATCTCAGATTCTGATTCAATTTTGTCTCCTGAGGACAATTAATATGTAGATTGTTGTCACAGAGAAGACAAGTCAGCTCTTTATTTTCCTCTGGGTACCATTTATATTGAGTTGTAGTAGATTGAATTGTGTCCTCGTAGTAGATTTCTTATTATGAGCTCGAGCTGCAGCTCCTGACGCGGCGGTTACACCGGACGCGGTAGCATTACTGGAGATATCAGTTTTGCTATTCATTTGAAAATGGGTGCCGTTGCAACGTTAGTCATCTTGGAAACGAGCCAGAATTTGGTCAAATAATCCAAGGGTCCAGGGGGGACCGCAAGGAGGTGTGGTCGAACTTCTCCCCTTCCCCCTGGAATGCCGTCACTACAGGATAAAGCACTCTTGGTGAATTTTTTCAATTGTGATTCAGAATCTGCCACTGAAGCTTTACGAGCGTTTCGTTCCTTTAAAGATATTCGAAGCGGTAAAGGACCAATGAGTTGCTACTCTCTAAAGCGATTGATTAAAGGTTTTGAGGAAACTGGATCTCTGGAAGCAAAACCTCGGAGTGGAAGACTATCGACATGCAAGTCAGTGGCTGTTACGGTTTTGCAGAATGCTGAAGCAATTGAAACGTTATCCACGTATGGAGAAGTTTCTCGACAAACGGGGATTTCGTATGGAACAGTTTGGAGAGAACACACATTTAGAATTTTTCTATAAAAATATCCTAACAAAATTCAAAGTTTTCACGAGTTGAAAGTCAGCGATTTTGAGAAGCGTCAAGAATTCGCTGCATGGGTTTTCCGGCAAATTGATATTGATGAAAACTGGCTGTCAAATGTTCTAAGAATAGATGATGCTCACTTTTATCTAAAGGGAGAATTTAACATTCAAAACTGCCTCATTTTGGCAACAGAAAACCCTAGGATTTTTACAGAAATACCACTTCATCAGCACAGAGTTACAGTTTTGTGTGGGTTCACTTCTTCTTTTATTATTGGGCCATTTTTCTTTGAAAAAATCAATGGAAGAACTTTTAAAACCGTTTTTGTAACTGGTGAACGTTATGTTCAACTTTTGAGAGAAAAGGTTATTCCCATATTGCAGGACAGACAAGCACTAAGCGAAATAACATTCATGCAAGATGGAGGACCTCCTCCTATCTCCCGCGGTGCCAAACAATTGCTGAAGGATACGTTCGGTGGAATTCGTTGATAAGTCGCCACTTTATATACCAGTGGCCTCCAATATCACCAGACTTGACGCCTTACAATTTCGGTTATGGGGGTACATTAAGTCGCGTTTTTATCGATGACGGCCTACCACATTGCCCATGTTGAAGGCTTCTATCAGATGACACGTTTTATAAATTTCAACTATTTAATTGTAACCATTCTGTCATCTATCGTCTGCAGGCGGTGTTTGAGAATGAAGGGCGCCACATTGAGCAAGGATTGTGACCTAATACAAGAGAGAAGGCAGTTACCTCATGTGTTATATTTTGCAGCTCTTTGTTTTGGGTTATGGGAATAATAAATGCTGTCCTCACATCTTGACTCTTTTTTCTTTTCTGTAAACAGTTTTTTTTTGTCATTTGCCCACATTTTATATTATGTCGTGCAGGCCAAAGTGTTATAACTTCTCGAATAACACTGGTATACACAATTTTACCCCTTATGTTTAGTTTATCGCTTTTCGCTCATTAGAAGAAATAGCATAAGGAATAATCTCTGTATCCCCCCCCAACTTTAGATATTTTGCGCAAAAAATAATACAAAATGATTTTACTACCACGTTTTTAAACGCAAAAGTCGATTTAAAAATGATTTTTTTTTTGAGGGGATACATTTTCAAAATTATGTACAGTATAATAAACAATGATAACATTCGACAAACCCATAGGATATTTGGAATAAAGTACGACAAATATATTTTGTCACTCCCCTCTATATTTCATTTTTGGATCATGACAAATATCCAGTTAAATAGTCAAGTGTCGACAATTAGTCAAGAAATTTTGGTACTATATTAACATTTCAAAAATCGTGTATTGATATCAGTAGTTATTTTCAAACATTCAATTTATTTCACAAAACTCCATCTAAAATATAAATATTTTTTGCTACATGTTTTAATTTGCATATACCTATTTTACATATCTCAGATTGTATTTAAAAATCGTCAACCATTTCTTCTAACTTTTGGCGAAATGGTGTTTTATTAATTTATCATTTGATATTGTTAGGGCTCTTTCCTGGTATTCAAAAAGAAAAAATACGTATCGTTCAGTTATATTTTTCAATTTTTTAAACAATTTGGCCGCTGAATCTCTGATTCTGGTAGAGCGCCATCTAGCGAATAAAGTTGTAACTAAAATCAATTTCGAATTTTTCATTATTTGCCATAAAAAATCCCATTGCATCCTGAACACAATGGTGTTTACCGCATTGCTCTAGCGCAAATATTCGCGGAGTTATTAATTTTTAAAGTTGTGCGGGACTTTTGGATCACCCTGTATATCTACAAAATTGATCAAATTTTTTATATGTTTTTCTCTCATCTACGAATTCATGTAGCTGTCCGATGCCACCAAATTTTCTTTCCCTATAAACCAAAAAATTGGACATTCCAGAAGTAGATGTTTTGAGTCTTGAATTTTTCCTCTGCAGAAGCATCCCGGTTTCTTCATCGCGCCGAGAGTTGACAAAAAATTTCCATGATCAGTGATATATTGGACATTATAATAATCTGGACGTTAAAACTTCGGAAATTAAAAACACAAAATATCATCTTAATATTTCATTTGTATTGACAAAACTTAATATATTTCTGACTTTAAAAATGACTTGACTATACTTTGAGCATGGGTAGAAGTCGACCAATGATATGCTAATATATGTTTAGATAATTTTGCGGTGTTTTGAGAATACCTCATTTGTTCTGATGTTTATTTCTGTTTTTATAAAGTATTCTGAAACATTGATGTGGGATGGTTACGTGCGTGTTGGTGTGGCTTTTGGAAAGGACGCTGATAAAATAATACATAATTTTTATAAAATGAATTAATTTATTTAAAGCCAGAAATATATAAAGAGAAAAGAAGTAACGGCCGTTGGAAGCAAGCCTTGTTGTTGGCGACGCGCGTGGCAAGAGAGTCCCGGATGCCGCCCGCGCATGCGTGATGAGGCCGCCACACTACTGCCCGTATGTCTAGTGAAGCTTTGTCCCAGTTCGCGCTCGCTGAAGCAAAGTGTGGTCGCCACATATCAATTGACCTTTGTCACTATAGTTTACTCGAAACAAATTTTATCTACTAGAATTCCTAGTAATTTATTTATGAATTTTATTTTCTCTAGGAGATCTATGCTGCCACTTTGTTATGATCTGATAATGACTATTTCCTAATTTTTCTTCAAAATACTAATGGCACTTTTTTTTCAATTGTATTAAATTTCTGAGTGATCTTTCAGGTCTATTGCTGTTTGTATATGTGTGTTTCAAATTTCATTTTCAATTGTTATTTGTGTAAATAGATTCCTCTATTGCAATATATAACAAGCTTGTATTTTCTCTTTTTGTTGTATTCTATATTTCAAACTTTGGACAAAAGTCTTATCGGAATTTCGGTTCGTTAGATTCTATTGAAATGACAATTTTCTCAGATTTCAAAATATAACAATAATATAATTAATAAAAAGGGCATTTCCTGCTTGCTTTGCTTTCCAGCTTGCGCCATCTATCGGAATAAATATCAACTAATCATTGATTTTTAATTATTTCAGAATTTGCCAAATACCGTTTCTTGATTAATCAAGAAAAGCTAACCACGTACGCGTTTCGGGCTGTTGGCTCTCGTCAGCTTAAGAAATAAGGCATTTCCTGATCGTGCAACTGAAAATTGCTAATGGCCCGAAACGCGTACATGGTTAGCTTTTTTTGAATAATCAAAAAACGGTATTTGGCCAATTCTGGAATAGTTAAAAATCAACGATTAGTTTATATTTATTCCGATAGATGGCGCAAGCCATCAGCAACTTTCAGTTGCACGATCAGGAAATTCCTTTTTTCTTAATTTATATACTTGATCCAAGTACAAATTCACTTTTGTACTATTTTTCACAATAATATAAATGTTTTTTGACCAGTGACCTGTTACTCTATTATGTGTTGTATTGTATATAGATAGATGCAGTGCTGTAGTGGAGGATATACGGGGGTATACGCCGTATACCCTATGCTTTTAAAATTTAGATAGCGTATACCTAGTGGTTTTACTTAAAAATAGCGTATACCCTATGATTTTGTTCAAATTTTTTATTAAAAATTTATTATTTTCTTTCTTTGTAATAGTAAAAAAAAATGATGATAAAAATTGTACTGAAATATATGTAATATATATATGTAAAAGTTGTATGTAATATTTTACGTCTTTTTTTCAAATAAAAATATAATTAAAAATAACCTTGTTTATTTTTACCAAAAATTTATATTCTCAAGCGTATACCCTATGCTAATTTTACGACTACAGCACTGGATAGATGTCTTTGTTAGTATGTGTTGTGTGCTCTTTTACCTTTTAGTGTGATATTAGTTGCCGTTCAATAAAATCATCCGGTGATTAAATTCTTCTCCTATCTTCCTCTTCTCTCAAAAGATTCTTTATCTTATCTTCCTTGTGTGTGTGTCTTTCGAGAAAATCGTATTCAGGTTTCTAAAATATAATTTTCTTCTGAAATTTAGCCCTACCTCTTCATCAATATCATCATACACTATTTAGATTCATTCAGCGCCATCATTAAAACACCCTATCCATGCTACCCACCCTGTAACAATCATTACATTATAACCAGTTATCCACAATTATTTCATCTCTAGGTTAATAATTGTGGTAAGGTGGATATAATGGAATGGTTATTACGGTGTGGAGACCATGGATGGGGTGTTTAAATGATGGCGCTGGATAAGGTAAAGGACTTCAAAATACTGAGAAAAGACTTCAGCAGATATAGGAGGAAGGCTCCTGACCCTCATCAAAGACCTGTCTTTTGAAGAATTTGTCACTCCTTCAACAACTCACACTGAACTATAAGCCTTCAAGGTATACCTACCCAATCAGAGAACCCAAACAAATGTGAACACCTATCATCCAAACCCAAAGACCAGGCCCTGAAGTGGACCTTTGTGAAGTTTCACACCTACTTGACTAGATATGAAAGAAGAATAAGAATCCTTCTCTGCTATTAACACCTTTATCATCATTATATCATCATCACTACTACCAACTTTATCATCACCATACCACCCCCTCTATTACCACCTTTATCAATACCATTCCAGCTCTGCTACTACCACATTTATCACTGCCATTCCCAGCTATCACGATTCTATACCGCTATTCCAACCACACCAGAGAGACAGTTCGAGGAATTATAATTCGGGCCGTGGCAGATAATTAGACCATTCATCAGCGGCGAAATTGATTGAATGCCGCGGTGGGATTGGAATTGACCCGGGCCCACTTCCATTTCACCCTTCGCTCACCTTTCCATACTCTGGTGTTGTTCAAATTCCACAATTCTTCAAAACAAAATAGGATTGGAATAGTTCTTTCGTGTATAGATTACTTCTATGAATAAGCTTATTGCTGAGGGGGGTCGGTGGAAGGATGTTCTAAACCGTTGGTTTTTGACCGCTACGACCCCAGATCGAATCCCGCATTAGGCACTTTTCCCTGATTAAAAAAATGCTCCAATGGCCCCCGAATCGTGCTAAATTCTTAACTGACCAGCGAGTGCAAGTAACCAAACTGGGCTCTGGCGCTTTTTTAATCTATGATGTGAGACCCAAAGGGATAACTACGCCTAAATCTTGATCCACCTTTTGATTCTCGATGTAGAAATTTTAATTTTAGGGATCCTGAACTTTTCTATTCTTCAGCCGAGCTATTTACATTGTCTACCGAGACAGAGCCTCGTCACTTGCCAACAGAAAAATTATTTTTGATTCCATAATCACAATCTTCTATACCCTCGTAAAGTTTGGAAGTCAATCTTCACAGAGGCTAGCTTGAAGAAATCACTGAGAAAGCATTCCAACTATAGCGATTGCTTCCAACAAGATTTGCTTTTAGCTGCTGGAAAAATAAAAGTACTCTTTTATTTGAATGAACCCTTTTCTCCACTAAAGATAAGTGCCACCTATGACCCCAAACAAATCTTTACTTTCGACTCCTGACAAAAAATCACTCATGGACAAAACTAAAGAAGGTTTTATATGTTTATGTCGCCGGTCGTCGTCGTTTTTTTTTTTTTTTTGAGGAGACAGACAATTTTGTTCACACTTGTTTATCTCGTGTGTCTTCAATAAAGATCAATGTGTATTAAATATCTTTCAGAGTTATTATCTGAATTCCGATATACATGATAAAATGTACAACTTCTTTAAGTTATGTCCATGAGTACACAAACGTCATTTAATAAATTTCACTTAGAAACTGTACCATATGAAGAAGTCTCGAATGAAAATAATTTTTGAATATGTATAAAGAAATAGAGTAAGTTTCAGATATAAAGAAGCTAGGCCTTATCAGACCACGTTGTGTAACGCAATATCTTGCCTTCTTACATAAAGGTCGATAAATCTGGGGACTCACTCTTCTGTTACCCACTGGGAAAGGCAGAACAATTATTTAAAAAAGTATAAAGAAAATAGTAGATTTCTCGGGTGCGATAGTTGAAGACATATCTCTTCCATCCTTTACTATGACACTCTGACTTTTTCTCTACCTCAAATATCTATTTCTTCGGCTACTCATGGATGACTGTGCTGGAGTAAACCTCCTTTTTTGTGTCTGGATGCTATATTTATGGCGAACTAAATAACTTAGTCTCTATTTCTGCTCCGCGCTTATGGAATTGAAGACTTGGGGCGATGGCGTCGACCTTTCATATTAAATCTTACTTTTCCTTATTACTAATAATTGTATATAGTTGCGGAACTACTGGTTTCCTGTGCTGTTCTTTTCCTGATATTGCACCTTGTACGGAGAATCTGTATAAGACTAATGTCTTAATAAAGGCTTACTCTACATAGATTTGTGTATATTTTGTTAAACATCACCACGAGTCGCTACACACATCCATTGTTTATGTTAGAATTTGTAAGTAGGTCTTTCTTATTTAGAGTGTAAAATCAAGTTAAGAGAAACTTTAAATGGTTCAAGAAAAAATAAAGTGATTACACAGATAAATCCATTTTATTAGGGCGTCGTGTCCGCATACAGGGTCCTCTGAATAAAACGGCAAGAAAATTTTCTTCAAAATGATAATGAAAGAGAAATCAAACTTTTACTAAATCAAACAAATCTGTTGATACCTCTTTTCCCCAGCGCGTTTGTGTGATGAGAGTTATATTTCCCTGAAGAGAGGAACCTCTTATTTATCATCTCGACAGAAGGACACACGTCGATGCACATTGGATGGCAAAGTCTTAAAAAAATGCTTTCGCTTTCTTTTTGAGAAACATTCAAAACATTATATAAAGTAGCAATTCCATTTACTTTTTTTAATGGTCTAATTGTCTCAATATATGTCTTCTGTTCTTAGATATTATATACGCGTTTATTCAAGATAAAATTGTGAAAAACGTTATAAAATTACAAAATATTTTCTCACAATCAGTTTCATTTTATTTCAAAACGCTAGCTTTCAAGTGATAATTGCTCTTCAACGGGCTTGATAATAAAACATCGACTATATCTTACAAGAAATATTTACAAAAACATATGCTAGCAGCGTGGATATTTACAACTGTACGCTGCTAGCATAAGTTTTTGTAAATATTTCTGGTAGGATATAGTCGATGTTTTATTAAGCCCGTTGAAGAACGATTATCACTTGAAAGCTAGCGTTTTGAAATGAAAAGAATCTCATTGTAAGAAGATATTTTGTAATTGTATACGTGTTTATACACGTGTATTAATTATATATATAATTATATAAAGTACTAATTCATTTTCACTAAAAATATTTTGCAATATTTGTCTTTTCTGTTCTAAAATATACGATTTTCACGAAAAAAAACTAAAAGTACATATAATTACGTCTAATAAAAATTTGTTAATTGTAAAGTGTGATAACACAAATACCAATATTTTCTCTTTTTAATATCTCTTTTTTCTGATTTGAACGAATATTTATTCCTTTCAGGTGATAATGTGTGAACATAAATTCCTTTTTGACCATTATATGTATTTAAATATATTAACTTATATAGGACTCGTTGATAAAACTTAAGAAAGTGGAAAGTCTTTATTGTTACAGGGCGTCTATTTTTTTAAGCGACAGAGGTTATTTTGTTCACACATGTTTATCTCATGTGTCTTCAATAAAGGTCACTATGCATCAAATACCTTTCAGAGTTATTGTCTGAATTCCGATATACATGCTAAAAGGTACGACTTCCTTAACGACGTTTGACAAATTTTACCGTAAATGTTTCTTTTGAACGAAAAATAGTAATTTTATTTTAAGGAGAAATATACGACTATTTCTAACCTTAGGGATGAAGTATGAAAGGATGAATTGTGAAGAGTAATGATGAACGGAAAAATGAAATAAAATTCATACTTCATCCCTAAGAATAGAAATAATAATATTTCTCCTTGAAATAGAATTACGAATTTTTGTTCAAAAGAAACATTTGTGCTGAAATTTGTCAAACGTCGTTTTACAATCATAAGCCTTATTATATTGTATTACAACTTTCTTAAGTTTTGTCCATTAGTGTATATGACATGGCTTATATAATTAAAGACATGTAGTGTCCTATTAGAGGACAAATTATTTTGTTTTTTACATAAAAAGACAAAGATAAGATTACAGATAATCTGTTAATCTAAAGGAATTGGGATTATGGAATTAAGATTAAGAATTGTGTGGAAGATACTAAATGGAGATTAAGTAGCTTATCTTCCTCTTTCATGATTCAATTAAAATATTTGAGGATAAAATAATTGCTCTATGGTGTTAATAATTATTATCACTGATGGTAACAATTAAAACCCTAGAATCATGGAAAAAATCATATCGCCTGTCGACGAACGTAATTTAGTTTAAACTTAGTTATCCGTCTTCAATAAAGGTCACTGTGTATTTAAGAGCTATTGTCCGAATCCCGTTATACATTCTAAATGGTAAAACCTTCTTAAGTTTTGTACATGTGCGTAAATTATATGACATATATTTCGACGATAAATTATTTTTCATATAATTTGCCCAGGGATTCCAGCAAAGACGTCAGATAATTGCCGCTCTAAAATTATATTATTGATATTTGTTTTAATAAAAATACAACTAAATCATAAGAGGTAATTACGAACCATCTATACTTGAGGAATTTTGTGAATAATTATTCCTAGTACATGTGGAATAGAGGCCATGATCATCATGGTGGGTAGAAGTTGACGACTGATTTTACTGTAAGTGCACTACATATCTACATATGTGAAAGAAAATTCGACTTTTGCATTTACAAGTGTACCAAAGTCCTGTTTGGATATTTGTACTTGCTTGTGGGGTTTGACTTTTTCAATAATCGGAAGCTATTGGAGCATCTTTTGTATTAGAAAAAAATGTCTAAGGTGGGATTCGATTCCGGGTCGTAGCAGTCGAATACAAACGGTTTAGATCACTCGTACACCGATCCCCATACATAAGATATAATACCATTAAGCACGGATTTTCTTTTCCGAAAAAGCAATCTCTTTCTACTGTTATTACCACGATGAAAAATACTAAATAGGCTTGGCTCATTAGTGGTAAACCCTCCCAGCGGTTCCGCCAATTTAATCTACGAGACCGCTTTCAGAGCTCTAATACTGTATTGGACGATTATGCTTATATATGCGACACTTTGAAATTTGTAAGAATTATTTCTGACGATTTGTTTCTTTTCACATATCAAATAGTATCTCTACAGATTTTACTACAATAATAAAGGTTATTGAATTAGAAGGCTTGCTTCAAAAATGGTGAACTCTGTCAGCGATTTCTCCAAATCAATCTCTAGACCGGTCTACTATTGTATTGGATTAGTTTTCTTATATGCCCTGTATTTAATAAGGAAGACAGCTAAGAGGTGTTTTAGGTAATCTATGGACATAAGCTTCTAGGTCTGTAGAGGTGCATACATATAATTACAAGAATTTGTATCGAGAATTTCTCTTCCGTAAACATAGGTTTCTCTAGTCACGTCTAGGAGGCCATCCCTTATGCGACCAAATCAACTTTCTCCCGACTTATAATACCGTTCTCATCGCGGTTATTAAAATTAACTGAATCTAAGGAAAAAAACATAGGTTTCTAATTATAAATATGCGACTCTGTAAAGTGGAATCTTATTTATGGTATTTAGGTAAACTATGGACAAGAGATTTCAGAAGTTTTCTGTGAGGCGTTTTCAGAGAGACAGCAATATTGAATGATTATATATGTCGAGATTGGAAACTGAATTAAAGTTTAAATATTTAATCAATAGCAAGTTTTCTTTTTCTGCTGGCTCCCCGTACAGTTTACTAACATATGAGTAATAACGATTTTTACCTGATTTTACATTTTGACATGATCAATAAGAATTCTACTGTCCTAAGGGCTTATGTCCATAGTTTACTTGAAAACCATTTCTAAGATTCCATCCTTCAGTGTAGCATATAAAAGCAGAATGATCCAATACAGTATTAGAGCTCTGAGAAGAGGTCTGGAAGATTAAATTGGCGAAACCGCTGGGAGGGTTCACCACTGATGAGCCAAGCCCTCCCAATATATTTTTTCATCGCAGTAAGGACAGTAGAAGTTCGTTTTATGTATAAAGGAAACATTCGCGCTTCTAAATCTTTTTATTTTATATGTATAGATGGCGCGTTACTGCTTTGTGTTGAGAAATTTAGTGTTTGGTTTATTTTCACATTTCTTTTATTTCTAGGACTTTCGAACTAATATGCCCATCAACACGGAGATCCAGAAATACAACTTCTAGTAATTATAATTGGCTAGAAATAGTACTTCTCTCTCTCTCTCTCTCTCTCTCTGTATTTCCGTGTTGAGAAGCATGGTCGCCCGAAAGCTCGAGAAAAAAATATGAAAAGAAACCTAACCCTACATTATTTATTTATTATGTAAAAAAGTAACATATGAGTCATTATCAACAACAAGTCATCAAAGATGTGTTTTCTTTTATTACCAACACTTCGAGCTTTCGGGTATAATGACCTTTCTACAGGAATACCAAATATGAAATGTATCTTAGCTGTTCAATAGATTCATATATATATAAGTGAAATTTACATAACTTCAAATGACAACTATTTATATTGTAGCGAAGTATTTATTATTTTATTAGTAGAGTATCATTTTTTTGTTTATATTTTGCTACTCTGTAAACTTTCCTCTTTGCTTATCTTTTTTTTTATCCTTCATAGTTTGTTCTAGCCTTAAATAATTACTGTTGTCATCCTGAAGTTTGTATTTCCTAATTTTCTACGTGGCGATATATTTTTTATATGTAGTTTGGTGCGTAAGTAAATATCACTTATATATAAATCTATTGAACAGCTTAGATTCATTTCATATTTGATATTCCTGTAGAAGGGTCATTATGCCCGAAAGCTCGAAGCGTTGGTAAATAAATAGAACACTTATCTTTTAAGACTTGTTGTTGATTGTGATTGTGATCAAAATATTCTAACCGTTTAAAAACATATGAGTGTTTAAGATCATAGAATTCCATGTTTTTTTATTAATAATATTTCATTTTCACTCTTAATAATATTGTAACAAAGTATTTATTATTTTATTAGTAGAGTATTATTTTTTATGTTTATATTTTGCTATATTCTGTACACTTCCCTCTTTTGCTTATCTTTTTTTTTATCATTCATAGTTTGTTCTTGCCTGAAATAAATTGTTGTCTCATCCCGAAGTTGGTCTTCCCTAATTTTCCACATGGCAATAGATAAAATTCCCCTAAATGTATTACTCTCCATCCAATAAATAAATAAATGATAGAAGAACATAATTACCAAAAACCCATCAGATATTTTTTCCAATATTCAGAAGGAGAAGAGCTTTTTGCTATTTTTTTATATCAGTTTTTTTTCTTCTTCTTCTTCTTCTGCCCGAGCTGTTCAATAAGATTTGTCCAATGATGGATGGAAAGTTACAGTTGATGATCAATGGAGGACATAGCCCTGAATGTCATCTGTCACCAAATCCTGGACAAAGCGTGGCAAACGGAAAATAACGTTTTGGCGCCAAAATGGGCGAAAGTTTTGGCGGGAAACCCTGCGATTTGCACAGCATTTGTCACCTTTGGAAAACCATTTTTTTTTTATTATTTCATTTTTTTTCTACTCGACTAATTTTCTTTTAGGTTTTATTGTTAGGAGCGAGAAACTTTCATTTTTCACTAACCAAATTGTTGTCTAGAAAATCCCCTTAATCGAAATACTCGATAAATTGAATTTTTTTTTTTGGCTCTAAGAGACAAGCTTCATATATATTAAATAATCATATCTTTCAAACCTATATATAAAAATATTCTATCAAATATATTAAATTTGAACATCAATCTATTCCAATATGTGATGTCAAAATTTGGAGAATTATTTAAGTCAAAAACTATATAAATGTCTTGATATCTTTAATTCTTTTTTTTTTTTTTGCTAATCCCTAGTACACGTGGTACCGGCCATGATAATCATGGTGGGTAGTTAGCGACTGCTTTTACTTTAAGTGCACCACATGTCTACACATATAAAAAACAGTTCGACTTTCTTTAATTCTTTAACTTAGAAATTGATAGCAATAATTTTTAACTTATCTTTAATTGTCGGCACGGTTTCAGATCGGGTTAAGAACGTTGGTATGAAATATAGTTAAGAAAAAATGATTTTATTTATTTAAAAAATTGATTAATCAAGTTTTTATGAATTTTCAATGGTCCTTCTCATACAATTACATTTCTGGGCTAGAAAATCCCACACTTTGGTTAGTTTATGCGATAAAACAGAATAAGAGAAGAAAAGTTTCTTTATTTATAATAAAGAATATATATAATAAAGAAACTTTTCTTCTCTTATTCTGTTTTATCGCATAAACAATACCGAGAAGATTATCACTCGTTATTCACTTTGGTTAGTATCCCGTATAAAACCATATTCTTTCTATACAATCACATGATCATTACACATAAAAATAAGCAGATGTGATGACACATAGTTTGTGCGTCTAGTTTGTCAAGAGAGGTGATATATATATTTTTTTGTTAAAGGAAAAATCATGGGGAAGGAAGACGAGTTTCTTCTATTGATGCATAGGTGCAAGCTTTCGGGTAAAAACCCTTCAACAGGATAATAAATATTTTACCCGAAAGCTTGCACCTATGCATCAATAAAAGAAACTCGTCTTCCTTCCCCATGTTTCTGGTTTAATTTCAAATCAGGAAGAATTCTTTATCTATATATATTTTTTTTTTGTAGATAAAAATAAGCGTCATATATTTTTATTATATTGTAGCGTAGAAATCGAGTATTTGTATATTTTAAGATGTAAGGGTATTTATTGATGACGTCAGTACGACTAGTCGACAATTGGCAACAACTCAACAAAACTATCTACAGCTAGGGAATCTTGAACAAGCAAGCAAAGAAATATTTTAAAGATGATTTTACAAATACAGAGTAATATATATTTTTATAATCTGTTGGATATTTTCATTGAATAATATTAAATCTATATATATAAAAATCAATGTTTGTATGTTTGTTTGTTTGTATATCCGGTATACAAATTTGCAGTAGTTTACTAATTCAAACCAAAATTTCCATACAAAGGTAAAAAAATACGGGGAAGACGATAGGCTATTTTAATATATATATATAAATCAATTATTAAAACTATATATTCAAATTATTCTACTTAGCTCACGAACAGCGCCCTCTATAAAAGATTAGATTAAATTATGCTGATGCAAACAAATAGATAATGCTAATAACAAACAATTATTAAAAAAAACTTATCTAAATATATTATATTCGGGTAGATATGCACACGGGTCAATCCCGGGGCGAAGCCCGGGTCACCCGTCTAGTATTATATGCAACTTTCACACACATTTTATAGTATATCTGTATTTTAATGGAAAATATCCTTTGTTGTATATGCTTAATTTTTCTACACAAATGGTGTGTAAAACTGGTGCTGTAGCCCAATCTTTATCCCCCTTTTACGCTGTGTACTGAGATAATAAACAAAATGCTTTGTTTCTAATGCATATTTAAAGGGAGAGGTGTGTCATGTATGTACCAAAAGAGGCATCTCTCCCTTTAATTGTGAATCAGAACGATATACTGTACATCACCCTAGTAAAGAAAACTTAATTAGTGATAAAAGGAATGAGCCATAACACCAATTTTGGCAGAAATTCATACAAAAATCCAATCTGTATTCCAATATATAAATGTTATATACAAAATATTTAATCTTAAAATTATAATTTCTAGAATAAAATACTCTGTAAAGTCGACCGCCAGATGTCGCGCTTTTCCCTATCTAAACCAATTGTTGATACCCGTTGACCGGCTCAAAACATTTTGTAATTAGGTAGATACGTTTTAATATTTTATTTCCATTATTATTCAAACCTTAACTCAGGTATTATTTCATCATCAATTATGTTGTCATATCAATTAAAATAAATTGTGATACAAAACTGTTTTTATTATTCTGTTCACGACTGCGAACAATATCGTAATAATATTCATGTATCCAAGAAGCAAGCTAATAAATTCTCTTCTCTCTCGCAACTAGCGGCATCGGGTCGGTGACAAAGCCACAACACCAACTTTGGCAAACTGATAAGCGTCCACCTAGAGACCATGGTTTCGGGCTAATGGCCCTCGTCAGTCTAGGGCGGACTTTATTCCATGAGATCCACATGGGATCTAATGGAATCCTCACAATCTACCAAAGAGGTGGACGCTTATCAGTTTGCCAAAGTTGGTGTTTGTGGCTTTGTCACCGACCCGATGCCGCTAGTTGCGGCGACGGTCAATAGATGGCGTCAGATTCTGACTTTTTTTTTTTTTGACGGGAGAAGCGCCCATTGTTTCTATATAAATATATATTGTTAAATATAGAGCAATCCATTTATGATAATTAAAATAGGGTATATTTTGGATCGGAAAACAAGGAGTTTGAATTTTTCCGAGAAGAAGATAGGCGAACAGCCTCGTCGAAATATTTAAATTTAATAAATAATTTGATCCAAAATATTCCCCTATTTTAATTAATATATATATATATTAAAAACAAAAAAGGCATATCCTGACCAGGCTCACATAAGCATTTTTGCTTTTATAATCGACACTTGACCATTTATATATATATATATATATTAAATTATTTTTCACATATACATATGTAGTATTGCAAATGATCCTGTCGACTGACTGTTGTAATATCTTCCAGAGTTATTGTCTGAATCCATATACGAGTATATGGTAATTTAAACCAACAACTCCATATTGTATATAACTTATAACAAGATTTTCATGTTGTATAATAGAAACACATCTGTAAATGATTATATGCATGATCGACATGTGTCATTACATCATCATATGTAATGTACTTTGTACAAACTGAGGATTATTGAATAAAAATCTGTAATAGATTAAGAGTTGAGCTGAAGCAAGAGATAGAAGTCATAACGTCTAAAATCGAGATAGATGTAGCAGTCCCAAAACAACAAGGTCTAAAGATGGAAACTGCCTCGGCGCCAGTTTAGAATTTCGCCAGACGATCTACACTCTTCACATCTGCTGAAATGCAATACTCCCTTTCTAATAAAAAATATATAAGGCCCCCGTCTTAGCCAAAAAATAGTCACTTCACCATCTGCTTGGGCCCTCGTCGGTTGTATCCAAGGTCCACCTCATCCACCATGTAGACCAGTAAGAACTCTTCTATCTCCATCTTTCACTCCTAGCTCAACTTTTATCTGTTCACGGACTTTCCTAGTGCAACTGTGTATTCGTTTTTTGTGTATGGACATTTCCAAGCTTCCCACTCTGCCTCGAGCACGACTGCCTGTACTCTGTGAAGACTTTTAAATGTCTCCCAAGGTGCAGAGAGGTACTGGAAAACTCCCCATCCTGACTGTTCCTCTCGTTTAACACAGTATAGCGAGAGTCGACAGGGACTGACACCATAGTTTAAGTCGACTGGATACCTCATCACATTTTAAGTCGACAGGATTCTACAAGAGGCTACCAGACCTCATCACATTTTAAGTCGACAGGATGCCCAAAACGAAGAATGACACAACGAAGAAGGTAAGAAGCCTGTCTAGATAGAAGCGAGAAAGAGCGAAGATGGAGGAACAAACCGGCCATTCCAACGAAATGACCACGCAATCTCTCCCCAAAAAAAGATATTTACGGAAGACACGACGCCCCAATGGACCTTCGCAGATCCGCTAACACAGCTCGCCAACGCCAGGAGCAAGCTGACCACCCCAACGACAGTGCCGAAAATCCCGCAAAACATGGAAATCGAGGAGCAGAATGACGCAAACCCGATGAGAAGTTCCACACCTTCGGCCTGACATCGACAATGCTCAAGGCGACAAGCCACCGTCGCCAAACAGAAGCTACAAGCTTCTACAAGCCCTTGATGGAGCGCTTTCCACGTCAGCAGGAAAACAACCAGAGACCAAGTTTCCTGACTGAACAATCATCACACAATTGTAAGTTTTTAAAAACCTACCCTAACTTTATCCTCAAGTTCACAACTTGATTCCCCATAAATTTTGTATTTATATTTTCACTTTAAGCATTTTAAAATCAATTTTTACCTTTTTTATATCATTTTTATTCAATTTTTAAAACTTTCACACTCTCATTTATCAAATTTACTTTAATTTTTAATCAGATTATAAATTTCAATTTATTACTCTCAATTTTACTTTAAAAATATTTTTTTTTCGCCCATCACGCATTTTTACTAATTTACTAATATTACATGCCTTTCCTAAATTTACCTAAAATGGCATTATTCAAATCTACAACATAAAAAAAAAATCATTATTATTTTTCCAAAATTTCTAATTCATCATAATTCTAAACTTTTTTTTCCCTTGTTTTTCATAATATCCTATTTTCATACCAAAATAGCTATATCTTAATCAAATGCTCAAATGTTAATTAAATGTTAAAATCATTGTCATAATTACCATTTTATGTAAGCGCATCAATTCAAAATATTCTTGTCACTATCACGACATTGTCCTTTTAAAAGAATCATTTTAACTACCATAATCAACGATTTAAAAAATATATTCAAATTTTAAAATATAAATTAACATAGGTGGAACGCATTTCTTTTAATTGCAAAAATCGAAAGAAATAATATCTTCAAAATCACAACTAGGAAAAACAACTATCTTTTCTAAAACAAGTTAAAAATAAAAATCCCATCAACTACCACGCCAGTATCTGAATTAAGTCACAGCCTTCCAAAACTATTACAATCGTTAAATTCCAACATAGCTACATTCCCTCGTCCCTTCCTTTTACAAGCATATTTAATCATCAACAAATCTCTCTCAACAAACGTTACAACACCCTCACATCACTATCTCCAATTGGCAACAATTATAAGTGCTGGACTTCACAAACAAATCCAATTTCGAGCCAAACAAGCTCCACTTAGCTCCATAACGTCGCCCCACTAAACCCTAAAAAAATTCACATTAAACGTGCCATATCCACTAACACAATATAAATATTCTCGATATGTTCGTACAACCACCACCCATGACTAGTAAATGGCAAAGAAAAACTTCTTGATATTTTCAATAACTCCTGGAAAACTGGAAAATTGCCTCAAGACTGGAAAACTGCAACAATAATTCCTATTAAAAAACTTGACAAATCTGCTGATGACCCAAAAAACTACCGACCTATCTCCCTCACAAGTATTTGCTGCAAATTAATGGAAAAAATTATACTCAGACGACTCACCTACCACCTCGACACAAGAAATCTCTTACCAAAAGAACAATATGGATTTAGGAAAGGACATGGGACAATAGACCAACTCTTATTTTTCACACAAAAGGTAAAAGATGCACAAAACAGAAAACCAACTAACCACACAATAGCTGCTTTTTTAGACCTTACACAAGCTTTTGATAAGGTATGGAAAAACAAGTTAATTACAAAATTATACAAACATTTCAAAATTGATGGAAAGGCTATCACTTGGATAAATGATTTCCTTAAAAATAGATACATCAGGGTCAAATATAATGGCACTCTATCTAAAACCTTCAAATTGTACCAAGGATTAACACAAGGATCAGTCCTTAGCCCAACTCTCTTCACCCTATTTATTGCAGGCATAGAAGAAAAAATTTAACATAAAACCAATATTGGACTTTTCGCTGATGACATAATTCTATGGAGCAGCAATACTAACTGGAAAAAAGCTGAAAGAGATTTGAACAAGACTCTTTTCCACCTAGAAAAATGTGCTAATAAACATAAATTAGAATTTAACCCTCAAAAATCTGAAACCTGTCTTTTTACTACCGATAAGAAACTATACAAAATAAGACCAAAAATTATTCTGAAAGAACAACAATTGCAATATAGTAAACATCCTAAATATCTTGGCTACACCCTGGATCCAGAAATTAACTCCAGTAAACATATTGAAGAAGTTATTAGAAAAGGAAGAGACAGACTAAAAATCCTGAAATATATTTCAGGAAGAGAGTGGGGAGCCGATGCAACCACACTAAAATTAACTTACACATCTCTAATTAGACCTATCCTGGAATATGGATATCAAATCTATGGTACAGCATCTGAAACAAATCTAAAATCACTGGAAAGGATACAACTAAGTGCAGCTAGAATTATTACAGGTCTTCGAAATACCTGCCCTAATGATATTGTACTTTACGAGGCAGACATTATGCCCTTAAAGGATAGATGAAGCTACAATCTGCCAAAATATATAAACAAAATCAAGAGTTATGGAAACAAACACAGAACTTCCAAGTACATACTTAATTGGGAATCCAATTTAAGACTCAAAAAAGAAGGTCCTCTACACCTGGCCAAAAGAAATGAATTTTTAAAATATAAAGTGGAAAAAAATTATTTAGCAGAAAAAAATTCTCCATGCA
This sequence comes from Cordylochernes scorpioides, assembly GCA_030710605.1. Lineage (NCBI taxonomy): Eukaryota > Metazoa > Arthropoda > Arachnida > Pseudoscorpiones > Chernetidae > Cordylochernes > Cordylochernes scorpioides. Next base: position 23,509,933 of record CP092882.1, on the reverse strand, counting down.
AACCACTACAAAATGTTATTTTTAATGCCACTTTAAATGAACCCACCAACAAACAATACCAAAATCCAGAATACTTAAAACAATTATCATTAGAAATAATTAATAACATTCCTAAAAATGCAATAACTATCTATACCGATGGTAGCAGAGACGAGCTAGGACACACTGGCAGTGGCTGTCTATTCAAAACCCCAAATGGCATTGAGAAAATGAACAGAAGAAACCCAGATTTTTGCTCAGTCTTCAGATCAGAACTTATAGCCATCTATGAAGCCTTAAAATCCATCAGAAATACTAATTATCAAAATATCTGGATTCTTACTGATAGTAGAAGTGCCATACAACACTTGAGTCACACAGGGGAACTCAGAGACAAAGTAAGCAGGAACATAATTGGTTATCTCCAAAAACTCTCAAAAACCTCAAAAATTCACCTTCAATGGATACCCTCACACGTTGGCATTGAAGGCAATGAAGCTGCTGATGTGCTAGCGAAAAAAGGCACAAAAGAACCCTTGCCACAGAAAAATAAACTTACTTTTAAAGAAATAGAAACAATAGCCAAAACAAAAATAAACAAGAACTGGAGGATCCCACCTAAGCACAGTTGGTACAGTGGAGTGAACCCAGGAGAAGCTCTGAAGATCAGAAATAGACAGCATCAAACAACACTAACAAGATTTAGAACAGGCCATCTCAAGCCATTGAAGATAGAAAATAATAACAAAATTTATCCCACTTGCCCAAAATGTAGTTTGGTACCTGCAGCTCCAGAACACATTTTGGCTTGAATTAGATGCACTAAACAGGACCTTTGGGAGAGGCCGCTGCTCATCATAAAACAGCTCGAGGAGCATGAACTCATGGAATTCGTGTAATCTTTACACAAGGGGATAAGAAACAACAACAACAAATTTGTTATTCATGGTGAAACAGGTTAGATTTTGTACCAAACAACAACTTCACGTGACACCTTTTCATTCACAATTTTTCACTTCGTGTCAGGGCGCCACACCACAAAACCTTTTCACTTTTCAGGCCAAAGGCGCCTTCATGCCTGTGACACATCTCACCCCAATGCGTGTCCACGTCGAAAGTCGCACTTTCACCACACATCTAAACCTGACATCACTGAATAACATTTTTTGCAAGTCTAAACCAACGTCGAAACACAAAGAAAAATGAAAAATGCCAACCTCAACAAAAGAAGAAAATCAGTTTCTAGTAAATGACAAATCTCAACACCCCGCACGACTGACCACCCCAGAAATAGAATTCCCGTGAAAAAAAGAAGTGGACGCCCTTTATGTCGTCACTCCCCCAAGTCACTGCTATCTTTGGACATGTCCTCTCCCCCCGCTCAAGGGAGATCTTCATGACCGCTATCTTCATGATCGCCATTTTTTAAACACATGTTTCACACCAACCATTTAGGTTTTCTCACAAATCTCATCAACGACTTAATCCCAGCACACACACACACAACATACATTAAACATTTTAAATGTTAATTGATATCACCAATTAAAACAATTTGGTTAAGTCTTATATAGACTTCATGACGCAAAAGAGGAATCATTCTCTACATATCACCATTTTTGACAAATGAAAATGTCATTTTACGTATTCCCAGCTTCCGAGAGTCATAAAAACACCGATGTTTACCAATGGGATATGATCTAGTTACACACCACAGTTGTAACTTTTCTTCAAAAGAGACAATTTTTGTTCAATTTTCCACTACCCATCATTTATCCAATCATTAATAACCTTTAATTACATTCAAATTTTTATATAAAATATTTGAATTTTAATTATGTATTTTTTTACCTTTCAATTATATAATCAAATTTTTAATCCAACATGATTTTCGAAAAAAAAACTTTAATCAAATTTACTTTTATTTTTCGTGATATTATTTTAGTATTGCAAAACATTTAATTGTTTCAAAAATAATTTTTATTTTCTTAATTTTTGTATCTTTTATATATTACATGCTTGATTTTGTCCACTTACACTTTTTTTACCCGCAATCATATTTCTATCTTTTTATTCACTATATTTTATATTTGTGTTTAAATAACTTTATTATATGACAATGTTTATCATCAACTATCGGGCATACACAATCGTTTTCAACAATCATATTCTCTAATCACTTCCCTATACTTTGCATCACTATCTATTTCAGCCATTGCTTCACATCAACGTAGATAAACGACAGCACTGCTTGATATATATTTTTTATTTCGTTATTTCAACAAACTCTTTGAACACAGTTCCCCAGATTTAAAAATCTCAACTTCTGGTCTGAACACGCTTCAAGAGTTTATTTCAATCATCCACAGAGCACATCACCAACGCATGCACAAAGCATTCACTTTTTTCAAATTTCAATTTTTTTTCAGCTCTAGCGGACCGAAATCAACTTTTGATTTCAAGTCAAGTCAGATCACCTACTGTCGCTACAATTCTACTTATCGCATGGCTCTACCACCCCTTTCAATCATATTAATAAGCAACTCCTCTTCAACAACTTTTAACCCAATAATCCTAAAATTGTGACAACGCACGGTAACCCTTATATAGGATCGCAAGTGAAACATTGCCTAGGAAGACCCTCAAGTCTATATCCTCGCTTTGCACCTGGATCTAAGTATTTGGTTTACATGTGCACTCCTAACAATTGCATATTCTTCAACTACCCACCCTTTCCAACGCCCGCCAATACTCTCTTAGAATGTGAATTTTTATGTCATTAATTTATTTTAATCATTATTTTTTAAAATCAAACAAAAATGTCATTTTTATTTCACTTTATATAATCAATATTATAACTTTTTAATTGAACAAGCTTTATTTTTATTATTTTCAGATATATCCAAACAAATTATCTTGTTATAGCCCTTTTTAACCCTCACAGTTTAAATTAATTAGAAGAAATTTTAATTACTTACCTGTGTTAGAGAGGCTTTACCCGCTTAAACCCGGATAAACCCTTTCACTCTCGGGGCCCATCTATGGTAATTCAAACCAACAACCCCATATTGTATATAACTTATAACAAGATTTTCATGTTGTATAATAGAAACACATCTGTAAATGATTATACGCATGATTGACATGTGTCATTACATCATCATATGTAATGTACTTTGTACAAACTGAGGATAAAAAAATAAAACTGTAATAGATTAAGAGTTGAGCTGAAGCAATAGATAGAAGTCATAACGTCTAAAATCGAGATAGATGTAGCAGTCCCAAAACAACAAGGTCTAAAGATGGAAACTGCCTCGGCGCCAGTTTAGAATTTCGCCAGACGATCCACACTCTTCACATCTGAAATGCAATACTCTCTTTCTCAGAAAGAATATATAAGGCCCCCGTCTTAGCCAAAAAAATAGTCACTTCACCATCTGCGTGAGCCCTCGTCGGTTGACCCCAGGTCCACCTCATCCACCATGTAGACCAGTAAGAACTCTTCCATCTCCATCTTTCGCTCCTAACTCAACCTTTATCTGTTCACGGACTTTCCTAGTGCAACTGGGCCTTCGTTTTTTGTGTAAGGACATTCCCAAGCTTTCCACTCTGCCTCGACCACGACTGCCTGTACTCTGTGAGGACTTTTAAAGGTCTCCCAAGGTTCAGAGAGGTACTGGAAAACTCTCCATCCTGACTGTTCCTCTCGGTTAACACAGTATAGCGAGAGTCGTCAGGGACTGACACCATAGTTTAAGTCGACAGAATTCTAGAAGAGGCTAACAGACCTCACCACATATATACATGTTAAAAGGTACAAATTCCTTTAGTTTTGTCCATGAATGTATAAATACAAATACTAAATAATAAATATCAATAAATATATTTATTTTATTATTAATCAAAATGACAAACTTTCGTATATATCCTCTACAATTGGCCCATATGCAAATAGGTAAATTCTTCATTCAAACAATTGAAGTGATTGTTGAAAGGTTACTCATAGGTTTTAAGATCTGGGAGGTATTTGTATCCACATATCTTCTTTCTTTACGATATAAAATAGGAAAATTGCGAAGTATTTATAATTAGAATTATTTCAAAATAAATATTAGCAAAACCTTTTTTTTCTTATATTAGAATTTATTGAATAAATTGGAAGCTTAAAGTTACCTAATTAGTCTACTCATATTCTTTATATTTTATTTATAAAAATACTTTTTGGAAAAGAGAGTTTTCTTCCTTTATATACCTCTATATAAATCTTCAAAATATAAAAAAAAGTTCAAAATTTCGCCTACAGATGGCGCATTTTATTTTATATTTAATATAAAATATGAATTCCAAGTAAAATGTGAAGCAATTCTTTCATATATATATAAATTTCATATTTGAATAAAATATTTATTTAAATCTATGTAAGAACATTTTTAGAGAAAAAGGATTCTTATTTTATTTTTAAAGCGAGATATCTTTGCAATTTTGGCTTATTAATTTTGAAACTTTAAAAGCACATTCGCTGAAATTAATTTTATTTGCATTTTAGTAGATTGGGGTTGTAGAAGCTGTCATGTGAGATTCCAAGAGAATTTCTGGAAAAGCTTTTAGGCTTGAAGATGGTTCTTAGAGAAATGCGAGCAAGCCACACTTCTTAATATTTAAAGACATTTCAATTTGGACTTGCTAATTAATTCTGAAACGCTAAGTGGAAAATTACTCATATTTTTAATAAATATTTACATGAAAATATTATTAAATAATAAATATAAGGCGTACACACATTTTTCCCTATATGAAACCAAACTCGCATAACATTAAAAAAATTAATAAACTAATTTCAATATTGAAAATTAAGATAATTTACGTCTTTTGATAAGAAATAGGTTGACAGATGGGGATATCTGAGATATTTATTAAATTTTATTCAAGTTTTACCTTTTTCTCTTTGGCCGAAGATATCCTTAAAACACTCACACACACACACAAAGCTTTATTAAGACCACCGGTCTTATACAGATTAACCACAGGAAGAAATAATAGATGGAGTTCCTATACTCTAGACAGCGCAGCACTCAACAACAGCCTCCTGGTCCGACGCATGTCCAATGGCCACACGTTCCTTCGTGTATACGTCATGGCTAGCGAATCACTGAACAGGCTTGTGTGGAATCAGCCGCGTTCTAGTCTTCGCTTTCCTCATCCAAATGGACCACGACATTCGGTGATTCTATTAATCTCCTCCGAACGGTGACTGCGGCCTTGTATAATTTATATACACCAAAGACCTTGATCAAATGCCATTACATTTATCCAGTAAGATCTCCTTAAAAACAAAGAGATATGATTTATCAAGGTTGATGGAAGAATGGTACAAACCGCCGTTTTTTCGATAGCCATGAACCGAGATCGAATCCCGCATTGGACTTTTTTTTTTCTAAAGAAATAATTGCTTCAATAGCCCCTTATTCTTTCAAAATTTAAATTTCACCAGAGAGTTCAAGTAATCAAATAAGGCTATGGCAAACCTGTTGGAAAAAATTATAGATTCGTAGAGGAAGAGAAAGTGTAGTCGTGCTCTCCATTTTTTTTTTTTTTGACTTGTAATATTTTAAAAGTGTTTAAAAACTATATTTTTATCGAATAATGAATATGAAAAATAATAATACTTCACGATGTTTTATTTTAAAATGAATAATAATTTGTATATTTTTTGATAACTCTGTGACCTGAAAATATAGAAGTTATATAGATATACATAGTTAGTTCGTTGCTGGTAGATGTAAATATTAGCCACCATTTTGATTTTTCAGTTTGTATTTATATAAAAAATAATTAATTTGATTAAAAAAGGCTAAGGCTATTTCTTCAAAACATCTACCACAAAAGATCCTTTATTACCTAAATGTATAAAACTATAAAAGAAGATCAAATTATATGTACTAAGCAGTTCACGCCGCACTGCTCTATCCCAATAACCGCTAGCCAACCAACAATCCAAAAAGGCCGCTCTATATAAACAGAGATGTCAATTAGCATAAACAATACTAAAATTCTATGCAAATATCAGCATATAAAATACCGTAGAAATATCTTCAATTGTCAATTTCAACAAAACTTATAGTGAACTTGAATTAAAAGCATTCGCGCTAAGTACTATCCATCATGATTATCATGGCCTGTACCATTTGAACTAGGGGAGAATAATAATTAAAAAATGAATATTGAATGTGAAAAAATGGCTATTTGACCATTTTTTAATTTCCCGACGTTTCATTAACTCGCTTTCACTTTCCTTAGAACATCGGTGGCGGAGTCTTTCTCGCGGTGGACGCTACCAATGAAAACTGTATATATATGTATTTATCAATTATTTTTATATATTTATCTTTATTTTTTTAATCTTATTTTACAAATTTGTATTTAACCTTATATATATATTTAAAATACAATATAACGCGGCTGATGATTGTAAAACGAAAATTGCAATTATACCGCGAATGTTTCTTTTTATTTTTCCGTTCGCCATTACTCTTCACAATTCATCCTATCATACTTCATCCTTAAAGTTAGAAATAGTCGCTATTTCTCTTTGAAAATAAATTTCGATTTTTGTATAAAAGAAACATTCGCGGTATAATTGCAATTTTCGTTTTATAACCTTATATATATTACTATTAGATAATAAAAAAACATATTGAATTGAATAAAATATTTATTTGCCAAAATATCGGTTGGCTGAACGCCAACCTTTTTCGAGGCATTACCTTTTTGTATACACAAACTCAACTTTTATTTTGTATATTATTAGTGTATACACAACTTCATTCAATCCAATAAATGCCTTTTCACTATCTAATGATTTAAGTATAGATTTCTCTATTTTCAGAACAATATAATACTATATGAACGATATGACAAAGGTACTTTCAATCTCACTCTTTTTAGAGCTAACTTCTACCCAACAGATTATATTCAAAACTAGTAATGAATGGCGTATTCTGGGATCTTGGGAAGAGGAAAATGGTGGTTCCTGCTTATCTTTAATTCACTTTGAATGGTTAACGGATTTAATAGAGAGATGAATAGAGTATGTAGGGGTATAAAAGAATTGCAAATATAGTTCACAGAATAATCTTTGAGCGCTCTATTCTAAAGGAGATATAATGATATATATGTATATATTCATGTTTTAGTTCAAAGATAATTGTTGTTGTGGCTAGAGTCTTATTTGAGTTTATAATTATATAATGGAAGCAATGGTCGCCTCTCCCGTCAAAATAAACGTCAGAAACTGACGCCATCTATTGACCGTCGCCGCAACTAGCGGCATCGGGTCGGTGACAAAGCCACAACACCAACTTTGGCAAACTGATAAGCGTCCACCTAGAGACCATGGTTTCGGGCTAATGGCCCTCGTCAGTCTAGGGCGAATAATGTATTCCTTTTATAGATGGAAATTTTGCCAGGAGGAATTTGATCTAAATAGACAAGGGTCGCCTCTCCCGTCAAAATAGACGTCTGACACCAGACGCCATATATTGACCGTCGCCGCACAACTAGCGGCCTCGGGTCGGTGACAAAACACCTCTTTGGCAGATTGTCAAGATTCCATTATATCCCGTGTGGATCTCATGGAATAAAGTCCACCCTAGACTGACGAGGGCCATTAGCCCGAAACCATGGTCTCTAGGTGGACGCTTCTCAGTTTGCCAAAACTGGTGTTGTGGCTTTGTCACCGACCTGAGGCCGCTAGTTGCGGCGACGGTCAATAGATGACGTCTGGTTTTAGACGTCTATTTTGACGGGAGAGGCGACCCATGTCTCTTTAGATCAATTTCCTTCCGGCGAAATTTCCATCTATATTTTAGCCATAGATATGGCCCAGCCACTTTGCCAGCTAAACACCTCTTTGGGAGATTGTCAAGATTCCATTAGATCCCGTGTGAATCTCATGGAATAAAGTCCGCGCTAGACTGACGAGGGCCATTAGCCCGAAACCATGGTCTCTAGATGACGCTTTTCAGTTTGCCAAAGCTCTTGTTGTGGCTTTGTCACCGACCCGAGGCCGCTAGATGCGGCGACGGTCAATAGATGGCGTCTGGTTTTAGACGTCTATTTTGACGGGAGAGGCGACCCTTGTCTCTTTAGTATTCCTTTCACAGTTAAACACCTGTTTGGTAAATTCGACCGATTCCATAACCTCTCTTGTAGGATATTATGAAATTGAAGCCGTCCCTGTATTGATAATTAGTCTAAATATCATTTGTATTATGGCTAGTCTTATTTGTGCTTATAATTATACAAGTATGTACAATAATGTATTTGTGAAGGTTAAACACATGTTTGGTGAATTCGAGCGATTTCATTACCCTTCTCGTAGGGTGTTTGGAAATCGAAGCCTCCCCTGTACTGATAATTAATTCAAATATCATTGGTATTGTGGCTGGAGTCTTATTTGCGCCTATAATTATACAAGTATGCACAAAGATATATTCGTTCAGGTTAAACACATGTTTGGTGAATTCGACCTATTTTATAACCGCTCTTGTAGGATGTTATAAAATCGAAGCCACCCTTGTTCTGATGAGGGTCATAGCCCGAAACCATGGTATATATGATGTTTGGTGTTGTCTGAATTTACTAAAACTGGTGTTATGACTCGTTATTCATCACCACTATTAAAGTTTTTTACTAGAGTAATGAACATAATGCATCTTTAACTCCGCCTTTGCCGGTCCCAAGCCCGAATAAAAAAGGATGAGGGGGAGCAATAACAAGCTCACTTAAAATCCTGGGCTCAGCTGGCCCGGCTGATAGTACCCTGTAAGGGCTCCTAATCCAGGGATACAGGATGAGCAGCGTTTGTACTTCATGTTACGAGCGTGGCGTCTGTTCCTCATGTCAGAGGCGGCCAATTTCTTTTGGAGATGAGTCGGCCTGCCACTGAGTAGTGCTCCCAGTCTTAATGACAAAGGAAGACACATTCTACTTCACCCAATCATGATGGTTGTCAAATCTCTTTTTCAAAAGTCTCAAAGCTTTACAAGCTTGACACCCTATTATGATTGAGTGGAGATAAGAAAGAAGAAGAACATAATGCAACGTACTGTTGCATAATTAAAGGTAAAGACGCATATATAGGTACTGTAAATACTATATTATGCATAAATGTTTGTTTGTTATAACACATCTGAGTAAAATCCAGAAATTCTATTAGAATTATCCAGAAATATCGAAGATATAGACATTTGATACATATATTAGAGGACATCTCTCTTCTAAGTCTTAAAATGTAGAAAAGAAAGAACTCAAGTATGAAGAAATCTTGCGCAACCCCGACTTAAAGTAGAATCCCGCATTTGAAACTTTATTTTTCTAAAGGAATTGTTTCAATTGCCATGACTTATGCCAAAGTGCAAAGTTACTTATTTTGCATACCTATCTCTAAAATATCAAGAAATTGGGAAGTTTTTAATGTCGCTGGTCGTCTTTTTTTTTTTGAAGGAGACAGAGGCAATTTGGTTCACACTTGGTTATCTCGTGTGTTTTCGAAAAAGGTCACTGTAATAACTTTCAGAGTTATTTTCCCGATATACATGCTAAAAGGTACAACTTCCTTTGAGTTTTGTCCATGGATGCATATGGTGATAATATTTCATAAGAATAAATTGAATATTTTGTGGTGTTGGAATTTATCCCAAGTACATTATGATTATTATGGTGAGTAGCAAGGGATTGTTTTTACTGTAAGTTCACTATATGTCTACAAATCTAGAAACAGTTCGACTTTTGTATTTACAAGTGTACCAGGGAAGCCTATTCGTTACTTGCAATCATTGGTGGGTTTGGACTTTTGAAAGAATCGGAGGCCATTTAAGCAATATTTTTTCTGAAAAAAAAGTGCCCACTGCGGGAATCGATCCCGTGTCATGACTGTCGAAATACGAAGGTTTGTATCACTCTTCCACCAGCCCACTATAAATAAAATAAGATTATATAGCAATAACACGCCATCTATATATAACAAATGAAAACATTAAGATGCGATTTTTTTTTTTCACAAACTTCAACTGTCCTTACTGCGATGAAAAATATTGGGAGGACTTGGCTCATTAGTAGTGAACTCTCCCAGCGGTTTCGTCAATTCAATCTTCCAGACCGCTTCTTTAGAGCTATATCTGCTTCTTTCTTATCTCCACACTGGGTGAAGTAGAATGCGTCTGCCTTTGTCATTAAGACTGGAAGCACTACTCAGTGGCAGGCCGACTTAGCTCCAAAAGAAATGGCCGCCTCTGACATGAGGAACAGACGTCATGTTCAGCCGCTCCTAACATGGAGTACAAACGCTGCTCATCCTGTATCCCTGGATTAGGAGCCCTTACAGGGTACTGTCAGCCGGGCCAGCTGAGCCCAGGTTTTTTTAGTGAGCTTGTTACTGCTCCCCCTCCTCCCTTTTCATCCAGGCTTGGGACCGGCAAAGGCGGAGTTTTAGAGCTATATGATTATAACTAATCCAAGAGCAACAATGGTAAGAAAGTGTTATCTTTCAGAAGGCTATTTACGTTTAATCATTCAATTCTAATGAGGCCCTAAATTCCTTAAGAAGACGTCAGGAATGGAATTGAGAGAGGATTGAATCTTTGTAATTGGCGAAGAATATCCAGATAGACTTTCACTAGTGCCAGAAACAGATGGATGGTTTCCAAATACCATCTTTTACAACACCTGGATAGTCAATTCTCTCATTACCAAGTTTGAAGCTATCAAAGAAGCTGAAGAAAACAAAGAAGAAGGTCTTCGGCTTGAAAGAATGGTATATCAATGTATATAGTCTCTCTACATAGACCATATAGATAATGGTAGAAAATAATGGAATAGGGGTGTAGAATATATGTTCATTTAAATGAAGACATTTTATCTATAAAAAGGAGAAGCCTCCCGTTGAAATAGACGTAAAGACTAAGCGCCATCTATTGACTGTCTCTACAAAATGGCAGAAACGCATTATCTAGAATGCTGTAACACCAGGTTTGGAAAATTCCGAACGTCCACCTGGAATCAAAGCCTTTCGGTCTAATGATCCTCGTTAGTCCAAGGCATGCCTCTTTTTCATGGTATCAGCGAGGGATTTGTGAAATAGCAAGAATTTTTTGAAAAGGTATTTAGCTGGCAATGGTCAATTCTATTGCCAAAAAATTTCTTTCAAATAGATTAAATAAAAAAATACGAAATTTAAAGTAACTAATGTTTTAAAATATTTTTTAAAATTTGTTTTTATTGCAATTTTAATTAAAAGAGCAATAGCACCAAGTGACTAAACAATTCTCTGATTTTCTTTTCCCAATCTTTATAAATTTCTACCAAACGAATCAACAACCAAGAGAAATTCTGAAAATTTCAACCTAAAGATTTATTCCTTAAGCCCTCTCTACATAAAAGATCGTAAGCTGCAGGCATTAAAATTACAAATCCATCCTATTTTCTTTAAGGCTTAGTGTTCTTTTTCGGATAGAATCTTCCATTCCTGATCTCAATTTTCACTATTTATCTATCTGCATATTGGTATACACTAGGTTGCTATATGGCGTATAGACAAATCTTAATTATTAACTTATTTATGAAAATTCAAAACTATTATAGACGCGTATGATTCTTTTAAAATTTAAGCAAATTCTACTGCCCTTACTGCAATGGAAAAATTAATGTGAGGGCCCCTGGCTCATCAGTAGTGAACCCTCTCAGCGGTTTCGACAGTTTAATTTACCATACCGCTGTTATATTGAATTTTTCGGATTTATTTTTATAGGGATGCTGATGTTAGACTCTTGGAAGGTGTATTTTAGATGAACTATGAACATAAGCTTTGAGGACAGCAAAATTATATACAATTATAAATATATATCTTTAATTTTTTCATTGCAGCAAGGGCAGTAGAAATTGTTTAATTTTCAAAAGAATCATACGCTTCTATAATAGTTTGGAATTTTCATAACATATGGCACGCTGATGCAGCATAATATAATAAGATATGATTTATTTATTTATTGCGTATGATATTGTTTTTTACAGCACAATACAACAATGTTGGCAAGTTTCTCTAGAGTGGAATGTCGAGGTGACGAATCCACTCCAGGGCCTCCTCTGTGCACCGGTGGATATCCCCAAGTGTTCCCTGGAAGAATCTTCGAGGACAGTCCCTTAGGATATGGTGCATTGTTTGTATTTGTCCACAGTCGCAGTTCTGGTCTGGACTCATGTTCCACTTATTTAGTAGGTAGTTGCATCTACCAGTAGAGGTCCTGATTCTATTGAGGGTTGACCAGGTCCTCCTAGGTAGGTTGTAGCCGGGAGGTTTGGTGTTAGGGTCCTCCACCAGGTCTTTGTTGGCGATGGCAAGATTGCTCCATCGGTTTCTCCACTCTTCTTTAAGATCTACATTTTCATCGGCCACCCATGCAGGATTCCTTGATATTAGTCGAGTTGGGGGAGGAATTTCGAGAACAGTGTTGATTGGAAGCTTAGTGTTAGCTTTAATTTTACTGAGAAGGTTGGAGGTAGATTTCTTTCTTCTGAGGTCAGGAGGTGCTATGTTAGAGAGATATGGGAGCCAGTCTATAGGGGTAGGTCTCATGTTTCCCGTTATTAATCTCATAGTTTGGTTAAGTTGAGCATCTATGCTGTCTGTATGGGAGCTTCTTTCCCACACAGGGGCGCAGTACTCCGCAACTGAGTATACTAAGGCGAGGGCAGTCGTGCGTAGAGTGTCAGCACCACAGCCCCACGTGGTGCCTGCCAACCTAGTCATGATATTATTCCTTGTTTTTAATTTATCTCTCGTTTTTTCAAGGTGTTGGCGAAAAGTGAGAGATCTATCAAGGGTTACTCCCAGATATTTGGGGCATGGATCATGGCTGAGTGGTTTATAAGATATGATAAGATATGATTTTGTCTCTATCAGCATATAGACAAACAAACTAATTATATAAAAAAAGGCATCTCCTTATCGTGCAACTGAAAGTTGCTGATGGCTTGCGCCATCTATCGGAATAAATATCAACTATTCTCGTTGATTTTTAATTATTCCTGAATTGGCCAAATACCCATTCTTGATTAATCAAGAAAAGCTAACCACGGACGCGTTTCGGGCTGTTGGCCCTCATCAGCGTGGTGCAAGCTGTACCTCAACGACCAAAAAACTGGTCATTCAAGGCATCCTGAAAAATCATGAAACGGGTAGTTAAGGCCAGAATTACGTAAGACCGCGACACAAAGTGAAAAGATAATACAAACTAATTATAAAAAGAAGATAACATTCTATTGAACAGATATGAAGACATGAAAAGAAGGTTTATGGATGTAACATGAATTACAAAATGAAAGATACGAAGACTGTGAATGAAATCATGGATTGGATACGAAACTCCGAAGAAATACAAAGTGGAGATCCTATTAGAGAAGTATGGCGAGCTTAGTACCTGCTCAAGAACAGAGACTAAACAAGAAGAAATTCGAAGAAATATTTATAATAAAAGCGCTTCAGTGTGTGTAAAACACACATTGTGAACAATTACCCAATGGGTGACAAGCCCTACATTAACAATCACATTTGAGAAATGAAAGAATTGTCCTTTCTCTTATAATCCAACCTCCTATAAACGACCACCTCCAGGAGAAAATATAGTTCTCTCTCTCTCTCTCTCTCTATATATATATATATATATTGGCTTATCCCTAGTACGCGTGGTACAGGCCCTGATAATCATGGTGGGCAGAAGTAGGTAACTGCTTTTACTATAAGTGCACCAATTGCCTACAAATGTGAAAAGCAGTTCGAATTTGCACTTACAAATGTGCCAGAGCCCTATTACTTTCACTAGCTGGTGGGGTAGTACTTTTGCAAGAATTAGGGGCCATTGAAGCAATTTTATGGTTATCTATGATTCTAGGTAGTCTCTCACGAGAGGGGATCAACAGATAATAAGAGAGAAACAAATATATCGAAACAGATTCAATTTGCTTATACATAGTAAACTGTAATAGAATGATAAAAAAAGGACCCCGTATAATGCAACAATGGTATTCTATACATTATTCTATTTGCGTTCTCTAACAATAGATAGGAAGAGCTAATTTTATTGGAGGATTTCACTTAGGAGATTAAACTCAATTGCACTAATGGTTGCACAAATAAAACTGTCCAAACACGGCCCCAATGTTGGGCGCAAACAGACAAATGTGGTGTACCTCTCCACGAATCTCTTTGCCCGGATTTTCAAATATTCCAATCTACATTTTATTCTCAGTTTTTATATTTATTAATAATTTCAACTATCAATAGGTTATACATATATTAAATTTTGTTTGTATTCTCTTTTACGTTTACTTAATGAAGAGTAAAATCAAAATTTGCGAGAATATTAATATTACACACACAAAAGCCTTTATTAGGAACTTGCCCCATACAGATTCTCTCAATTGGGTAAGGTAATAATCATCCTGTGTTATTTACACAGAAATTGAACTGGCTTTACTCTTCGTCTCAAAGTCATTCACTTGTTGACTGGTCCTTACATAATGATGTTCTAAAATATTTATAGATTTGTTTGCTGATATTTTTGAAAGCAATACGTAGGGTGAAATGTTGGTACATTTAATTTGTTAATATAGGGCCTTCCTCTCTGCATCAAGGGCTGTACAATTAAGCAGGTAATGGGGGAGTTCTTCAGTAATTTCCTTATCACACAGTGTACATATTAAGTTTTGGCCTCAAACGTCAAAACGTGTTTTTTTTTTTAAGACTGTAAATATTATTCTCGATTGAGCTATACATCGTTAGAATAGTAATATTAAAAGGTATTATATTATTAATTATTTTATATATAAATGTATATATAATATATATATATATATATATATATTGTTGCACCAAGTTGAAGCTTTGCAGGGTCGTCGACCTTGGTTTCTTTCTTCTTGGTGTTATACACGTTTCCCGAGCGGGTTTCCATATATTAAAAGTAAATAAATAAAATTAATTAAAAATAAATTACCTCTTAAAGTTATTGTGTTTATTTATTCTTGTCTTCCTCGTAGGTTGCGATCCGCAGTCTTCGTCTAGGTCTTCCCTCCCTCCAATAAGCAATAAAGATATATGTACAATAAAATATTACAAAAGGAATGATGATAATCTAAATAATCTGTTTTAAATAAATAGCATAGAATATTTTATATGAAATAAATAAATATATAATTTAAATTTTAAATATATTAAAAACAATATTATAAATAATATAAGAAATACGCCATTAATCATGATGCAACACTTCCCCCTCTCCAGAGGTCGTCACGTCCTCGTGATTGACCACATCAATTCTTTCAAAATAGGGTTTGATTCTTGAGACATGGACAATCAATGGGTCTTGGCCAGGATTATCTTTTGGTTCAATTAAGTAATTTACGTTGGACAGCTTCTTTAATATTCGATATGGGCCAAAATATTTTCTCAGTAGTTTCTCACACTTTCCTATTTTCCTAATTGGTGTCCAAACTGCTACTAATTCTCCGGGTTCGTAGCTTCTTTCCATGTGTTTCTTGTCATAGTTCTTTTTCATTCTTTCTTGAGTCTTTATTGTGTTGTTAATAACTAATTTTCTTGTTCTGTCTATTTTGTCTAAGTGATGTTTTATGTATTCATCATAATCATCCTTGTCAATGTCCACCGAGATATTCCTGTCGTCCAAAAGAGACGTGGGTTCTCTTCCAAACATCAGGAAAAAGGGAGAATATCCTGTGGTTTCCTGAATTGTAGTATTGTAAGCGTGAGTGATGAATGGGAGTATTTCGTCCCAATTCATCTGAACAGTGTTCACATACATACTGAGCATATTGATGAATGTTCAATTTAACCGCTCTGTCAATCCATTAGTCTGGGGATGGTAGATCGTTGTGAAGCAATGTTTAATCTTGCACATTTTAATCACCTCTTTCATTAAATTACTGGTAAATTGAGAGCCCCTGTCACTAATAAGATATTGTGGGGCTCCGTGCCGGAGAAAAATATCCTCTACTAGAAATTTAGAAACTTATTTCACTGTTGCTTCCGAGACTGCACTTGTTTCTGCATATCTAGTGTAGTAGTCCGTCAGCACGATTATCCATTTTTTTCCTGTTTTTCGTAGATGGCAATGGACCAACAAAGTCAATTCCAATTCTTTCGAGAGGAAAGTTGGCTGGGGGAATGGGCTGTAGTAGTCCAGAAGGTAATTGGTTTGAGCCTTTCCTACTTTGGCAAAGGTGACACGTCTTAACGAATTCTGAGACATCCTTTAGCTTGGATGGAAGAAAGGTGAAAAGGTTTTCGTTTATTTGGAATCTAGGTTTTTCGTTCTCTTCTACCTCTCTTTCTCGATTCACATTTATTTTCGCTGGACTACTTCCAAAAGCCAATGTTTGGTTTTTCATTATTTTTAACGGTCGAGGATACGGATTAGTTATCCAGATATGTGTTTCCTTATTTATGAAATTGATCAAGCTTCTTGCTAGACGAAGTCCATTTGTTTGAAACATTTTGCTGCTCTCCTCGATAATATATTCCCCATCCTCTGTTTCTACCAATGCCTTGATCAATTTAATGGAACATTCCGGTACAATGGATTCCTTGGCACTCTTTATTTTGAACATTTCAAAATTGCTTTCGTCATGATTATTCGTCAAATCGTATTTTATAGTTTCTTGCTTACAATCTATTTTCGCGTTCATTTTCTTAAGGAAATCTCTTCCAAGAATTAATGTCCGTAAATGCGTTTTCAATATCACAAATTTGTGTGATAATGCTTTGTCATCAATTTTTATATTTAAAAATATACTTCCTACCGTGTCCAATTTTTTTCCATCGGGTCCTGCACAAATCTTTGCGAGTTTACTTATATCATGGCCTGTATCGAGGGCCCTTCTGAGGTCGACCACTGAGAGGTCAGCGCCTGTATCAACCAAAGCTTCAAAAGTCCCTATCTTGTCCACGTTAATTTTTAATTTGTATTTAGGGTCCAACTTCTTGATTCCGTTTATGGTCGACTTTCTTTAATTGACAGATTCAGGCGGGACGCTTAGTTTAAATCTTCCAACACGGAATATCTATTCCGGGTAGGAATATTTGTCTATGACATACATCAGCATAAAGCCGAGGTCCCGATTTATCTGATATTCCATTCATTTGGCATTTCTCTTCGGCCTTCTCTTGGGTAGCTGTTGGATCCTCTTCTAGGATTCTTATAAACTTGACCCTACAATAACGGGCCACGTGCCCTGGCTTGTTACACTTGAAGCAGATTGGTCTTCCATCTTCCGTCCTATTTTTGCTCGCTTCTTGGCTTTTATTGTAGGTGTTTCTCTGAAGGTTTGGTTTCGGCACAAAGTTAGGATTATAAAGACGTCTAGGGGTAGAGGGCTGGGGAAAGTTGTTTCGATACTGCCTGGGAGTAGGAAGGGAGTCGTTCTTGTAATATTTGGAAGCAGGGGCCTGGGGCCTGGAAGTGGTCTGGTAGTTTCGCGTGGCAGTCGGCGGCACGTACCTCGATTGTTGTTGGGGTCTAGAATTGCGTGGACCGTTATATAGGCTTCTGGATTTCTCCACACGTTCCCGATACTTCTTTTCAAAGGAATCCATTTTCTTGCACACGACAAGAAGTTCATCGGTCGTTTTAGGAGGGTTCAGGTAGAGCGCGAATGAGTACTCTTTTTTTCAGTCTTCCAATGACATGTTCGATTTTCGTTTCTTCTTCCATTGCGGGGTCAACCTTGTTGCACAACACTAAGATGTCTTCCGCGAACCTGATTGCAGGTTCATTCCAGTGTTGCATTCTGCTAAGCTTCATTCTTAATTCTTCTTTATTCGCGTCCAGAGAAAAGTCCTGAATGAGGCGGATTTTAATATTTTCCCAACTCGTGAAACTAGCTTTGTGCAAATTTAACTAGGTTTTAGCACTTCCCGTCATGTTCATGGCGGCATAACGGGCAATTATGTAGTCTGCCCAATGGTACAGGAAACCAATCTCTTCGAGGGATTCTATCCATGGGCGAGGGTCGTCTGTCCCGTCATATTTCGGAATTTCTATATTGGGGTTCAAAGCAACTGGCTCGAAACCAGCATCTCTACCAATTGTTGCACCAAGTTGAAGCTTTGCAGGGTCGTCGACCTTGGTTTCTTCCTTCTTGGTGGTATACACGTTTCCCGAGCGGGTTTCCATATATTAAAAGTAAATAAAAATAAATTACCTCTTAAAGTTATTGTGTTTATTTATTCTTGTCTTCCTCGTAGGTTGCGATCCGCAGTCTTCGTTTAGGTCTTCTCTCCCTCCAATAAGCAATAAAGATATATGTACAATAAAATATTACAAAAGGAATGATGATAATCTAAATAATCTGTTTTAAATAAATATCATAGAATATTTTATATAAAATAAATAAATATATAATTTAAATTTTAAATATATTAAAAACAATATTATAAATAATATAAGAAATACGCCATTAATCATGATGCAACAATATATATTGAGAATATATTCAAAGGAACATTTACGAATAATGATCCGTAATGTTAGCCATGCATGGATTTGTTTAAAATCCGATTTCAATTGCTTCTTTAAAATACAACTTATACTTTATAAGTTATTTTTTATTAAATGAATATATCTCAATTATATATTATAATATTCACTGAATATATATATATATTATATAATCTAAAATACAAATATTTTATTTTTTTTTAAAACATATATTTTATTTTTTCATTCATTGACTGTTCTGCATTTTTGACCATATATTAAAAAAATATCACTTTTAATTATTATTGTTGTAAATATGTATATTTAACCCTACCTATCTTTTATTCACGATTATAGAATTCATTTATAAATTCTATATTCCTGTGATATAAATAATTTTATATGTATATTTTTACTTCAAGAGATTCAAAATAAAAATCTGCTTGAAAGGTAAATAATTATCTTCACTTTTCCACGACTGCACCTCTTTTCAACAATCAAGCACACACAAAATTTATAATCTATAATATATATATATATGTAAATAGATGGAAATATTTCGCCGGGAAGATATTGATCTAAAGAGACAATGGTTGCCTCTCACGTCAAAATAGACGCCAAAACCAAACGCCATCTATTGACCTCGCCGCAAACTAGCGGCCTCGGGTCGGTGACAAAGCCACAACACCAGCTTTGGCAAACTGAACCCTAGGCTGACGAGAGCCATTAGTCCGAAACCATGGTCTTTATGTGGACGCTTTTCAGTTTGCCAAAGCTGGTGTTGTGGCTTTGTCACCGACCCGAAGCCGCTAGTTTGCGGCGACGGTCAATAGATGGCGTCTTGTTTTGACGTCTATTTTGACGGGAGAGACGATCTTTGTCTTTTTATATATGTAAATGTTAAAAAAAAATATATATAAGAAAAGGTAGGTGTTGATATTAAAAATGAAAAAGACATATCGTGACCATGCTCACATGAATCTAGAAACATGTAATCTAGAAATGTTCATGTGAACACGGGCAGGATATGTTTTTATTTTTAATATATGTAAATATAATTACAAAGAAGGCATCTCCCTATCGTGCAACTGAAAGTTTCTGATGGATTGCGCCATCTATCGGAATAAATATCAACTATTCTCGTTGATTTCTAATTATTCGAGAATTAGTAGATTACCCATTCTTGATTAATCAAGAAAAGCTAACCACTTACGCGTTTCGGGCTGTTGGCCCTCATCAGCGTGGTGCAAGCTGTACCTCAACGACCAAAAAATAATAAAAACTGGGCCTTCAGGCATTTTGAAAAATCATGAATCGGGTAGTTAAGGCCAGAATTGCGTGAGACCGCAACATAATGTGAAAAAATAGTACACATGCGATATTGTACTGGGATAAGATTCATAAATTATGAAAACGGCATCTCCTTATCACATATGTAAATATGTTTTGGAATATAATAATTAGAAATATATTTCACACACACAAGTTAAAGAAAAGTTATAAATTATATATATTATAATCGACGTTGACCTCAATATAAAGAAAATTCCGTTACCTTGGAGCGAACCGCAATTATTTATATTTCCCACTATGTTTTAAAGTATAAAACATGGTATATACGTTTTCTCTGCGTCATTTAGATTTCTTGACTACTTATTGTATACCTCTATCGTACTTAGCATATATTTTCCTACTCGATACAAATGTATATAGGACCCAAATTTATTTCATATAGTTGCCTCATAGAATTACAGTTAAAACATCTGATTATGGATTATTGAATATTGCCAGTTCATATCCAGATAGGCTCGTTTTTATAAAAAGCTATAAGGCTATCATAGACTACAATAAATTAAATAATACAAAAGCCTTCTGGAGATGGGTTTCTTTTCATTTCTATTAATCCAATCTCAAACTTTCGGGTATTTCTGTCCTTCTACAGGTGTTAAATTTCCCTAGTCCTTAACTGATTGGAAAGTGTGGCGTTTATTTTAGAGGACTGTATCTGGTTTTCTTATCACCAAGGCCTTCAGCTATCACCACCTCTATTCAGCTACGCAGGCGACACCCCAATGGTGATTCAACTACCCAGGCGACACTCAATGGTGATTCAACTACCCAGGCAACTCTCCAATGGTGCCGATAATGACTTAACCAAATAAACAAACAACAACTAATTACTCACTCACTTTAATTTTAAAACAACTCACTTATATACAAATTTAGACATTTGGTCATTAGTCAATTACAATATATACAAGCACAGAATGATACAATTGAATAATTAAATAAACAAAAGAATATACCTTATATATAAAAATCAATGTTTTTATTTTTGTTTGTTTGCATGTCCGGTATACAAATTCGCAGTAGTTCACTAATTCAAACTAAAATTTCCATACATAGGTAAATAAATACGGGGAAGACGATAGGCTATTTCAAAAATATATAAATCAATTATTAAAACTATATTCAAATTATTCTACTTAGCTCGCGAGCAGCGCCTCTAGCGGTGAAGATGGGAGCTAATATCAGCTGACCTAATGTACATGTAAAGTTTGGAGCGGGACGTTTCACAAGAGTGACATCCACGGCGCCAATTTATAATTGTAACGAATAGTGTTTGAATAAAACATTTAATCGGGTAAACCCGGGCGTTGCCCGGGTCATTCGTCTAGTACCTTATAAAACTCAACAACAGGAGTAGATTACACGTTTTATGTATTCCTGTAGAAGGGCAGAGATGCCCGAAAGTTTAAGTTTACATTAATAAAAACGAAAATAAACTCGATTCCAAAATCTGTTGTATTATTTAATTTATATTCAAGATATTTAAATCAATTTATATCTTCAATACCGTGTTTTTGTATCATATTTTTGTTACATTTCAATGAAGCAATGGTGAAATTGTCAAGTTAGTTATTGAATACAAAAAAAAAACTGGTTTTAACAATAATGAATATTATAATAATTGTATTTGGATGGTATTCATAGTAGAATTATATATATATATATCCATAGAAGCAGCCTATTCTTCTATGAATCAATTTCCTCCCGTCAATTTTTCCATCTATATTCTAGCCATAGATTTGGCCCAGCCACCTTGCCAGCAAAACACCTCTTTGGTAGATTGTGAGGATTCCATTAGATCCCGTGTGGATCTCATGGAATAAAGTCCGCCCTAGACTGACGAGGGCCATTAGCCCGAAACCATGGTCTCTAGGTGGACACTTCTCAGTTTGCCAAAGCTGGTGTTGTGGCTCTGTCACCGACCCGAAGCCGCTAGTTTGCGGCGACGGTCAATATATGGCGTCTTGTTTTGACGTCTATTTTGACGGAAGAGACGACCTTTGTCTCTTTATACTCGTATATGTAAATGTGAAAAAATAATAAAAATATAAAAGTAGGTAGGTGTTGATAATAAAAATAAAAAAAGGCATATCGTGACCATGCTCACATGAATCTAGAAACATGTCATCTAGAAATGTTCATGTGAACACGGGCAGAATATGCCTTTTTATTTTTAATATATGTAAATATAATTACAAAAAAGGCATCTCCTTATCATGCAACTGAAAGTTTCTGATGGATTGCGCCATCTATCGGAATAAATATCAACTATTCTCGTTGATTTCTAATTATTCGAGAATTGGCAGATTACCCATTCTTGATTAATCAAGAAAAGTTAACCACGTACACGTTTCGGGCTGTTGGCCCTCATCAGCGTAGTGCAAGCTGTACCTCAACGAACAAAACATAAAAAAATTGGGCCTTCAGGCATCTTGAAAAATCACGAAACGGGTAGTTAAGGCCAGAATTGCGTGAAACCCCGACATAATGTGAAAAAATAGTACACATGCGATATTGTACTGGGATAAGATTCATAAATTATGGTATTTATGGTCCGGTATACAAATTCGCAGTAGTTCACTAATTCAAACTAAAATTTCTATACATATATGTATATATGTTTTGGAATATAAAAATTATAAATACATATTTCACACACACAAGAAAGAGAAAAGAGAAAGAAAAGTTATAAATTTTATATTATAATCGATGTTCATATCAATATAAAGAAAATTCTATTTACCTTGAAGCGGACCTTAGATATTTCTATTTCCCACTATGTTTGAAAGTAAAAAACATGGTATATACGTTTTCTCTGCGTTATTTAGATTTATTGACTACTTATTGTAAACCTCTATCGAACTTAGCATATATTTTCCTACTCGATAAAAATGTATATAGGACCCAAATTTATTTCATATAGTTGCCGCATAGAATTACAGTTAAAACATTTGATTATGGATTATGGAATATTGCCAGTTCACATCCAGATAGAATCGTTTTAATAAATAGCTATAAGGCTATCATAGTCTACAATAAATTAAATAATAGAACAACTTTCTGGAGCTGAGTGTCTTTTCATTTTTATCAATCCAATCTCAAACTTTCGGTTATTTCTGTCCTTCTACAGGTGTTAAATTTCCCTAGTCCTTAACTGATTGGAAAGTGTGGCGTTTATTTTAGAGGACTGTATCTGGTTTTCTTATCACCAAGGCCTTCAGCTATCACCACCTCTATTCAGCTACGCAGGCGACACCCCAATGGTGATTCAACTACCCAGGCGACACTCAATGGTGATTCAACTACCCAGGCAACTCTCCAATGGTGCCGATAATGACTTAACCAAATAAACAAACAACAACTAATTACTCACTCACTTTAATTTTAAAACAACTCACTTATATACAAATTTAGACATTTGGTCATTAGTCAATTACAATATATACAAGCACAGAATGATACAATTGAATAATTAAATAAACAAAAGAATATACCTTATATATAAAAATCAATGTTTTTATTTTTGTTTGTTTGCATGTCCGGTATACAAATTCGCAGTAGTTCACTAATTCAAACTAAAATTTCCATACATAGGTAAATAAATACGGGGAAGACGATAGGCTATTTCAAAAATATATAAATCAATTATTAAAACTATATTCAAATTATTCTACTTAGCTCGCGAGCAGCGCCTCTAGCGGTGAAGATGGGAGCTAATATCAGCTGACCTAATGTACATGTAAAGTTTGGAGCGGGACGTTTCACAAGAGTGACATCCACGGCGCCAATTTATAATTGTAACGAATAGTGTTTGAATAAAACATTTAATCGGGTAAACCCGGGCGTTGCCCGGGTCATTCGTCTAGTACCTTATAAAACTCAACAACAGGAGTAGATTACACGTTTTATGTATTCCTGTAGAAGGGCAGAGAAGCCCGAAAGTTTAAGTTTACATTAATAAAAACGAATATAAACTCGATTCCAAAATCTGTTGTATTATTTAATTTATATTCAAGATATTTAAATCAATTTATATCTCCAATACCGTATTTTTGTATCATATTTTTGTGACATTTCAATGAAGCAATGGAGAGATTGTCAAGTTAGTTATTGAATGCTAAAAAATAACTGGTTTTAATAATAATGAATATTATAATAATTGTATTTGGACGGTATTCATAGTAGAATTATACATACATATATATATCCATAGAAGCGCCCTATTCTTCTATGGATCAATTTCCTCCCGTCAATTTTTCCATCTATATTCTAGCCATAGATTTGCCCAGCCACCTTGCCAGCAAAACACCTCTTTGGTAGATTGTGAGGATTCCATTAGATCCCGTGTGGATCTCATGGAATAAAGTCCGCCCTAGACTGACGAGGGCCATTAGCCCGAAACCATGGTCTCTAGGTGGACGCTTCTCAGTTTGCCAAAGCTGGTGTTGTGGCTTTGTCACCGACCCGAAGCCGCTAGTTTGCGGCGACGGTCAATATATGGCGTCTTGTTTTGACGTCTATTTTGACGGAAGAGACGACCTTTGTCTCTTTATACTCGTATATGTAAATGTGAAAAAATAATAAAAATATAAAAGTAGGTAGGTGTTGATAATAAAAATAAAAAAAGGCATATCGTGACCATGCTCACATGAATCTAGAAACATGTCATCTAGAAATGTTCATGTGAACACGGGCAGAATATGCCTTTTTATTTTTAATATATGTAAATATAATTACAAAAAAGGCATCTCCTTATCATGCAACTGAAAGTTTCTGATGGATTGCGCCATCTATCGGAATAAATATCAACTATTCTCGTTGATTTCTAATTATTCGAGAATTGGCAGATTACCCATTCTTGATTAATCAAGAAAAGTTAACCACGTACACGTTTCGGGCTGTTGGCCCTCATCAGCGTAGTGCAAGCTGTACCTCAACGAACAAAACATAAAAAAATTGGGCCTTCAGGCATCTTGAAAAATCACGAAACGGGTAGTTAAGGCCAGAATTGCGTGAAACCCCGACATAATGTGAAAAAATAGTACACATGCGATATTGTACTGGGATAAGATTCATAAATTATGGTATTTATGGTCCGGTATACAAATTCGCAGTAGTTCACTAATTCAAACTAAAATTTCCATACATATATGTATATATGTTTTGGAATATAAAAATTATAAATACATATTTCACACACACAAGAAAGAGAAAAGAGAAAGAAAAGATATAAATTTTATATTATAATCGATGTTCATATCAATATAAAGAAAATTCTATTTACCTTGAAGCGGACCTTAGATATTTCTATTTCCCACTATGTTTGAAAGTAAAAAACATGGTATATACGTTTTCTCTGCGTTATTTAGATTTATTGACTACTTATTGTAAACCTCTATCGAACTTAGCATATATTTTCCTACTCGATAAAAATGTATATAGGACCCAAATTTATTTCATATAGTTGCCGCATAGAATTACAGTTAAAACATTTGATTATGGATTATGGAATATTGCCAGTTCACATCCAGATAGAATC
This sequence comes from Cordylochernes scorpioides, assembly GCA_030710605.1. Classification (NCBI taxonomy): domain Eukaryota; kingdom Metazoa; phylum Arthropoda; class Arachnida; order Pseudoscorpiones; family Chernetidae; genus Cordylochernes; species Cordylochernes scorpioides. The sequence goes on along the minus strand of CP092882.1, from coordinate 23,484,520 downwards.
GTTTTAATAAATAGCTATAAGGCTATCATAGTCTACAATAAATTAAATAATAGAACAGCTTTCTGGAGCTGAGTGTCTTTTCATTTTTATCAATCCAATCTCAAACTTTCGGTTATTTCTGTCCTTCTACAGGTGTTAAATTTCCCTAGTCCTTAACTGATTGGAAAGTGTGGCGTTTATTTTAGAGGACTGTATCTGGTTTTCTTATCACCAAGGCCTTCTGCTATCCCCACCTCTATTCAACTACCCAGGCGACACCCCAATGATGATTCAACTACCAGGCGACACCCCAATGGTGATTCCACTACCCAAGCGACTCCCCAATGGTGCCGATAATGACTTAACCAAATAAACAAACAACAACTAATTACTCACTCACTTTAATTTTAAAACAACTCACTTATATACAAATTTAGACATTTGGTCATTAGTCAATTACAATATATACAAGCACAGAATGATACAATTGAATAATAAAATAAACAAAAGATATACCTTATATATAAAAATCAATGTTTGTATGTTTGTTTGTTTGTATGTCCGGTATACAAATTCGCAGTAGTTCACTAATTCAAACCAAAATTCCCAAACATAGGTAAATAAATACGGGGAAAACGATAGGCTATTTTAAAAATATATAAATCAATTATCAAAACTATATTCAAATTATTCTACTTAGCTCGCGAGCAGCGCCTCTAGCGGTGAAGATGGGAGCTAATATCAGCTGACCATGTACATGTAAAGTTTGGAGCGGGACGTTTCACAAGAGGGACATCCACGGCGCCAATTTATAATTGTAACGAATAGTGTTTGAATAAAACATTTAATCGGGTAAACCCGGGCGTTGCCCGGGTCATTCGTCTAGTACCTTATAAAACTCAACAACAGGAGTACATTACATGTTTTATGTATTCCTGTAGAAGGGCAGAGATGCCCGAGAGTTTAAGTTTACATTAATAAAAACGAAAATAAACTCGATTCCAGAAATGGTTTGTATTATTTAATTTATATTCAAGAGATTTAAATCAATTTATATCTCCAATACCGTATTTTTGTATCATATTTTTGTGACATTTCAATGAAACAATGAAGAGATTTTCAAGTTAGTTATTGAAAAGGAATGCTAAAACTGGTTTTAACAATAATGATTATTATAAAAATTATATTTGGATGGTATTCATATAGTAGAAGTATACATAGATATATATTTTTATATATTAAAATTAAATATATATATATTTCCTGAACAGGAGCACAAGTGCTTTAAAGAAGGCAGAGCGCCATCTGGTGTAACAGAAATCAACCAATCATTGATTTAGCCTGTTCCCTGATATATATATATATATATATATATACATTACATACATACATGCACCGACCGTGCGGCCACGCGTCGCACGAGCTCCGTGTTTTTCGCTTCTTTCATCTCATAAAATCAATTTAATTTATTTTAACTTATACCATCTTGTTCGCATTTTCTCAGGCATCAGTTCAAGTCATCTTTTGTAAAATTTAATCGAATATCATTTTTTTCTATTTACCATAAATTAGCCAAGTTACAAATTGTAACTTTGCATCATCGCCATGGCAACGGCCAAGCCGGCCGCTGCTTCATCCTCATCTGCATCTTCACTTATCGTTCAAGCCTCATATATTACACCAAAATCGTACTTCAATACAGAAAAATTACCTCACCAATCACCAAATGTTGAGAAAATCACAAACGTGCAAAATCTAAAAAGACGATTTACCTCGGAAGAACACAGGAAGTTTGACGAAAGTAGAAAGAATACCTACGAAATAAGAAGTAACGCTATTAAGGCGACAATCCAATTCAAGCCGATCCAAGACACTTCAGCAGAAGAACACCTGATCGCGATAGCCGATATAATAGGCTTTGAAAGCATACATTCCATCGGAAAAATCAATGGACAGGCCATTGTCTCGGTGACTAATGTCGAAATGGCAGAATTGCTCCTAGCTAAAGGATTCAAGGTCAGAAGCGAGGTAATCCTACCCTCGCCCCTTTTCAGAACCTCCAAAAAATATATTCTCTCCGGCGTCCTGTCCTTCATACAGGATAAGGACATAGAAAAGGCCCTTGATCCTTACGGGCACATGATCAGTATCCGGCCGATTCCCTTCCCCACTGAAAATCCACTCCTTAAACATCTATCCTCACTAAGGAGGGAGATTGTCTTTAAAACTAAAGAAAACACATCAATGCCTGCCATCATCTCCATTACTTATATGGATCAAAATTTTAAAATCTTTATCGGGGAGGACGTGACCTGTACCGAGTGCAGACGGCACGGCCACATAAAATCACAATGCCCGTTCGACCCGAAAATAAGATCAAAGGTCACCACGACCTTCGCAGAAGCCTTGAGGCCCCTACCCCAATCAGATCTAACTGCAACGACAGTACGAGAGCCGACACAGGAACCTAAAGACTTACAAACAAAAAAAAGGACACTCGAGGCCTCACTGAACGAGGATAAGAGATTGAATATGGAATGTGAAAGTGGGAAAAGACCTAAGTCATCCTCTACGGCCCAGGAACCTATCAAAGAATCTTACAGTCCTCAGACGACGGATATGAAACGAGATGTGACATCCAAAGATGAAATTCCTATCACAAATCCTCCAATGTCTGAGACCCTCTCCTCCCTCCCGAATTCGAAGCACAAAATCGACGTTGAAGAAATACCAAGATCGGAAAAAACAATAGAATAATTGACTTTAACGACATCGTCGCAGCAGGACGAAGAATCTGGAGAGTACGAAATGTGTTTTATTCCAGGCCAAGGCATCTCCTTTGTAAGAACGGCCTAGATACCTTTGAACTGTTATAAAATTTCTTCTTTATCTCATTGATTGTACGTCAATAAAATGTTTTTAATTTTTTATATATACAGGGTCCATTATGAAAGTAATGAGCATAATGTTATTGTGACGCGACAATAGATGGCAGCACGGTGAAACCGGGGGAAATGTGGTGGAGGGATATGCCCTTTCAATCCATCCGGTCGTCAGTTGAGTTCGAGCAGTGTGAGGGGAGATACATGCCTCCGCTTGAAGTGTGTTTTCAACTTTTGTAACATAGCGCGATGGAGCGTTCGCTTGAACAACGATACGCCATAAGGTTTTGCGTGAGACTTGGAAAAAATGCAACCGAAACATTCCAGATGCTGCAAAAAGCCTTCAAGGACGATTGCATTTAAAGATCACAGTCTGGGAAGTGGCACAAGGCGTTCAAGGAGGGCCGGAAGGAGGTCGCCGACGAACCCCGTTCAGGACGCCCAACAACGGCCAGAACTGACGAGAACGTGGATCGTGTGCTCGAAGTTTTGCGTACCGACCGTCGATTAAGCATCCAGCAAATTGCTGACACATTACACATGTCCACACTTGTGGTACATGGGATAGTGACCGAGGATCTGCAAATGCGTAAGGTCTGTGCGAAGCTTTTGCCGAAAGTGTTGACGCAAGACCAGAAAGAACTTAGAGTTTTGCGCTGTCAAGAATTGTTGGATTTGATTCAAAATGAACCGGACTTTCTGAACTCTGTAGTAACCGGAAACGAATCCTGGATGTTTAAATACGACCCAGAGTCGAAAAGGCAGAGCTGTGCATGGCACACAAAATCATCCCCACGCCCCAAGAAAGCGCGAATGAGCAAGTCGCGCATCAAAACGATGATCATTGTCTTCTTGGAAATCCGAGGAATAGTCCATTGTGAGTTTGTACCGCAGGGACAAACTGTAAACTCAGCCTTTTACCTGGAGGTGCTCAGGAGATTGAAACGCCGGATCGCACGCGTGAGGACTGACATTAAAGACACGGTTAAGCTCCACCATGACAATGCCACCAGCCACACAGCCTTCGTCATTACCAACTTCCTGGCCCGGAGCAACACCTCGGTGATCCCTCACCCCCCTTACCGTCCCGACTTAGCTCCGTGTGACTTCTTTTTGTTTCCGCGACTCAAGAGAGAGATGAAAGGAAAACATTGGGAAACCGTGGAAAACATCCAACACCATGTTACAACGTTCCTGAGAAGCATTCCTGTCGAGGAGTTTCAGGGTGCCTTTCAGGCGTGGCAAACGCGTCTCCGCAAGTGTATTGATGCAGGAGGAATGTATTTTGAAGAATATTGAACATTTGCACAAATTACGATCAATAAATGTATTTTGCCAGTAAATGCTCATTACTTTCATAATGGACCCTGTATATATATATATACATAGTTGCCTGTGATATTATCGCCAAGTATCTGTAATCTTCGGGAAGGAATGAAGGGATACGCTTATTCAACTTTAAACGTATAATGTTAGAAAATTGTAGAAGACTAGTTGATTAAAACGACAAAATATTTCGGAGTATTTAGCACTGATGAACCAAGGGCCCGTGGCCTAGGCGTCCGTGGTTAGCTTTTTCTTGATTAATCAAGAATGGGTATTTGGCCAATTCTGGAATAATTAAAAATCAACGAGAATAGTTGATATTTATTCCGATAGATGGTGCAAGCCATTAGCAACTTTCAGTTGAACGATAAGGAGATGCCTTTTTCCTTAATTTATGCACTTTATCCCAGTACAATATCACATTTGTACTATTTTTTCATATAAACTATGTAAATATAAAATTATAATAAAAATTTATATAGAGTTTAAATAATATATAATCATAAGTGATAAACGGATCTGAAATATGTTATTATATAAGTGATCATACTGTTCCCTTTTAATACCACTCTACAAGCTCTATCAGCAAATTATTTGAGAATATTTAGCCCAACTTTGGTTTAATTAGGAGCAAGGTAATATTGGTGAGAGTTAATCCCCAGAACACATTTTGTTGGGCATAAATCTCATCCCACCACTAATCCTTCCAAGCCAACTTTATTTACATATCCCCCTTCCTATTTCTATAGTAATCTGTTTTGGTATATTTAGGATTCTTTACGTTAGCAGCTTATATCATATTTGTATTGAGTTATCGACATAGTTCTCTAGATATCAATATTTGCCTATATTCAAACAAAATATTGAGAAAGATTTGTAATTTTATTGTTTCTTTTTTATTATCCAACTAGCCGAATGACCCGGGATACGCCCAGGTTTTACCCGATTAAATGCTTTTATTCAAATACTATTCGTTACAATTATAAATTGGCGCCGTGGATGTCATTCTTGTATAATATATAAATGAGTTTTAAAAATTGTAAAAAAAAAATGCATCGGCCGCGAATCGAACCCGGGCCGCCCGCGTGGAAGGCGAGCATTTTACCACTGAACCACCGATGGTTATGAGAAATGGCCATATTTGGGTATTTATTCCATTCACAAAAGCAAACGGTGACAGAATTGAATAAGAAAGAATTGATTATGACGCTGATAACTGTATATTTTGATGGGTAAAATTACACCAAGACATGAAGGTTGGAAGCATAATTTTTTCTACTATAGTTTTGGGGATCTTGTATAGGTCTTCCTTCTTAGCTCCAATACAGTCCAGGATATGTGCTGGAGTTGCAGTGGAGTTGGAACATTTTGAGCAGACAGCAAAAACTTTTTCTCCATCAATGAACATAATGGGTCTAGTATGTCCGGTCTTTAATCTTGCAATTTTTGTGACTTCGTTTCTAGAAAGCTGTGATGATATTGAGTCTCCAGGTCTTGTACCTTCATACCAGTGGTGGATCATACTATTGATCCATATCAAATTTCATTGTAAAGTAGGACAGTTAAGCTTTCGAACTCTTTCTAGGGTTCTTCAACGGTCTAACAGTAAAACAAATGGAACTTCAAGGAATATGATAACACTGCTAAGGAATAACAACAAAAGAATTTGACTTTTTGCCATCAATTTATAGTTATTCAATAAAATAATCCTTTGTTTCAATATTGAGTAAAAATAACAGACCTCCAGGAAAAAGTATCTTTTCAAAACCCTTTCTAATCTCTAGCTTTTGGGAAGGAGCGCCCTTCTACAAAGAAAACATGGTATGTTTGTATACATGTTTTCTCCTTTAGAAAGCGTTCGTGCCCGAAAGCTGCAGGTTAAAAAAGTTTTTAAAAAGATACTCTTCCTTGGAGACCTGATTTTTTACTCAATTTATAGTTGATATAGATGTTTCACGATATGCTTATTCTAAATCTGTAAACCTTTCCTTTTTATCAGCTATCGTTTTCAAGGTACAGTGTTTGATAATTTATATGTTAGCATGTTTTATACCCTTCGGCCATGTTTCTATTCAAATAGTACAGAGTTCAACTTCAGGTTAAATTAACCATGAAGATAAAGAGGACGCTGTGTACCAACAGAGGCTCGTAAATGACAAGACTAAATCATAAAGAGCTATTTATGAACGATTATTGAATAGAAAACGGTTCAAATTGAATTATTTAAAATATTTCTACATTAATAGTATGTTCAAAACTATAAGTCTAAGGGATAAGTGTCTTTTAGGAAAAAAAATTATTTCAAGCTTTCGGGCCCAACCGCCCTTCGACAGGAAAATTACGCTACTGACGTTTTCGGATCAAATCCATATATATATACACGAAGAAGCCGAAAATATACTACAGTTATGCAAAAAGCTGATTTACATAGTGAATAAAACAATAAAACGGAAATATAAGTATACATATAGAGAGAATTTGAATGTCTACAATATGAACTGGTATGGAATAAGACAAAGAAGATGGCATATTTTGGAAACACAGAACAGACTAACTATTGAATTTGCGGTCTCAGAGTTCATGGTACGGTGGGAGGTTTGGTGGCTGCAGGGAATAATACATTGTAAATTTCAGGTAGATCAATTTTTCTATTAAGGCTATGGAATTTGCTTGACAGGAGGGATTCGATGACTAGTCTTTGATGTTTGCTGGAGATATTGGAATAATGAATTTTGGGTGATGTAATGTTGAAGGAATGGCCAGTTTCGTTGATATGCTGAACTATTAAGGATCTATGGTCTCGGTTATCAATATTTCTTTTGTGTTCATGAATTCTGATATTGACCTGTCTTCCAGTTTCACCCACGTAGATTCCTGGGCAATTTGAACATTCTATTGAGTAAATAACGTTACGTGCCGTACTGTGAGGTTCATTATAATTGAGTTTCATTATTTGGTTTCGGAGAAGGGATCCTGAGGTAGGTGCGCAGGTGAAGTAGGTTTTAATTCCGAATTTTAACAAGAATCTGGCAATGGTGGATGCTAAAGGTGAATATGGCATACTGCAAATTGATCTGTATACTGGAGGCTGTATCTTTTTGGATGAATCGTAAAAGTGTCGTAATATAAAGGACATTGGGTATGTCCTTTATATGTCAATGTCCTTTATATTACGACACTTTTACGATTCATCCAAAAAGATACAGCCTCCAGTATACAGATCAATTTGCAGTATGCCATATTCACCTTTAGCATCCACCATTGCCAGATTCTTGTTAAAATTCGGAATTAAAACCTACTTCACCTGCGCACCTACCTCAGGATCCCTTCTCCGAAACCAAATAATGAAACTCAATTATAATGAACCTCACAGTACGGCACGTAACGTTATTTACTCAATAGAATGTTCAAATTGCCCAGGAATCTACGTGGGTGAAACTGGAAGACAGGTCAATATCAGAATTCATGAACACAAAATAAATATTGATAACCGAGACCATAGATCCTTAATAGTTCAGCATATCAACGAAACTGGCCATTCCTTCAACATTACATCACCCAAAATTCATTATTCCAATGTCTCCAGCAAACATCAAAGACTAGTCATCGAATCCCTCCTGTCAAGCAAATTCCACAGCCTTAATAGAAAAATTGATCTACCGGAAATTTACAATGTATTATTCCCTGCAGCCACCAAACCTCCCACCGTACCATGAACTCTGAGACCGCAAATTCAATAGTTAGTCTGTTCTGTGTTTCCAAAATATGCCATCTTCTTTGTCTTATTCCATACCAGTTCATATTGTAGACATTCAAATTCTCTCTATATGTATACTTATATTTCCGTTTTATTGTTTTATTCACTATGTAAATCAGCTTTTTGCATAACTGTAGTATATTTTCGGCTTCTTCGTGTATATATATATGGATTTGATCCGAAAACGTCAGTAGCGTAATTTTCCTGTCGAAGGGCGGTTGGGCCCGAAAGCTTGAAATAATTTTTTTTTCCTAAAAGACACTTATCCCTTAGACTTATAGTTCTGAACATTCTATTAAGGGATTAGCCTATTAATAGTATAATCCCTATAATTTCATTAAGCCCCATCTCTCACCAAAAATAAATAGTTATTTTATAAAATGTATAGTTAGTAAATGTGTGTAAGATTATATTCGTCAAGCTACTGGGATCGTTGACAATAATATCCAAGTTTTTCCAAGCTCTATCAATATTTGAATGCGATGTTATTCCCAACATGAACAGCGCCGCGTTCAAATAGTTATATATCCAAGATTGCTGATCTTCAAACATATCATCTCTGTATCACACACAGATATATGTTTTATTTGGACTAAGGTTTAGCTCACTGACCAGTTTTTATAGATTAAAACAGCGATAACTTGAAACTATGTAAAATGAAATAATTAAACCACTAATGTTTCTTTTACACATAAAACAAACTTCTACTGTCCTTACTGCGATGAAAATATATTGAAAAGGCTTGAATCATCAGTGGTGAACTCTCACAGCGGTTTCGCCAATTAAATCTATCAGACCACTTTTCTTAGAGCTCTAATACTGTATTGGACGATTTTACTTATATATTTTGCAATGAAGGGTGGAATATCATGATTGGTATTCAAGCAAACTATGGACATAAGCTTATAGGACAGTAAAATTACATATGAAAATTTTCATCGAGTAATGCTTTTCCGTAAACAATAAGAACAAAGCCAGTTAGGTATACATTAATAGAAAGCGATAAAGCGTAATCTATATATATAAGAAATGAAGGTATTAAAGCGCGAATGTTTTTTTCATACATGAAACTTCTACTGTCCTTACTGCGATGAGAAACTATATGTTTCGAAAAAAAGGGCATCTCCTTTCGTGAAATTGAAAGTTAACAACTTTCAGTTTCAAGATAAGAAGATGTCCCTTTTTTAAACTGAAAGTTGTCAGCTTTCAATTTCAAGATGAGGAGATGTCCCTTTTTTAAACTGAAAGTTGTCAGCTTTCAATTTCAATATAAGAAGATGCCCCTTTTTTGAACTGAAAGTTTTCAGCTTTCAATTTCAAGATAAGGAGATGTCCCTTTTTTGAACTGAAGGATATCAGCTTTCAATTTCAATATAAGAAGATGCCCCTTTTTTGAACTGAAAGTTGTCAGCTTTCAATTTCAAGATAGGAAGATGCCCCTTTTTTGAACTGAAGGTTATCAGTTTTCAATTTTAATATAAGGAGATGCCCTTTTTTCGTACTTAATGCGCTCTATCCCAGTACAATATCACATTTGTACCATTTTTTCATATATTATTTTTAGTTTTACACCAACAATTCAAGGAGAGTGTGAGTATCTGTAGAGAAGAACGATAAATATTTGTATCTTATATACAAATAAGTTTAATAATAAAAAATAAACGCTTTAGCTTAAAGTACTTGCGCCCAATTGCATATAGAACCATAATCAATATATATAAATGAATTATTAATTATCACTCACCATAATCAGATTATAATGAATTAGGTTAATTATAATATTCCTGAAAAAAGAATGAGAAGACACACATAAGCGATCAGGTATGCCTCGTTTAATATAGGTCCAAATGGCATATTTCACACATGATGGGGTTATGATATATTTTGTAAGCAATAGACTGTGCTGGCGATGAATGTTTGATGGCCAGAAGGTATGAATTAATTATGTAAATCAGCACGAGAACATAAGATGAAATATTCAACTCCTCTTTAAATGGTTCCGCGTCCATTATTTATTGGGACATCCAAATTTAATGACTGAATACAGAAGCAACATATGTTGTGGGCTGGTTTGGGTCTTGTACATACCTAACTGTTGTTTGGAAATTCTTTAAATTTTTTCTCCGAGGAAGAGAAAAGAAGATTGGAAGCATTTGAAATGTGGCCTGGAGGAGAATAGAAGAATGAGTTAACAAGATCAAGAATGAAGAAGTCCCTGAGAAGGTTAAGGAAGAGACTTACTGAAAGTAATCAGAAAAAAAGACAAAATTATCAATGAAACAAATATTAAGAAAGAATTTATAGAAAAGAAAGTTGTAGAGGATTAAATAAATTGAAAGAAAATGGTGAGAAGAATTAGAGTGATGGACTATATGGGAAACAACGAAGAAATAGAAAGAAGAACTCAAGTTAGATAAATACCTCAATACATCTTTTACTATATTGTCCTGTTTTCAAGACTATAGAATCAACAATAATTTAATAGTAACAAACCCAAGTATTTTTATTTCCAGAAAAGAAATGTATATTAAATTCAATACCTTTTCTATATATAATTTAAATTATATAGCAACAAATATATTTTAAGAAACTGATAATTTATATTATGCTGATTGTACATATTGGCAGACACTTCTTTTTTTTTGTACACAGTTCTTTTTTTCTATTTTTTTTCACCCTTTCTCATTGTTAACATCATATGACTATTCTATTCACGGCCTAAAATTATTATATATATATATGTATAGACAAATGTAAAGGTATACATGTATGACAGCGCAAGTGTCCCTAGGAGGACATAGCGCTTCAAATTGAAATTTAAAAAAATAAAAGTTAAATAAATATTGTGCGCTTTGATACTAAAGCTTGTTCAAGAGGTTAAAAACTGAAGCAGACCACGGGAAAACATGTCTATTTCTAAATTTAAGTGGAACCTCCACGAAAAAAACTTCCTAAAATCATGGATATTTATAGTTATAGTAACTTCTGGAGGTGATCTCTCATTGGATTTTAGTGTATGTCAGATCAAGTCATATGTTTGCTAGGGAATACTTCTAAACATGAATATACCTTCATATCTCAATGTTGAAATTTATTTTGATATAAAATAGGCCCATTTCGATTGAGCAATATTTTAACATTTTTCGCTGTTTTCATTTCTAAATCATTAGGTCGTCAGAAAATTTGCACTGATGAAGACGTCATCTAAAAAAAAAAAAAGTTGTTTTCCCAAATTTCCCAAATCCTGCTGTAAAGACTAATAAAACTAATTCTAGGTAGGTTTTATATAAAAAAAATAAATGCATTTTAGTTTTTATTATGAAACTATGTCAAAAAATAAGTTCAGTTCTCTCTTTCTTGTATAGGTATTACTCTAAATATGCCCTTTAATCTGTCTATAGAAAAATGTTTTATGAAAAAGGCATCTCCTTATCGTGCAACTGAAAGTTGATGATGGCTTGCGCCATCTATCTGAATAAATATCAACTATTCTCGTTGATTTTTAATTATCCAACATTGACCAAATACCCATTCTTGATTAATCAAGAAAAGCTCACCACGGACGCGTTTGAAAAATGTCTGTTTTATCCCTATTGGTTCTTTCCTTCCAGAGCCATTTCGTGTCGCATGCGTAGTTCATTTTTGCAGTCACTTCTAGCTACACACAGGTAGAGGAAAAGGTTCTCACGAATTCAGAAGTTTTATTATAACTTCAAAAAGGTTGTTTTGAAAATGTTGAGGGGATGCTACAGACTTGTTCAGCCCCTCGGTTTTGGCTTTAAAATGTTGTTTGGCCTGAGGAAATCAGAAAACTCAACAGTCCAATACTGACAATACGTTAATCATATTTTACATTCTACTAGCTTATCAACCACAGCTATTTTCAGGATCGCGAATGACATCAAATAGAAGAAATACCATTCATGCCAATCATTGTTTTCTACATTTTAATAAATATTGTCGCGGAGATAAATAAAGCAAGGGAAAATTTGGGAATAATTAATTTATTATAAGGGGTATTTATAGGGAGAGAGAGAGAGAGTACAACTTACCCCAAGAGAAAGATAATCCTAATGAGCGGCCTCAGCCACCGTCCCGTTTTTCTTATTTACAGATCAGCTTCCGAGAACCCCTCACACCTGTGGTCCCCCCCGGGGCCCAGGGATGATTGACAGGTGTCCCATCTGGATGGAGCTTCTTGACAATATTATTATTATCTACACACCAATTCATAAAAAGAAAATGAAGATGTTAAGAGTGTAGTCGGAATTCGACAGTAGCTGCTGTGGACGCTTGCGTATGTCGTGGACTGGAACCAGATTTCCCTATGGAGTGAATCAGCAACCTATGTGATGTTTATTTTTACATCTTTGTACATTTGATTTTTAATAAACCTTCTATTAAAATGGCGAGTTTTATCGTTTTATTTTGACACCTCCACGTTCAACGGAATTATATTCGTTTATATAATTGTATTCATACCTAAAGAAGATGCACCTCTCTTTTCAATTATGAATATGAACGATGCTTTATGTGTTCCACTCTTTCAAGAAAAACTAGCTCTTTTAAGAATTGAGTCACAACACCAATCGTCGCAAATTCAGACTAAAAGCAAAATAATTTTTATCCTGATATACCATCAGCTAGGCAACTTAATCCTCACGACCTTCAGAATCCCATACCGGTTCATAAAACGGTTCAAGAATTCTATATCGAAAACGGTGATCAGCATATAACGTTTTATAGCGTCTTATAATGTCAAATAGAAAATTCTGAATCTACTACAAATGAAAGTGATATTCCACATTTCTTCAATCAGGCATCATTAAATTACTTACTAAAGGATATAGAGATATATCAAATGAAGCAGCAGAAATTATTGGATCAATATTAAGGCAGAGGAACCTCTTGTTACCACAAACTAAAATATATGTCTATCGTAATAGAGGACTCTGTATAAGACTAACGTCTTAATAAAGGCTTTGTGTGTGTGTAATAGAGGACAATGTTTTTACTATTTTTTTACTGAAGAACAAGGGGATTACTGTACTGCAATGATATTGACAGCGTTTTTAAAACTCTGAAAATTAATAAAAATGCTACCGAGTTTAGACTCTTTATTGAGTTCTCTAAACAAGGTTTGAAGTCTTATTTGCTACACGATGGTAGGTGTATTACCTTCCATACCTGTTGCCTATTCAACCCAAATTAAAGAAACCTATTCAACTTTTGAGTAAATCTTGAAATTGTTGAATTTTACCAAATTTTGGAAAATTTTCGTCGATCTGAAAATATATAAATTTTTCAAGGCTCTCAGAATGGAAGAACAAATTTACTTTTTTGAGCTAGTTGGACAGATGAAATAAAAATAATCATTATATGTGAAAAATGTGGCCTGAAAGAAGTATGTTTCTCTTAGGTGAAAAAAATATTGAATATGAACTGCTTGTTCCCAAACTAAAAATGCTTCTTCCTTCTTCACGTATAGAATTAGGGTTAAGGCTTTACAAAAAGATACTGATACTATCAAATATTTTATGGCTAAATTTTCAGATATTTAGTTGTTCTAAGATAACGGAAAGTATTTTCATTAACCTTAAATAAGTAAACTAATAAATAACGACGAGTTTATTTCAACATTGAAAAAAGAGAAAATGCTTGGCTTGCGTTCACTGACATTGTCAAACACTTTTAAGGCAATAATAAGACAGCGATTTATGTGTAAGAAAATCGTAGAAAAAGATAATTTCCAAATTATGGAAGCTCAGGTGACTAATGAATCTAAAATTGTATTTTATGGATTCACATTTAAACTTCTTCCTTGCTAATCTCTGTGTAGAGAGCAAAGGTAAACAAGGTTCCGCCAACATATTGAAATCTTTGAGCAACGATACAATGGTCTTTGGAATCATATGGTGGTGGGTTATTGTTCTAATCTGATACTTGAGTACAAGTTTAAAATATTTAATAAACTTCACAAAAAAAGATCACTTAATCCGTTAATGTATTTTTATTACTTCTTAGATATTGCTGTATCTTTATAAATGTTGTTTAATAAACCAAATAAAATGTTGCTTTTCATACACAATTTTTATTGAAACCTTTCAGCTTATATATTAAAACAATTCTCCTGAGAGAGGAAAATTTGAATAAAGGGAAAATTGAAATTGATTTTATATGAAAATTTATATAAATAGTAAGAACATTATTATGAATATATTTATACACACGTATTATACCTAAGGGCATAGTGTTATTGAAGGAAAATATATACACATGCATATGTGGAAATTTTGCCGGGAGGAAATTAATCCATAGACGCAATGGGCGCTTCTCCCGTCAAAATAAACGTCAGAATCTGACGCCATCTATTGACCGTCGCCGCAACTAGCGGCATCGGGTCGGTGACAAAGCCACAACACCAACTTTGGCAAACTGATAAGCGTCCACCTAGAGACCATGGTTTCGGGCTAATGGCCCTCGTCAGTCTAGGGCGGACTTTATTACACGAGATCCACACGGGATCTAATGGAATCCTCACAATTTACCAAAGAGGTGTTTTGCTGGCAATGTGGCTGGGCCAAATCTATTGGCATGAACATAGATGGAAAATTTGCCGAGAGGAAATTAATCCATAGGGAGCAATGGACGCTTCTCCCGTCAAAATAAACGTCAGAATCTGACGCCATCTATTGACCGTCGCCGCAACTAGCGGCATAAATGCATATGTATATGATATTGTTTCTTCATTTGCACATATTTTTTTAGCTATCTAATAATAAGTTTAATGTCATAACCTTTCCTCCAAAAGATGAATATCATATTGTAAAATGTTTAAAGGCCATAACTTGATAAATTGAGTTAATAAAAAAATTAATTCTGCGTTAATAAATACAAAGAGTTAATTCAGAAATTGCTTTTTTTTTATTTGAGAAAAAAAAGAAAAATTACTTCAATTTGTGTAGCATTTAGTGTAAAATATTAGGCAATTCTACTAGTTTATATATAATACTGTAAAGAAAATTAGTCATGGTATTAAAGCAAATCATGGATATAAGCTACGTAGTAGAAGGTGAGTTCTTCATAAATTAAATATACGGTAATAACACGAATTAAGCACGAATTTCTAACATTAAAATACAACAACAACAACAAAAAGCCTTTATTTAGGGTCACTGACCCTATACAGGATTCACCAGAGGTATGCATAAGAACAAAGCAGTGAGACAAAGGAAACAACGATATAGACAGAAGAAAAATAAAAAAAAAAGAGAAAGAGGGAAGCAAGAAAAACAACACAAAAAGAGTAGAAGTAAGAAAGTGAGGAATGAGTGTCACTTGGCCTTCTTTTGAGATATGGACTTGTGGAAACCATAAAACGCCGTAGCAAGATACTTATTCTGGGTCATATTGTCAATTATTGATGGAAGTGAAGCACAGAGTTGCCCAGTTTTTTGCATAAGGGTTCTTCTTTCTTCTTTCAGATCAGAGCAATCAAAAATATAGTGAGTGATTAAATTTTCTAGTTTTGAATTACAGAAGGTACAAATCAGTTCCTCACCGCAGAGCATCTTGGTGTGGTTAACATTAAAATACAATAAAATTCCTACTGCTCTTACTGATTTGGAAATATATATGAATAATAGAATAATTAATACAGAAAACCAATATATAGTAGTTTGATTTTCGAGATATTCTAATAGATTTATTGTTTTTATTATCAAGGGACTATATATTTGCGACGGTCACAGCACTGATCGGAAGTCAAGATAGCAAATATAAATATCTTTGTTTTCTTTTACTGTTTATTATTTCGAAGTTTGTAAATACAAATATGTAAATAGACTGACCATTCGTTACACTTTTCAGAGAAAAACTTGTAACCTTTATGAAAAATAAAGTTATTCATTTATTATTAATATGATAATAATTCTTTATTTTTCAAAAAGGTTAAAAGTTTTTCTCTGAAAAGTGTAGCGAATGGTCAGTCTATTTACATATTTTTATTTACAACTTCAATAGAAAACAACAGTAAAAGTAAACAAAGATATTTACATTTGCTATCTTGCCTCCTGGTCAGTGCTGTGACCCTTGCCGTTATGGTCCCCTGATGTCCTGCAGCTCTCCAGCAGTCTTTCTATGGCCTCTCCTGGTGGTTCCTCGATAAGATGATCCCCTAGCCTTGATCCATTCTTGTCTGTCAAGTCTCGCGTCATCTGTTCTATGTCGTTCTCCTGGATCTCTTCTATGGTCGTCGTATCCCTGTGCTCCATGTCCGGTGTTCCACCTTCCTCATCTTCACACGCAGCTCCCTACATCGTTCCAATAATCTATCCATGGCTTTCATTTCTTTATTTCTCTGTAACTTATCGTGAGGTTCATTCTTCTTTTCTAATATGATGATAATAATAATAATAATAATAATAATACAAACCTAATACGAAGAAGATTGATTTTTGAGATATTCCAATAGATTTATTATTATTATTTTATCATGAAACAACGCGTGTGTGTGTACAGGCCAAGATAATCATTGTGGGTTGTTAGCAACGGCTTTTACTGTATATACACTACATGTCTACATTTTCAGAGAGTAGTTAGATTTTCACACTTACAAGTGTTCCAGAGATAATTTTAGTTATTTTTACTCACTTGTGGGGTTGGATTTGGCGAAATTCGGGGACCATTAAAATAATTTTTACTTCAAAAAAAAAAAAAAAAAAAAAGTTCCCAATGCGGGGTTCGATCCCGGGACAATTTATACCAATCCTCCATCAAACCTACTGTAAAATTGATAAAGTTGACGATTATAAACCAATTTTATTATTTACCTTCTCCCATTCCATTTAACACGAATCGATATCTAAGGATTAGCAGTTTATTATCCACCTCTCTGCAGTAAGAATATATTTCAAAATAATTTATAAGAAACAAGTTTTAAATGTTTCCCAAGGAAATATATCAAGGTACTATCAGTAAACTGCCATCCAATCATTACTTCCCCTATGATAGATTTCCTAACATCTACTAGAAGAAACAGCACACTAATACTGAAACCTCCCCCTCTATATATATATTTAAACCTCTAATGCCTTGCCAACAATCCCAAATTTATGGCATTGCCGTAAAATTTGATAAATCTCCGTTAAAACCTTTGCTTTTCTACCTCGTAAATTAACAAATACAGATTACTCTTCCTCTCGTAATCGCTTTCTACTCTATCATCATTCCCTTATCATCATTTTAGGTAGTTTTTGTTGTGCTTACGGCCACACGCCGCATATACTTCCCTGGAGATACATTAATTTCAGCTTTGTTTCCTTTTAAATGTGAAATCCGCATGTTTTAATATGTATTATTTCAACATCGCTAATTGCCATTTTTTATTATTTGTAAAGAGAAACCTGACTTATATTAGCTATTATCGATATTCAGATTCGAAATATCTGATTTTAAAGGAAATTATACAAGTTTTGGATGAATACGATGAACATTATATCAGAAAGAGGCAAAGAATATCCCTCATGTTAAAATAGACGCAAAACTTATACGCAGTCTATTTTTGAAGTAAAGCTAATACCGTTAATTTATACCTTCTTCTTTCTTATCTCCACTCAATTACATATTAGGGTATCAAGCCTGTAGAGCTTATTGATGGTGTCTGCTGAAGATGAGTAAAGCTCATCAATGGATGAGTCAATACATTCATTAATGTGGTTTGAGGTTGCAGGTTGACACTTAGTACATAGTTGGAAAACCTTGCAACCATTCTGGAAAGTCATTGTCTGTAGATGACCAGAACTTTATACCAACTAACCAACTCTTTGATAAATTACAGAAATTTCATCAATACCTGGTGAATCCCATTTATCCAAGTCCACCCAGGACTGACGAGATCCATTACCTTAAGACTCAAAATTTCCAAGTAAGGGTTCTAATTAAGTGTCGTGGCCTTGTTGACGATCTTAGTCTGTAGGGTACATCATCATCAAAAAGAAAAGAAGATAAATATACAACTGCTAGTGTTTAAAATAGAGATACTCTTTGTACTCCTCTTGAAAAGAATGGAATGGCCTCCTTCCCTAGCTGTCTCCAGAAGTTCCAACTGTCAGTTATTTATCAGGTGCAGGCATTAATATACGACAGTTACGAGCGTCATGCGTTCTTAATCCGTCATTCATTTTTCATGTCTGTCACCGTTTGCTTTTTTTTTTTGGAATGGCGCTCTCCTATTGGTTGGCTACGATCCCGCCATCTTTCTTTTTCCCAGTAAGAGACGCCTACGGAAGCCAACAGTACATAGACAGATAAACACATAGGCTATAGTTATTAACTAATATATGCATTTATATAAGGCGCCAATTTATAATTGTAACAAATAGTATTTGAATCAAAACATTCAATCGGGTAAAACACGGGCCTTGCCCGGGTCATTCGGCTAGTATATATATATATATAGAAGCATAGGGCGCATTCCATCTATATAAATATATGTCATAATTTGCCTATTACCTAATATGTATAATTTATTTTCGCCATTAGAATGTTAAAATGTGAATAGAAATTCACCCATATATAAATCTGTACAAAATAAACGTGTTAGCCAGCGCGCGCGGGCGAATGCTACGCCACCGCCGCGTGCGCTCACGAGTGTGGAACAAATTCTTTTTTTGACGCTTACATGCACGACGCTTGCGCCCTTCCATTCGACCACGACGGATAGGACAAGTATATATATAAAAGGGAACTTTACAACTGCTAGTGTTTAAAATAAAGAGACTATTTGTACTCCCCTTGACAATGATGGAAAGGCCTCCGACCCCAGCACATATACAGCTGAAGTCGCAATTGTCAATTTTTTGTTAGGTGCAGGTATTGATGTAGAGGCTCATATATTGTATATAAGATAAATTTACTTATCCCAAGTATCTGTACTCCTGGCTGAGTTAATCGATGTGGATATAGAGGCTGCTAATTCTGCAAGTGTACCACAAGTCTGCAGACCTGGAAGGTACGCTCTATAAAATTATCGATGCACCAGAAAAAGGAGTTATTAGAGTTACCCTCAGTAGAGGAATTGATTGAAGGAGGGAGATATGGAGAGACCATGTGGCCCTCCCTCAGTAGAGGAAGTTACTTAAGGAGGGAGATATGGAGAGACCATGTCGCCTACCCTCAGTAAAGGAAGGCATTGCAGGAGGATGAGGATGGAACTGTATAGGTTCACTCTCACATTCCAAATTGAGCTATTCAACCCACCTGGATGGCATTCAGACATTGCCAGTAAGTCATGGTCGGTTCTTCAGCTGCAAAACTTTGTAAAACCAAACTTCCACCAAAATCCTCAAATATATGTCTGTGATTTCACAAATAAATATGATTTCTTAAGAAATAAATCTTTATTTTTCATTTATTTTCATACGAGATATAAAGGCAGCAAACATAGTGTACTGACAAGAATCTCTTCAAAGAATATATATTTCTGTACAACAGTTATATTAATATTTTTGTATATCTCCTACTATTATTTGGCTTAAGACCAAATTCAATATTTGTTGTAGGTGATTTCTGGTTTGTTGTATTTTTGTTCAGGCTTGGAGTAAGCGGGTTCAGGCTTGTAATAGGCAGGTTGAGGCTTGTAGTAGGCAGGTTCAGGCTTGTAGTACGCAGGTTCAGGCTTGTAGTAGGCCGGTTGAGGCTTGTAGTACGCGGGTTCGGGCTTATGGTAAACAGCTACAGGCTTGGCGTACATCTTGACATCAGCAGGATCCTGTGGGGCAGTTCCAGGTTCGTTGGTTGACACGTACGCCCGGTATCCTTGTCCATCAGCGATGTAAGACACGTGGCGGTAGATACCATGGGCGTCGGTATAGCCGTAGCTCCCGGTCTTTGCTCCATAGCTATCGGACTCCTCCTTGTGGTGGTGGCGGTTGTAGTACCCGTCATCTACCTCGTACCCGAACTTGTAGGGCCGGGGAGGGTAGGAGCTGTAGCTGGCCAGGGCTTGGGCGGCCAGGAGCAGAAAGAAGGCGGTGGTGGAGAGGGGAGACATGGCTGCTGATGTGATGTCCAATCCTCCGACCACCAGGGTTATAAAGCCCCCTGGGTGGGGCACCCCGCCCTCTGGTATATTTAGCGGTGTGGGGTGGGGGATATGTAATATGTAATTTTTTTATTAAGCTTATTTCTTCACTGTATCCATGTGCCTCGCCAAAAGATTCGTGCTTATTACGAACATATGTCAGAGTTTGCAAGAAGCTGGTTAGTCAAATCGACTAATCGCCCGAAATCTGTGTCCAAGAGATGCAGCTATTAGATGATGTTAGCAAGATTAGATGAGATTAGATGATTAGATGACTAAGGGACAGAACAGAGTGGGAGGACAGAGAGATTGTCAGAATGGCTGTCGCAGCACCGAATTCGACGTTATCTACCACCCAACCTGTGACCGGTACACAAGTATCCAAAATGACCATCAACAGATGACTGAGAGAGCGGAATCTAAGAGCTAGCTGACCGTTACAATGCCTTACCCTCACACCCGTAAACCGACAAATCCGACTATAGTGATGTCGGTAGCGATCAACTAGGAACTTTCTGTCCAAGAAACTTTAGTTTTCGTTGTTTTATTAACTTTATCAGCTGGCGTTCTGTACCCATTCTTTTGAAGACTTGATTAGTTCTAACAATCATCAGCTGAGAGATGAAGAAGAGCAATATATTAAAATATCAAGAAAAGGGCATTCCTTAATAGTGCAACCAAAGGTTTCTGATGGCTTGCGCCATCTGTCGGAATAAATATCAACTAATCGTTGAATTTTCTATTATTCCAGAATACACCGAATACCCTTTCTTAATTAAAATAGAAAAGCTAACCAAGAACAAAATATTAACGATATTTGATATTTTTTCCGACAGATGGCGCAAGCCATCAGCAACATTTAGTGGCATGATTAGTAGAGGCCTTTTTATATAATTTGTTCACCTGATACCAGTACAATTTGTGACTTTTCACATAGTGAAATATCGTTTGAATAAAAACCTTTAATCACATAACAGGATATCTTTCTCTATCTCTCTAATGTCTTTCAAAGGATCGCATTATCCCAGAGGTTTAGCACCTTAACTATTGTCCTTTAATTATTATGGAATAATATTTGAAATTGATCAATAGATTATTATTTTACGTATTTTGCGATCAATAAACCTCCAATATCAATGCTTCTCTATTCTTTCATGTAAAAGAGTTGGTAATGTTGTTTTAAGCTAAGAAAATTGTCTTATCATCCTTATGTTTAACCTTCCTAATTTTTCTATGTGACAATATTGCCCCAATGATATATATTGCCACGTGGAAAATTAGGGGAGACCAACTTCGGGATGAGACAGCCATTTATTTCAAGCAAGAGCAAACTATGAGTGATAAACAAAAGATAAGCAAAGAGGGAAGTGTACAGAGTATAGCAAAATATAAATATAATAAATGATACTCTGCTAATAAAATATTAAATACTTTTTTACAATATTATTTAAAATGAACTCACGTTACTTACTGCAAAAGAGGGCTTCGCTCATCATTGGTGAACCTTCTACGCGGATTCGCCAAATTGATCTCTAGAACTCTCTACTTTTATACATGATTGTTAATCTTATAAATACGGTATTTACTAAAGAAGGAGGGGGCTTAGGGATATTTAAGTAACTTATTGACCTAAGCCTATAGGTATACAGAGCTTCATAAATATAAATGCAGGTAAATGCATCGAGCAATGCTCTTCCGCTAATATTATTTCATATTAAAGCTTTAATTAGCGCAAATCAGTAATTTTAAATTCAATTAACTTCATCGGTAAATTTATTATCAATAATAAGGCGATAAAGTGCCATCTATATCTAAAAAATGGAGGAATT
This sequence comes from Cordylochernes scorpioides, assembly GCA_030710605.1. Classification (NCBI taxonomy): domain Eukaryota; kingdom Metazoa; phylum Arthropoda; class Arachnida; order Pseudoscorpiones; family Chernetidae; genus Cordylochernes; species Cordylochernes scorpioides. The sequence goes on along the minus strand of CP092882.1, from coordinate 23,462,665 downwards.
AAAGCACGAATGGTTCTTTTTAAATATAAAACAAACTTCTACTGTCCTTACTGCGATGATAAAATATATTGGGAGGGCTTGGCTTATCAGTGTTGAACCCTCCAAACGGTTTCGCCGATTTAATCTAGCAGATCGCTTCTTAAAGATCGAATACCATTGTATATTGGACAATTCTGCTTATATTGTAATGAAGGATGGTATCTTAGAAATGGTTTTCAAGGAAACTATGAAAATAAGCTTTTAGGACAGCTGAATTATATATATGTCATAATATAAACCCTTCCAGAAATAATAAAGCAAGCCTAAAGTCAACCCAGAGAGAGACGGGAGGGTAAGAACCGGTCAATTTAGACATCAGCGACATTCCAGGGGGCGACAACTGAGGTCCGTCAGTTAAACCTTGGGACTTTTGAGGACAATTGCGGATTGTGTGCGACACGAACGGCCGCCCGGATTTCGCGTGTCCCGTCTCTCTCTCTCTCTCTCTGGTTGCCTGGGTTTCTCTTCCAAATTGTGGTGTGATTATTTCTCTTACCACCTTATTATATTGCCACATATATATATTTATATCGAGCAATGCTCTTCCGTAAACAATAAGTAAAAGGCTAGTTAGACATAATTAGTCTTAAGGCGATAACATGCCATTTCTATATAAGGAATGGTAGCATAAAAACATGAATGGTTCTTTTTAAGTAGAAGCTTGTTTTATATTTAAAAAGAACCATCAGTGCTTTAATGCTTATATTTATTATATCTATTATCATTAACCTTTTAGAAATATTTCTCTCTTAATATATATTATATCATACAGACTTTATAGAAATTATTATTGAAAAAGAGGATTTACCTCAACAGTGGCTCCTAGGCAGTGTGGAGATTAATTTATTGAAACCGCTGAGAGTGTTCACCACTGATGAATTACAAGACCTCTGTTTCAATAAGTTAAATAATTGTAGTATACCAATACCTCGCTTTGCGTTTTTTTCGAAGTTGCGTTGCTGCTTAATTTTTACTGATTTTCGCTGTGCGTCGTTAGATTTCCGAAGTTGCGTTGTTTTGGATTCGAGTCTTTAATTTCTTTTTTTTTTTTTTGAATAATTTTTCCTAAAATATGGCAACACCTTGGTTTTTGATGGGGCCTTCACATATTTTCACTTTGCGTCGTGTTTTTTGGAACGTAACCCCGACGCCAAGCGAGGTATGGGTGTATAAAGTCTCTGTAGAGATAATATTCAATAATGTATATCATAAAAATATATTACCATAATATAATTATCAAAATTTTAATTAATAGATGGTAATTTAACTTATAATTATAAATTGTCAATGATAATTTTAATATGAAATATTATTTGAGGAGAGCATTGTTCGATGCATTTTTTTGTAATTATATGTATGCATATCTATATATCTATAAGAATATGTCTATAAGTTCTTTAAACCCACTTTATTTATATTTTTTTATTAAATCCAGGATTTATAAGAAAACTAATCCAATACAATAGTAGAGTTGTCTACAGATTAATTTGGCTAAACCGCTAAGAGAGTTTAACTTTGAGATTGATTGAATCTACTCTTATTAAATCTTTCATAAATTATTATAGTGAAAAATGAAAACTAAAATAAATAAAAAGTAATAACAATAAGTAAATATGAAAATAATAATAAGGATGAATATACATAATGAAATTTATACAGGCTTCATTGGTTTAAATCTAGGGCTACAAACACCCTGAATTCGGATAGGCCCTTGGTTATAATGGGTCTTTGTTCACAAGATGTTCAATTGCCATGTTGAGGAAATCTCGCAGAATTATCTTGTTTTCTGTCGAGAGTGTCTCGGAGAGTACCTCCCTCACATGGCGATATAGGACCACGGGGATAGGAATGAATCAATGTTCAGTATTTCAAAAATTATCTCTTCCCGCCCTATAAGGATCTTCTGACCAGTTTACCACTGATTAGATAAGCCCTCTCTTTCAACAATTTTTATCATAAAATAAAGATCTGTAGCGATAATATTAAATAGTGTACATCATTAGAAACGTATTGTAATGTAGATAATTAGGTAAGGCAAACTTCAGAATGACACAGCAATTTATTTAAGGCAAAAAAAAACTAGAGAAAATACAAGAGAAGCCATGAGGGATGTTTACACAGAGAGTAATAAAATATATAAAAATTGAAATTAATGATCTGTTAATGAAATAATAAATATTTTTCTACAATATTGTCAGAATAATAAATATTTTTTAATCGATAGATGACAATTGAATTTATAATTATAACAAACGCAAATGTATCTGGCTTAGTCCGGTTTTTACCCGAGTGAGAGTTTGTCTAACGTACCTTTGTTAAAACAAAATTTTCAGAGTAAACATCCACTTCCTACTGAATCCGTTCTTGTCGAGATAAATTGAAGTTTGTTACTCTTCTCCATCAGAACTACTGAATAAACCACTGGAAATTCTTGCTTGTAAGTAGCTGAATATATATATATATTTAAGTTAACACATATAATCTTTTCCAAGACTATATTTAGACAATAAGAAACCATTTGGTATATTATGGAGAGACCATGTGACCCACCCTCAGTAGAGCAAGGCATTGTAGGAGGGAGAAATGGAGAGAACATGTGGCCCATCCTCAGTAGAGGTAGGCATTGAAGGAGGGAGATATGGAGAGACCATGTGGGCCACCCTCAGGAGAGGTAGGCAATGGAGAAGAGAGATATGGAGAGACCATGTGGCCCACCCTCAGCAGAGGAAGGCTCTGAAGGAGGGAGATATGGAGAGACTGTGTGGACCACCCTCAGTAGAGGAAGGCACTGAAGGAGGAAGTATGGAGAGAAGATGCGGCCCACCCTCAGTAGAGAAAGGCTCTGAAGGAGGGAGATATGGAGAGACCATGTGGTCCACCCTCAGTGGAGGTAGGCAATGGAGAAGAGTGATATGGAGAGACCATGTGGTCCACCATCAGTAGAGGAAGGCATGAAGGGAAGAGATATGGAGAGACCATGTGGCCCACCCTCAGTGGAGGAAGGCACTGAAGGAGGGAGATATGGAGAGACCATATGGCCCACCCTCAGTAGAGGTAGGTATTGAAGGAGGGAGATATGGAGAGACCATGTGGCCCACCCTCAGTAGAGGTAGGCAATGGAGAAGAGAGATATGGAGAGACCAAGTGGCCCACCCACAGTAGAGGTAGGCATTGAAGGAGGAAGATATGGAGAGACCATGTGGCCCACCCTCAGTAGAGGAAGGCACTGAAGGAGGGATAATGGAGAGACCGTGTGGCCCACCCTCAGTAGAGGAAGGCACTGAAGGAGGAAGTATGGAGAGACCATGTGGTCCACCCTCAGTAGAGGTAGGCAATGGAGAAGAGAGATATGGAGAGACCATGTGGCCCACCCTCAGCAGAGGAAGGCTCTGAAGGAGGAAGTATGGAGAGACCATGTGGCCCACCCTCAGTAGAGAAATGCTCTGAAGGAGGGAGATATGGAGAGACCATGTGGTCCACCCTCAGTAGAGGAAGGCAATGGAGAAGAGAGATATGGAGAGACCATGTGGTCCACCCTCAGTAGAGGTAGGCAATGGAGAAAAGAGATATGGAGAGACCATGTGGTCCACCCTCAGTAGAGGAAGGCAATGGAGAAGAGAGATATGGAGAGACCATGTGGTCCACCCTTAGTAGAGGTAGGCAATGGAGAAAAGAGATATGGAGAGACCATGTGGTCCACCCTCAGTAGAGGAAGGCAATGGAGAAGAGAGATATGGAGAGACCATGTGGTCCACCCTCAGTAGAAGAAGGCACTGAAGGAGGGAGATATGAAGAGACGATGTGGCCCACCCTCAGTAGAGGAAGGCACTGAAGGAAGGAGATATAAAGAGACCATGTGACCCACCCTCAGTAGAGGTAGGCAATGGAGAAGAGATATATGGAGAGACCACGTGGCCCACTATCAGTTGAGGAAGGCACTGAAGGAGGGAGATATGGAGATACCATGTGATCCACCCTCAGTAAAGGAAGGCATTGAAGTAGGATGAGAATGGAATTGTATAGGTTCACTCTTACACTCCAAATTGAGCTATTCACCCACCTGGATGGCATTCAGACGTTGCCAGTAAGTCATGGTTGGTTCTTAAGATGTAACACCTTGTAAAACTACGCACCCACCAAAGTACTCAAATTTGTGTATGTGAGTTTATAAATATATACTAACTTTAAAAATAAATCTTTATTTTTTTATTTCTTTTACAATGAGATATAAAGGCAGCAAACATAGTGTACTGACAATACTCTTTTCAAAGAATATATATTTATGTACAACAGTTATATTAATAATTTTGTACAATTCCTACTTATATTTGGCTTAAGACCAAATTCAATATTTGTTGTAGGTGATTTCTGGTTTGTTGTATTTTGGTTCAGGCTTGGAGTAAGCGGGTTCAGGCTTGTAATAGGCAGGTTGAGGCTTGTAGTAGGCAGGTTCAGGCTTGTAATTGGCTGGTTGAGGCTTGTAGTATGCGGGTTCGGGCTTGTAGTAGGCCGGTTGAGGCTTGTAGTAAGCGGGTTGAGGCTTGTAGTATGCGGGCTTATGGTAAATAGCTACAGGCTTGGCGTACATCTTGACATCAGCAGGATCCTGTGGAGCAGTTCCAGGCTCGTTGGTTGACACGTAGGCCCGGTATCCTTGTCCATCAGCGATGTAAGACACGTGGCGGTAGATACCATGGGCATCGGTGTAGCCGTAGCTCCCGGTCTTGGCTCCGTAGCTATCGGCCTCCTCCTTGTGGTGATGACGGTTGTAGTAGCCGTCATCTACCTCGTAGCCGAACTTGTAGGGCCGGGGAGGGTAGGAGCTGTAGCTGGCCAGGGCTTGGGCGGCCAGGAGCAGACAGAAGGCGGTGGTGGAGAGGGGAGACATGGCTGCTGATGTGATGCCCAATCCTCCGACCACCGGGTTTATAAAGCCCCCTGGGTGGGGCACCCCGCCCTCTGGTATATTTAGCGGTGTGGGGTGGGGGATATGTAATATGTAATTTTTTTATTAAGCTTATTTCTTCACTGTGTCCTTGTGCCTCGCCAAAAGATTCGTGCTCATTACGAACATATGTCAGAGTTTACCAGAAGCTGATTGGTCAAATCGACTAATCGCACGACATCTGTGTCGAAGTGATGCGGCTATTAGACAATGTTGGCAAGATTTGGTCGACAACGGAAGAATGTAACGTCAGGACGGCAGCGGTCGACCAAGAGAAATAACAGAATAGGAGGACAGAGAGATTGTCAGAACGGCTGTCGCAGCACCAGATTCGACGTTATCTACCATCCAACGTGTGACCGGTACACAAGTATCCAAAATGACCATCAACAGATGACTGAGAGAGCGGAATCTAAGTGCTCGCTGACCGTTACGATGCCTTACCCTCATTCCCGTAAACCGACAAAACCGACTATAGTGATGTCGGAAGCGATCAACTTGGAACTGCCTGTCCAGGAAACGTCAGTTTTCGTTTTTTTATAAACTTTATCAGCTGGCGTTCTGTAGCCATTCGATTGAAGACTTGATTAGTTCTAACAATCATCAGCTGAGAGATGAGGAAGATCAATTAATCAAAATATCAAGAAAAGGGCATTCCTTAATCGTGCAACCAAAGGTTTCTGATGGCTTGCGCCATCTGTCGGAATAAATATCAACTAATCGTTGAATTTTCTATTATTCCAGAATAGGCCGAATATCCTTTTTTGATTAAAATAGAAAAGCTAACCACGTACAAAATATTAACGATATTTGATATTTTTTCCGACAGATGGCGCAAGCCATCAGTAACTTTTAGTGGCACGATTAGTAGAGGCCTTTTTAAATAATTTGTTTACCTGATACCAGTACAATTTGTGACTTTTGTACTATTTTTCACATATTGAAATATATCGTTTGAATAAAAACCTTTAATCACATAACAGGATATCTTTCTCTCTCTAATGTCTTTCAAAGGATAGCATTATCCCAGAGGTTACACCTTAACTATTGTCCTTTATATATTATGGAATAATATTTGAAATTAATCAATAGATTATTATTTTACATATTTTGCTACCAATAAACCTCCAATATCATTTCTTCTCTATTCTTTATGTAAAATAGTTGGTAATGTGGTTTCGAGCAAAGAAAATTGTCTTATCATCCTCTTGTTTAACCTTCCTAATTTTTCTATGTGACAATGATTTATATTGCCACGTGGAATATTAGGGGAGACCAAATTCGAGATGAGACAGCCATTTATTTCAAGCAAGAACAAACTATGAATGGTAAACAAAAGATAAGCAAAGAGGGAAGTGTACAGAGTTTAGCGAAATATAAATATAAAAAATGATACTCTGCTAATAAAATAATAAATACATTGTTACAATATTATTAAAAATGAACTCACTTTAATTACTGCAAGAAAGGGCCTCGCTCATCATTGGTGAGCCTTCTTCGCGGTTTCGCCAAATTGATCTCTAGAACTCTCTACTTTTATACATGATTGTTCATCTTATAAATCCTGTATTTACTAAAGAAAGCACAACTTAGGGGTATTTAAGTAACCTATTGACCTAAGCTTATAGGTATGCAGAGGTTCATAAATATAAATGCAGGTAAATACATCGAACAATGCTTTTCCGCTAATATTATTTCACATTAACATCAGCAAATCAGTAATTTTAAATTCAATTTACTTCATCGGAAGATTTATAATTAAAAATAAGGCGATAACTTACTATCTATATATAAAAAATGGAGGAATTAAAGCATGAATGGTTCTTTTTAAAAACGTAGAACAAACTTCTACTGTCCTTACTGCGATGAAAAAAATATATTTGGAGGGCTTGGCTTATCAGTGTTGAACCCTACAAACGGTTTTGCCGATTTAATCTAGCAGATCGCTTCTTAAAGATCTAATACTATTGTATATTGGACGATTCTGCTTATATTGTAATGAAGGGTGGAATCTTAGAAATGGTTTTCAAGCAAACTATGAAAATAAGCTTTTAGGACAGTTGGATTATATATATATGTCATAATATATACCCTTCCAGAAATAATAAAGCAAGCCTAAAGTCAACCCATAGAGAGACGGGAGGGTAAGAACGGGTCAATTTAGACATCAGCGACATTCCAGGGGGCGACAACTGGGGTCCGTCAGTTAAACCTTGGGACTTTTGAGGACAATTGCGGATTGTGTGCGACACGAACGGCCGCCCGGATTTCGCGGGTCCCGTCTCTCTCCATCTCTCTCTCTCTCTCTCTCTCTCTGGTTGCCTGGGTTTCTCTTCCAAATTGTGGTGTGATTATTTCTCTTACCACCTTATTATATTGCCACATATATGTGATGATTTAAGACCATGGAATTGTTGTAAATAGTCTAGATATCTACTACCACATGTTCCACCCCATGACTGTATATAACTTCTTATGTACTGCACATAGAAAGCCTCAACTAACATCAATCTGTACCGCGTAAGAATCTAATAAAATATAACAACTGTACAGATAGAAGGAATGGAGACTAACAGGAGAAGATTAAGGTTAAAACTAATCAGGCTTAGGTGAGAGTAGAAGTCAAACCTAAGAAGTAGGCCTAGAAGAGAGCCCGACTATTAATAAGGTCACAGTTAACCTTCTGACCCCGGAAACCCTGCGAGCTAAGTTTAAGCCAATATTTCCTGACAGGACCGGACGTATCTGGTGACCGCAAAAGTTATAAAAGTAGAGAGACGCCCAATATTTCCGGAACAAGGCCGGACGTATCTTCCATCAAAGAAAGCCGCAAGGCCAATTAGAGAAGACCATACCTAAGTAGGTCAACCAATAGCCAACGGCCATGTGACATATTCCTACCAATTAGGAAAGAATCACCTAAATAGGTCAGCCAATTAGAAAGAAGCAAGGTCGTGGTGTTAAATCGAGAAGAAAGAATAGTTAGTCTACGCTTGGCTCTCAACAAGGTAACACTTGCTCTAAAGATCTCTCTCTCTCCTCATCCCATTCCTTCTTGACGTCAGACGCTTCTTAGTGGAATCTCTGTTTGTTTATTTCACCTTTGGCCCAGCTGTGTCGCCTTCCACCACGACTGCACGGTAGAGTTGACATCGAGGTTCGTCTAGCATCAGGTAACACTGGTCCCAGAGGTCCCAAGATATCACATATATATATTTATATTGAGCAATGCTCTTCCGCAAACAATAAGTAAAAGGCTAGTTAGACATAATTAGTCTTAAGGCGATAGCGTGCCATTTCTATATAAGAAATGGAAGAATCAAAACATGAATGGTTTTATTTAAGTAAAAGCTTGTTTCACATTTTTAAAAGAACCATTAGTGCTTTAATGCTTCTATTTATTTTATTTATTATCATTAATATTTTGACAATATGTTTCTCTTAATATATATATTATTATATATTATCTCTAGACAGAATTTATAGAAATTATTATTGAGAGAGGATTTATCTCAACAGAGAGAGAGAGAGTGGTGAAACTTTCTCGGCAGTGTGGAGATAAATTTATCGAAACCGGTGGAAGATTAAACCACTGATGAATTACAAGACCTCTGTTTTAATAAGTTAAATCATTGTAGTATAATGTGTCTGTATAGATAATATTATAAATAATATATACAGGGTGTACCAGTTAATTTGGGAATTTCAACAATGGTATTTTAACTGAAATTTTTTGCAAGTAAAAATTAAAATATCCGAATGAAATTTGACACAGTAGTAGATAAAAGGATATAGTTTTTATTTATTCAATGTAGTTTCCATTATTAGCTACAACAGTCTCGAGGCGAGTGCGGAATGAAGCACAGGCCTTGGCGACGATGACCTTGTCCATTTGGGTCATCACCGTGTGAACTGCTTTCTTGACAGACTGGATGGTGGTATGAGGAGCTTTGTTGACATCTCTCTCAACAACGCCCCATACATAGTAGTCGAGGGGATTGCAATCTGGATAATTAGGGGGCCAAATATCAGGACCCCAGTGACTAGGGACGTTAAGTGTCAGCCACGATTGTGTCTTTTTTGCCTTATGGGCTGGAGCTGAGTCCTGTTGGAAGACATACTTCCTTCCTGCGGCCACCATGTCCATCCAAGGCTTCACAACGGTCTCCAGAACATTGATGTAGGTGTCAGCGTTCATCCTAAGGCCCTTCTCAAAGAAATGGGGAGGCATGACATCACCTTCACTGCTGATAACGCCAAGGACCATTACGGAGGCAGGAAATTTCGTGTGCATCACGACAGGTATCTCTGAGGGGTCTTTACAGATCCAGCGATCATTCCTGGGATTTACCTTTTGGTCCACGTCAAAGTTATTTTCGTTAGAGAAGAACCTTAGCATGCCAAAAGAGTCGTGTTTCAGGTTGTTGAGGAGGGCAGCAGCTTTTCCTTTTCTGTTATTCTTCATATTCTCAGTCAGCAACTGACCTTTCCGAAGGGCATAAGACTTGAGACCAAGGTCCTCATGGATAGTTCTGACAATTGTCATAGAGCCAACGTCCATTTCCTTGGCTATGGCCCTCATGCTCTTCCCAGGGTTTCCATCAATCTTCTCCTTGACATTTTTGACAAATTCTTCGCCTCTTACCCTGTCCGATCGACGCGAGTGCTTTTTCCTTGTAGCTATCCCCTCTTTGTTACTGTCGGCCTCATCAAACTGCTTCTTGACACGATAAATAGTGGTTTTGGGCAACTTAAGAAAATCCACTATCTCTTTGGGGCTCCTTCCGGCGCGCAGAGCAACGATGATGGCAGCTCGATTTTCAAATTCTCGGTTACTCTTCATCACTACACTGCGCACACATGTACTGTTGCATTTTACATGAATATGGCTACGTAATGAAAAAAAAAACAGGTTTTTAATCTCAAGTAGGTTTTGTTTTATGGACTGTCAAAGTTAGTCCCAATTTACCTGGTACACCCTGTATATATATCATAAAAATATATTACCACAATATAATTATCAAATTTTAATTAATAGATGGTAATTTAACTTATAATTATAATTTGTCAATGATAATTACAATTTTTTTTTATTTCCAAAGCGCTATATCCCGCAAGGGATACTTGCGCCAAACAAGGAGAATGGTTTATTTACATAAGTTATTTACATTATTCAACGCATGAAAACATTAGAGATCCAGATTTTGTAGAAAGTGTATGATGTATTTACAAAATTAATCGAACTTTAAATATGATTTTTTATCGGAAATCAATCGTTAAGTTTACAAACAACTAGTTAATATGAAATATTATTTGAGGAGGACATTGTTCGATGCATTTTCTTGTAATTATATGTATGCATGTCTACATATCTATAAGATTATGTCTATATATATAGGTTCTTTAAACCCACTTTAGTTATATTTTTAAATTAAATCCAGGATTTATAAGAAAACTAATCCAATACAATAGTAGAGTGGTCTACAGATTAATTTGGCTAAACCGCTAAGAGAGTTTACCTTTGAGATTGATTGAATCTACACTTATTAAATCTTTCGTAAAATATTTTAGTGAAAAATGAAAACTAAAAGAAATGAAAAATAATAACAATAAGTAAATATGAAAATAATAATAAGGATGAATATATCTAATGAAATCTATACAGGCTTCATTGGTTTAAATCTAGAGCTACAAACACCCTGAATTCGTATAGGCCCTTGGTTATAAATGAGTCTTTGTCCCCCACATGTTCAATTGCCATGTTGAGTAAATCACACAGAATTATATTGTTTTCTGTCGAGAGTGTCTCGGAGAGTAACTCCCTCACATGGCGGTATAGGACCACGGGGATAGGAATGAATCAGCGTTCAACACAAAACAATTCGCGGTACCACTATTAACTAAAATCTACCAGAAGTGTCTGGATATGAGTTAATTTCCTGATGAATGGAAAAGAGCAGAGGCGCTGATCATTCCAAGCCGGGTAAATCCGATTATAAAGATTGTGTCAGCTATCAACCTCTATGTCTAAATTCAAACCTTTCAAAAATGTTTGAAAGAATAATAAACAACAAAATCATCAAATTCTACGAGGAAATGAAATTATTCAGTAATCGTCATCATGGCTTTACAAAATCTCGATCTACCATAACTGCATTAACTGAAATAATTCACACTGCATTAGAACACAAAGCCAAGGAGTATACGGCTATAATTGCAATAAAAATTAGTGGAGCTTTTGACAATACCTGGTGGCCAATGGTGAAAAAAGACTCGATGAGGATAATATACCAGCATCAATAATAAAACTCATGAAATCCTACTTCACTAACCGGAAGATAAGATTTAAGTACTCTACGAATGAATTCACCAAAAAACTAAGTAAAGGATGTCCGCAAGGAGGACCCTTATCTCCGACAATTTGGAACATCATAATGAATGATCTATTAACCAACTTTCAGGAATCTAATAGTGAACTTATTGGATATGCAGATGATCTAACGGTAATATGTTGGAATACAGATGTAACAAATCTTAAGATTACAATTGAAAATTCAATAGGGAAAATAAATATGTGGTGTGAAAACAACAAACTTAAAATATCAAGACAGAAAACAAAAATGTTATATTTATTCAACTGCAAAAAGTATGTAATTACCCTGCATGATAGTCTTGTCAAACCAGTTGAAAACCTAAAAATACTAGGATTAACTTTCAAGAATCACTGAAACAAGAACAAATTAGATTTTATGCCTCACATCGACAGTGTTATTGCAAAAACAACTAGAGCTAGTGGATATCTTTTCTTGGGTTAACAAAGAAATCGTGGGGATTGTATAGTAGGCGATTATTAACATTATATAAGACCTTATTTAGAAGCACAATAACTTATGGTTCAACAATCTGGTACCCATACATAAACACGAGATCAAAAACAAAATAGATTCACTACAGTATAAAATTCTTAAACACTGTATACATGCGTATAATACAACATCTTCGAATTGTACACATGTTCTCGCAAGAATACCTAAAATTACGGATTTAATTATGTCAAACATACTTAAAGTTGAAATAGATTATAATAGAAATGATCTAGCCAAAAGAATGAAAATATCTAACTTTATAAATGAAAAAATTCAAAAATACTATGAAGACTCAAATGATAATTTCAGATAAGTTTTTGAAAACTCAAGATTACCCAAATTTCTCCAGCCAAATTTTTATAATATACAATTCTTTACGGGGCATGGAGACTTTAACACATATTTATATAGAATTGGCAGAATTTGTAGACTCTATCTCAAATGCCGTGGACTTGAATTACATTAAGAATTGAAATTTCTAGTTTTAATTAGTATATTTGTGCCACTGGTTTAGTGGTTGTAATTCTAAATATATATTGGACTTTTGATGATATGTATGTAAATAATCTTTGTTTCTTGTATAATTTATTGTTTTAAAATGTAAATTTGAATAACTTTCACTCTCTCTCTCTAAAACTATAAATAATTTGTATATATATATTTTAAATCTATGTACATAAAATAGTTTAAACATTTACATGCAAATATCCACATAGGATATAGCGTGTGTTTTGTAATAAATAAATAAATAAATAAAGTTCAGTATTTCAAAAATTCTCTTCTCCCGCCCTATAAGGATATTCTGACCAGTTTACCACTGATTAGACAAGCCCTCTCTCTCTCTCAACATTTTTTATCATAACAGAAAGATCTGTAACGATAATATTAAATAGTATACATCATTATAAACATATTGTACGTAGAAAATTAGGAAACACAAACTTCAAAATGACACAGCAATTTATTTAACGAAAAAGCATAAACTAAAATTGATAAAATACAAGAGAAGTCATTAGGGACGTTTACACAGAGAGTAATAAAATTTATAAAAATTGAAATTAATAATCTGTTAATGAAAAGATAAATACTTTTATACTATATTGTGATGCACTAGCGCGCCATCTGTTATCAAATTATAAAACTATTTTAGAGGCGTAATATTCTTTTTAAAATAAAACAATTTCTACTGTCCTTACTGCAATGGAAAAATTAATTGAAGGGCCTGGCTCATCAGTGGTGAACCCTCCCAGCGGTTTCGCCAGTTTAATCTATATATAATAGATAATCCAAGATTAAACTGGCGAAAGCGCTGGGAGTGTTCACCACTGATGAGCCAGGCCCTCCCTTTAATTTTTCCATTGCAGTAAGGACAGTAGAAATTGTTTTATTTTAAAAAGAATATTACGCCTCTAAAATAGTTTTATACTTTTATACTATATTGCCAGAATAATAAATACAATTTTTTTATCGATAGATGGCAATTGAATTTATAACGCGGATGTACCCGGTTTTGCCCGAGTGAGAGTTTGTCTAACGTACCTTTGTTAAAACAATATTTTCAGAGCAAACATCCACTTCCTACTGAATCTGTTCTTGTCGAGGTAAATTGAAGTTTGCTACTCTTCTCCATCAGAACTACTGAATAAACCACTGGAAAATCTTGCTTGTAGGTACCTGAATATATATTGAAGTTAACATATAAGCATTTCCAAGACTATAATTAGACAATAAGAAACCATTTGGTATATTATGGAGAGACCATGTCGCCCACCCTAAGTAGAGGAAGGCATTGAAGGAGGGAGATATAGAGATACCATTTGAGCCACCCTTAGTAGAGGAAGGCATTGAAGGAGGGAGATATGGAGAGGCCATGTGGCCCACCCTCAGAAGAAGAAGGCATTTAGGGAGGGAGATATGGAGACCATGTGGCACCCCTTCAGTAGAAAAGGGCACTGAAAGAGGGAGATATAGGAGAGACCATGTGGCCCACCCTCAGTAGAAGAAGGCACTCGAGGAGAGAGATATAGAGAGATCATGTGACCTACTATCAGTAGAGGAAGGTACTGAAAGAGGGAGATATGGATAGACCATGTGGCCCACCCTCAGTAGAAGAAGGCACTCGAGAAGAGTGATATGCAGAGACCATGTGGCCCACCCTCAGTAGAAGAAGACACTGAAGGAGGGAAATATAAGAGACCATTTGGCCCACACCCTCAGTAGAATAAGACACTGAATGAGGGAGATATGGAGAGACCATGTGGCTCACCTTCAGTATAGTCAAGCACTGAAGGAGGATGAGGATGGAACTGTATAGGTTCACTCTTACACTCCAAATTGTGCTTTTCAACCAACCTGTATGGCATTCAGACATTGTTAGTAAATCATGGTCGGTTCTTCAGCTGTTACACTCTGTAAAACCACACTCCCACCAAAATCCTCAAATATGTATATGTGAATTTACAAATATATATTAACTTTAGAAATAAATCTTTATTTTTCATTTATTTTCATGCGAGATATAAAGGCAGCAAACATAGTGTACTGACAATACTCTCTTTAAAGAATATATATTTCTGTACAACAGTTATATTAATATTTTTTTACATCTCCTACTATTATTTGGCTTTAGACCAAATTCAATATTTGTTGTAGGTGATCTCTGGTTTGTTGTATTTTGGTTCAGGCTTGGAGTAAGCGGGTTCAGGCTTGTAGTAAGCAGGTTCGGGCTTGTAGTAGGCAGGCTGAGGCTTGTAGTACGCAGGTTCAGGCTTGTAGTATGCGGGTTCAGGCTTGTAGTAAGCGGGTTGAGGCTTGTAGTAGGCGGGCTTATGGTAAACAGCTACAGGCTTGGCGTACATCTTGACGTCAGCAGGATCCTGTGGGGCAGTTCCAGGTTCGTTGGTCGACACGTAGGCCCGGTATCCTTGTTCATCAGCGATGTAAGACACGTGGCGGTAGATCCCATGGGCATCGGTGTAGCCGTAGCTCCCGGTCTTGGCTCCGTAGCTATCGGACTCCTCCTTGTGGTGGTGGCGGTTGTAGTACCCGTCATCTACCTCGTACCCGAACTTGTAGGGCCGGGGAGGGTAGGAGCTGTAGCTGGCCAGGGCTTGGGCGGCCAGGAGCAGACAGAAGGCGGTGGTGGAGAGGGGAGACATGGCTGCTGATGTGATGCCCAATCCTCCGACCACCGGGGTTATAAAGCCCCCTGGGTGGGACACCTCGCCCTCTGTTATATTTAGCGATGTAGGGTGGGGGAGATATGTAATCCCATCCCCACGCCTTTCTCTTGGTCAACCAGACAGGTTACATAAACTCTCATGACTTATTTTTGTAATGTCAAATATATTATTGTGTGTATCAAAGGTATCATGTGGAAAATGTATCAAAATATTGTCACACAGAAAATTAGGAAAGACAAACTTCAGTATCACACAGAAATTTATTTAAGGCAAGAGCAACATAACATTTATAAAATACTAGAGAGGTAATAAGGCAAGTTTGCAAAGTAAGAAATAATAAATATATAATCTATTATTCTTGTTAATAAAATAATATTTCGCTACAATATTGTATTCACCCACATTGTTTAAAAAGGTCAACGTGAATAAGAGAGCCTAATATAATAAAATATATCTCAAAATAAAATACAAATAGAATATCAAAAATAAAAACATTTTGAGTGTCATGGAAGAAGAAGACATTTCTATATTCGAAACGAGGTTTTTATTTTTATTATTATTTTTTTTGTATTTTTAATTGCTCAAAGCAACCACTGAGCTAAATATTGAAAGATTATTGGCTAGTGAACTTAATTCTGATTGGCTGATTATGGTCATGTGATTGTAGGAAAACAATCAGCGGAAGAATAAACGAGGTATGTGTGTGTATGTTGTTAACCAGTTAAAGGACTAGAGTATAGAAAAATATTATAATGGTCATATAACCATCATTAACAACATTTATAAATCAATTGCTAACCATTTTTATAAATTTTGTTATTTTTTTTCTGGAAACTAATATTATCTCTACAGATCTTACTGAAATGATAAAATTGTTTTGAATGAAAGGGTTTGGCTCATCAGTGGTGAATTCTTTCAGCAGTTTCGCCAAATCAATCTTCAGACTGCTCTACTTTTGTCTAGAGAGTAATAGAGAAGTTGTCTTCCTTAGTTAATACAAGGTACATGAGAAAAACAATCCAATACAATAGTAAAGCGTTCTGGAGATTAATTTGGTGAAACCGCTGAGAAGGTTCACCACTGATGAGCCAAGCCTTCTCATTCAAATAACTTTAATACTGTAATTGCAGTAAGGTCTTTAGAGATAAATATATGATGATATTATTAAAGATAAACATATTGACAAAATATAAATATTACTTCATTAACAAATTACATCCAAATAGTGAACCATCCATATTATCAAAAGCCAACTATATATTGCTGAGATATTCAGGCGCAGTTTTTGTGTCCATTTTGACGGGTAAGTTAGCTTTTCGTTTTCATATCAATTTCGTCCCAGAAAAATATCTATTTAGTCTAGGAATAAGCCTTCACATGTATTTTTATATTATATAGAAGGAAATATAGAAATAAAAGTAAAGTAAGTTAAAAGGAAGGGATAGGATACGTTTATATTTAAAGTTTCTCAAAAAGGTTTTTTTTTAGCAACAAATTATTGTAATGAAATTCCTAATTTATGTTGTACTGAAACATAAAAAAACTTTTTGAAAACTCAAATACAAATCTATTATACCTTTTGCTTTTAATATTATTTTATATATACACTCACATGGACAAAACTTAAGTAAATGGAAAGTCTTTGATATCATCGGTCGTCTTTTTTATTTTTTTATTTGAAGGAGAAAGAGGCAATTTTGTTCACACTTGGTTATCTGGTGTGTCTTCAATAAAGATCACTGTTCATCATAAACAGAAAAATAGATTTACCATCACAATACCGATATCTCAGAAAAAATCAATAGATCAATTTTATAGGTTCTGGATGCCCTAAAAATTAAAATAGATAGATATATTCCATAAAATAGTTAAAATAGTTAAATTACAAGCCAATTCAAAATTTTCAGTTATAAATATCCACGCGGCGCGCATTTGTTTTTTGTAAATATTTCTGGTGGGATCAAGTCAATATTATTGTAAGCCCGTTGAAGAGCGATTAACGCTTGAAAGCTAGCGTTTTTAAATAAAAAAGATACTCATTGTGAGAATATAATTGTAATTTTAATAAAGATCACTGTAATATCTTTATGAGTTATTGTCTGAATCCTGATATACATGCTAAAAGGTACAACTTTCTTAAGTTTTGTTCATGAGTGTATATATATTTAGTAAGGACGCTAGAAGTTTGTTTTATGTGTAATTGAAAGATTTTCTTTAGTGATTCCATTACTTATGTATAAATGGCGTCTGTTTGCATTATAACAAATTATATTGGCTAAAAATGCTGAATTTGGTGAGGTATTATTGTTTAGTTTTTCTCATGACAATTTGTTATTCTTATTTTGGGATTTTCTCTGATCTAATCAATCAAAATATAATTAAAAAGACAAATGTGTTATATCTAACTGACTTGAAAATCCTCACACGCTATCGAGAAAGAGAAAAAAAAAATTGTATTTTGTCTCCTAATCCATTCTAAATTGCTATTTAATCCGTCAATTTACTCTCCCTTGAGATTCTATCTCGACAGTCAAAAGTCATAAATAATTTTTACGCTTAATTTCACAGAAATCCTGTTGAGAAAAGAATTTAAAACGAAAGAGAATTTAATCTTTCCACTTTTATAACAAGATTTCATTTCTGAAATTTATCAAATCTTGTTTTCTATTCTTTTTTTTTTTTGTTTCTATTTCTCGAAAAACTTCCGTTTTTTTTTTTTTTTGTAGAATGTCAAAAATATTTATATATATAATATATATTTGCCACAAAACAATCTATATTTATCTATGTAAATACAAAAGGACATATTTTGACACGTTTGTTTACATTGCTCAAATAATTTTATATTAATTTAAATTTTGTTTTTATATTTCAGAGAAAGTTATTTTTTTTATAATCATATTTTTGATATATGTCTCTTATACTATTCATTATCAAATATTATCTCTACAGACCTCAATTCAATAATAAAAAATTTTAAATGAGAGGGCTTGGCTCATCAGTGGGAACCATATCAGCGGTTTCGCTAAATGAGCCAAACCCTCTCATCTAATAATTATTTTATTATATTTGTAATAAGTTCTGTGTTTTAAGTTTATATGTTAATTTTGTAATATTTCTTATTTTTAATTCATAGAAGCATTTTTCTGGCAGACATATTCAAATTTTTATCATCATCATTTCGGAGGTGGTTATTATTATTATTTTTTTGTTAGTTAGTTATCAAATCATTTACAATTGTAGTTTCTTTTTTGTTTTGTTGTATTCATTTTTAAGCAATAAAATATATAGAACTAAGGTGTAATATTCAATTCAAGCATATGGAACCAACATCGATTCATTTTTAAAACAAAGCAAAATCATAAGTTTATACAACTTTCACTTTTTCATACAGTCTGTAGAGATAATATTTAATAATAAATATCATAGGTAGCAAACATTTCCTTAATAATGATAATAAATTTTGACAATAGTTGGCGTTATTGATATTTTAAAAGTTAATTTATTGTTTTAAATATAGAAGTAAAAATACAGAATTGTTGGCATGATGGTAATTCGACCTCCACGACCGAGGATCGAATCCGAATTTGTCTTTTTTTTTTTTGAAGATTGCTTCATTGGTATTTAAATCTTGCTTAAGTACAATTCTACCAGTATGTATTAATAAACAAACGGGGGGGTTCTGGTAATTTTTAAATGCAAAAGTCGAACTGTTTCTACAAGTGTAGTAGATTTAAAGAGACAAAGGTCGCCTCTCCCGTCAAAATAGACGTCAAAACTAAACGCTTGACGGGAGAGGCGACCTTTGTCTCTTTAAATCAATATCCTCTCGGCAAAATTTCTATTTATATGTGTAGTAGATATACAAGCGACTTACAATAAAGTCGCTAATTCCTTACCATTTAGTATCAAGACTTGTACAATCTATGATTGGAACAAATAATAAAAAAGTAGATATTATTTAATATAGAATTTAAATAATCTAGAATGTCAATAGATCAACATACAATCATGGAAAAAACTTAAATAAATGAAAGTATTTAATGTCGCCAATCGTTTGCTTTTTTTTAAGAAGGCAGAGACAATTTTGTTTACACTTGGTTATCTCGTGTATCTTCAATAAAGGTCACTGTGTATGAAATATATATCTCAGAGTTATTGTATGAATCCCGATATACATGTTGAAAGGTACTTTTGTCTCTATTAGGTTATATCTCTACAGAACATCAACTTCTGCAACGCAATTTCCTTCAAATGATTTGTAGATAGAAATACCATCAAAACGAAAAGTAAATGGCATATATAAATTTCATTTGAATAATAAATTTAGAAGTGTAAATCATTGTAGAATCAATAATACACGTTTTCTTAGATATTGTTATATAGATAAAAAGAGGATAACACCTACTCACATAATCTCATGCCCAGCAATGGCCGCAGCCTTGCAGAAAATTGACATAGACCCAGAGCAGCAGCTTTACACACCCAATATAGAGCACATAGCGACTGCTGTGATAGAGATGCATGGAGACATCTGAGACTCTTCATTGGACACGACAACAACAACATAAAAAGAGGAAAACAAACGTCAGAAAGACAATTCATTTTGATCAGAACAATTCACCCCTATTCACACACATAATATAATATTTATATCATTACTAGCCGAATGACTCGGGCAACGCCCGGGGTTTACCCGATTAAATGCTTTTATTCAAATACTATTCGTTACAATTATAAATTGGCGCCGTGGATGTCATTCTTGTATAATATATAAATGAATTTTAAAAATTGTAAAAAAAAAAATAATGCATCGGCCGGGAATCGAACCCGGGGCATCGCGTGGCAGGCGAGCATTCTACCACTGAACCAAAAGCAAACGGTGACAGAATTAAGAAAGAATTGTGCATGACGCTGATAACTGTATATATTAATAATCCATATTGTACCTTATCATTGGATTTGGTCTTATTACCTTGTTTTTATAATCTCTTATATATAATCTCCTTTATACATAGACAGGAGAAAAGCACATATATTTTAATAATATAAATGAGTTTTAAAAATTGCAAAAAAAAATGCATCGGCCGGGAATCGAACCCGGGGCGCCCGCGTGGCAAGCGAGCATTCTACCACTGAACCGAGAGCAAACGGTGACAGAATTAAGAACGCATGACGCTGATAACTGTATATAGAATAATATTTTCGGAGTGAGCAACCATCATCATTATTTTAAAAATATGTAAATAAAATTTGAAAAATACTCTGTTTCAATATAGCTCTTATTCATTCTCAATATTTTCTTTATAATTTACGAAAACCTTTTTTCTTTTCTTTCTGCTAAACCTACACTCATGGGCAAAACTTGAGGAAACCTTTAGCAGTTATATATTGGTTTCAGAAAATACCGCTGAAATATATTTGATACACAGTTACCTTTATTGAAGACACATGAGATAACCAAGTGTGAACAAAATTTTGTTCCCTTTTTGTTGCCTCTGTATCTGTCGTATATTTATATTTTAATAATATAATATTATATATGATATATTATTATAATAATAATTTTAAAACCACAGATTATTATTCTGTGATATATTGTATATATCATAATATATAATTTATCATAATAATTCTATTGTTAACTTGTAATTCTTAAGTTTGCATCTAATACGGTGTAATATAATAAAATCCATTTAAATAAATAAAGCCTAAAATCTATTTCTACTTTTAAATCAACCTAAATACACCACAGTATCCTCAGAAAAACAGACGACCGGCAATATCAAAATATAAAATTCTTTAAGCTCTGTCCATGAAAAATAGAATGACAAGTAACTATTTGTCAAGACAATGTTTATATATAGAATGAGGTCAACCTTCTTCTCGTGTATTTATGTACAAAGAGGGGAATGTATTGAAAGTATATAAAGTTACAAGAATTAAAATAAATTAGAAGATAGGTAATCAGTTTATTATTGAGTAAAAAAGCGATCTATTGATTATATTTATATAAATAAGGCATACCTGGATCTGTTAAAAAGAAAAAGACAATTTTTCCTCACAATATTTCGAACGATTGCTCCCTCTTTATCAATTTACCTTTAAGGATTACCTTTAATTTTATTGTTCACTAAATTGGTAAAAAAATAACAAAAAACGTTACGCAATATGTTTCTTTATTATAAATAAATATATTTCGTAAGGTTTTTTGATATTTTATAAAAGTAAATCGCAATTTTTTCTTATATCTAAATTGATAAAGAGGGAGCAATGATATATTTTGAGTTTTTTTTTTCTTTTACAAATACAGCCACAATGTGAAAAAAATAGTACAAATGTGATATTGTACTGGGATAAGGTGCATACATTATGAAAAAGGTTCAGTTGCACGATAAGGAGATGCCTTTTTTCATAAAATATAGATACGTTCTTTTTTATATAGAGTTTCTTTACTGTCTCATGTTTGTAATGACACCTGTTCAAGAGTCTTAATGCTAAAAATATCGTCTGTTATATTATCATAAGATAAACTCATTGAAAGAATTTAAAAGCACGAATGTTTCTTTTATACATAATACAAACTTCTACTGCCCTTACTGCGATGAAAAATACATATTTTTTCATCGAAGTAAGGGCAGTAGAAGTTTGTATTATGTATAAAAGAAACATTCGTGCTTTTAAATTCTTTCATTTTATATGTATAGATGGCGCGTTATTGCTTTGTGTTAATAAATTTATTGGTAGTGTAAATTTGTGGCTTTAAAAATCTATTTAAGGGTGATCTAATGATTCAAATAGGAATTGTTTGATATCCGTGCGTTAAGAAGCCGTTATCTAAACCAGAATGGATCGTCTAGGATGTTAAGTAACATTGTTCTAAGCTGCAATAAATCTTCTTTAGCGACCTCGTCTCCATTGTGACGGTTGAGACATCCGCGACATCAGGAAGTTGCTGTCCGCTTGGAGAATTATCCCCTTCCTATCTTCAACTCTGAGAAATTAATTAAGGCCATCCTTCGATAATTTCATCTCCTAGAATTTTCGGGAAATTCTCTTCGCTCATTATAAACTGATATTCCAACAGCCGGCAATTCTTGGCACGCTTTAATTCTACACCCTATATAAACATTCCGCGCTATGAATAAATGTATACTCACATTGATTGGATATTTATATTCGTCCTCTCGTTGTTTATATAAGAAGTACTGTAGAAATGTTCTAATGAACGAAGTGAGTAACTCCTTGATCGACACCTTCTTAAGCAGCCACCTCCCTGAGTAACCACCTTCTTAAGTAACTACCTCTATAAGCGACCCCACCCTGAGTAAGCACCTCCCTAAGTAACCATCTCCCTGAGTATCCAATTCCCTAAGTGACCCCACCTCAAGCGACCACATTCCTAAGTAACCCCCTCGCTAAGCGACCACCTTAATAAGTAATCACCTTCCTATGGGACCACCCTCCTAAGTAACCCCCTCCCTAAGCGACCACCTTAATAAGTAATCACCTTCCTATGGGACCACTCTCCTAAATTACCCCCTCCCTAAGCGACCACCTTAATAAGTAATCACCTTCCTAAGGGACCACCCTCCTAAGTTTCCCCCTCCCTTAGCGACCATCCTTCTAAATGACCACCTTCCTAAGTAACCACCTCTCTCAGGGACCCCACGCTGAGTAACCACAACCTAAAGCAACCATTTTCCTAAGTAACCCCCTCCCTAAGCGACCACCTACTTAAGTGAATGCTTTTCAAAGCGACCATCCTTCTAAGTTACCACCTCCCAAAGCGACCATCTTAATGAGTAACCACCTCCTGTATATCCTCATAGAAGATCACGAGGTTGACAAATAATGTCATCAACTGATCACTGTATACTTCAAAGATAAATGACGCCATCTATCATAATATATATACATTGAACAGTCACATTCAAATAATTAAAAAGGAAGATGTAATTTGTAAATTTTACCAAACTCCGAGCATAGAAGAATTGACCCACTAAATTTCTGAATGCACTATTGTTAACGAGGAACAGCATAAGATCTTAAAGAACATCCAAGTCTACGTGAACCCAGTTCAGCTAATCAGAATAATGTCCGAGAAAAAATATATAGCGATAGAATTGTTTAATTTCCATAAAGCGTTAGAGAACAAGGTAATCTCTAAGAACTAAAATTACAGAACAATTTCCTTCCATAATTAATATGTATATTTATGTTGAATACTTTAATTTCCTTTTTATTTTCCCTTCTCTCCTTTGTTTATGTTTTTTTTTTTATCTTTTTCTCCGTGAAAATGATGTATGGCGAATCCTTACAGGACGAAAATGTCCTAATAAAGCTGCTGTTGTTGTATATACATTGAACGCTAATATCCGAAAATAAACACCAGATCGAAACTATTTTATTGATTACCACGAGAGATCTATACCACCTACCTTTTAAGTGTTGTTAGTCCTTGTAAAAGAAGCAAACAAATTTTTAAGATACAAAATATCAATGAGAAGGCATTTCGTTTTAAACATAAACATATTTGCGAAAAAATAGTACAAAAGTGAAATTGTACTGGAATCAGAAGGATAAATTATGAAAAGGAAACTCCTAATCGTGCAACTAAAGGTTGCTGATGGCTTGCGCCATCTGTCAGAATAATCATCAACTAATCATTGAATTTTTTTATTCCAGAATTGGCCAAATATTGCTGGTAGCTTGAGCTATCTCTCAGAATAAATTACAACTGATAGTTGACATTTTTTTTTTATTTTCGAGAATCGCCAAAAATACCCATTATTGATAAATCAAGAAAAGCTATCCACGTACGCGTTTCGGGCTGTTGGCCATCGTCAGCGTGGTGTAAGCTGTACCTCAACGACCAGAAAATCTGGTCTTTTAGGCATCCTGAAACATTCTAGAATAATAAAAAAAATTCAAAATTTAGTTGATATTTATTCCGACAGATGGGGCAAGCCATCATCAACTTTTAGTTTTGCACAATCAAGGATGTATTTTTCTTAATAAACATATTTGTAAAATGACAAATAGATAGAAAAATAAAGAGTTGAATGAATATATGTAAATATATATTCAGGATACAATTGAAATGTAGAAATTTTACGAATTTGTTTATTGATTTGTAGGATATAGAATAAATCTGGGATACATCTCTAACAAGATTATATTCCTCAAACTCTCTCTCAACTTTTAATGAGGTTCCTTTCTTACTTATTGTCTGAATTCTTGAAATTTATATAACTTTGCTGTTTCCTTGGTTATTTTATTTAGCTCCACTAGCTACAACGTCATTTAGCTATATCAGAGAATATCACAAGAGTTAATGATATTTATTTATTATCATTGTGTAATAATTAGGAATTAATAGATTAAGAAATTCACGTCTTGTTTGAGCTATCACATATAAATTGACAAGTTACACTATTGGGATTATTTAAATGAATTGACCATGAAAAAGGCACACAACAAATTTGTTATGGAAAGTTTAACATGCTTGGACAGAAATCGGAGTTAGCATCACACCAACCATATCAGAATCCATTATACTACGTTTCAGCGACTCTCGAAGCAGAAAGCATAAAAGAGTTTTTTTTTAATTTTCGATTTATCCTTGGATATGCAAATTAACATAATTATAGACCAATATGCAAATTAGGTAAGTGTAACGTTACCTACAGGCTGTATAAAATAGCAGATGGCAAAGCAGATTTATTTTATTGATATCGGATTTACATATTGGTGACTTGTGTGAAAAGGTCTTATTCATGTCTGGTGTTAAATTAAGTAATCCATACTAGATCGTATCTGAATTTGACTGTTTGCCAAATCTACCGGTACTAGTGTTCAGACTACCATGCTACTAAGAACCCATTAGCTTTCAAGAATATGAATCGATGGATCCAAGAAGCCGTAGAGAGCGTCATGGAGGATTCCAACGGCCCTATGTCACTACCACCCAAGAGTACAGACATCTTGTTCACATGGCCCTGCAAGATCATATAGTCACATCGCGTAGCATGAGTCAAGAACCGAGGTCATTTTCGAGAAATGTAAACATGGACAGTGCGACGATATCTTCAGCACAATAGGATGTCAACATGGACAATGGGACGATGCTTGCAGCCCAATATAGGCTCAGAGCAAGGTGATCATTGCAAAGACTTATTTTCGCACTGCAAGAGAAGCAGAATTGAATACATTAGCATAATAAATGACAAATTATTTGTCAATAAAAAAGTTGCTTCAAAATAATATCAATTAATAACGTAAATACTACAGACTCTATGCAAATATTAAAAGAATTTTAGAAAATTCGAATAAACAATACAAAAGGAATTAGAACTAATGTTTAACAAATATATTTATACTAGACGGGTGACCCGGGCTTCGCCCCGGGATTGACCTGTGTGCATATCTACCCGAGTGATATATATTTAGATAAGATATTTTGAAAATAATTGTTTGTTATTAGCATTATCTATTTTTTGCATCAGCATAATGTATGTATACATAAAGTATGTTTATATATATACACCTTAATAGTACAAAAGCTACATACCTATACTTTCGATATTTGCGGACCTATAATGAGGTATTGTTAACAATAGATTATTTAAGGAGCGACCCGCTCCAACACAATAGTTACAAAAACAACAAAGCAAGTGGGGGGGGGGGGGGGCAAAGGTGGCGTGATCGTAACCAACCAATAGGAGAGCGCCATTCCAAAAAAAAAAAAACAAACGGTGACAGAGATGAAAAAGAATTGATGACGCTCGTAACTGTATATAGAATGATCTTTTTAACAAGCTAAACAGATAACAAATAGTTCTATATCAAAAATAGTAACAAAGATAATATATATAGGCGAGTAAAAATTAAGAAAACAGCATTTTCCTGATCACACAACCAGAAGTTGCTGTTGACTTAGGTTATTTTTTATTCGAAGTTATTCCAATATATTAGCCAAATGCTAAATATGGAATTATTCGAAAAAAAATCAACCATTTGTTGATATTTAATCCTATAGATGACGTTGGCATTCAACAACTTTCAGTTGCACGATTAGGTTATGTTTCATTCTTTATCCATTCTACATTAAAAAAAAACACTATGTGTGTTTAATCATTATTAAAGCAGAATATCCTTTGTCTTACAGAATTATATTTGGTAATTAAATATGTTTATAGTGTGACCATTTTGTTGGTTTTCGTTATTTTCTTCAAATCCATAAAATATATGGATGAGGGATGTATGTGGGATAATTAGCAAAGTTCATTAGTATTTAACTAGTAAAATATATAATGCAGAGGATCCCCTGTTTGTGTGTCGTCTGCAGTAATAAACCAGCCAATCACCGCAGTCCCTGTGTAGGATAGAGGAAACACAATGCCCTCTATCTCAGAGCTTGATAATTAACCTCAATTCAATTGTTCTAACTGTATTCTTATTGGATTTTCTCTATTTACTCTATTAATTATCATTATTAAATTTTAATTGCGAAGCGCGCAGCACCTCAATTGAATAATTCTCTTGAATATGTGTGCAGGAGGAATGTTATTATCTCTTTCTCTAGTCGACGTTATGATAATTATAATAATTAAATAATATTCAAATTGAAAGACCATTCTTGATGTTCGCCTACAGGGAATATCCATAATTCGACACCATGCCGTGAGAGATAGAAGGAAACTAACAAAGAGATGAAACTTGTAGAACGAGTAAGGGTCTCTATATCCATTTCAACACCTATATTTTATTTTCTCACCATTTTTACGAGGTTAGTTAAACTTCCCTTAGGCTATTTTATCAGCTAATAAAACTTTCTTCGCTTTTAATGATATTGTGTGATTAAGTTTTGTTAATAGGGTCAAATTTTAATCATTGACTCAGTAATGAGGTACTGGCGATTTCCGCATCTAGTTAGAATATAGAATAGAGGTTAGATCTGGTTTCTCCATATATAGTAGAACCTCCAATAAGCGACCTATTTGATTAACGGCCATCTCCTTTATATAATAACCACTTTCATTAATATAAAGCAATAACGCGCCATATATATATACACAATATATTGAATTATAATCCCTACTCATTTTTATTTTCTAATATTTATCAACCTTTTCATTTAATTAATCAAATGGTTATTTAATTGTATACTATTTTAATTATTATTAAATATAACAATTATGAATATATTTTATATACAGTGAAATTTTCATCAGATAGTTTCTTGCTTTGAACTTGTATAGAATGAGTGGATCACATGCCCACGAGATTTAGTTTAAATCAAAAGCCTTGATAAAGAGAGGCGTGTTGCCCCTAGAGATATTGGCTGTTTAATAAATTTATATCCAATATATGCTTTATATTTATTTATATATATATGAATAACAATAGAAAAAAATAAAAATCAGGTGTTGATATTAAGAATAAAAAAGACATATCCTGACCAGGAGAACATGTGCTTTATAGAAGACAGAGCGCCATCTGGTGGAACAGAAATCAACTAAACATTGATTTAGCCTGTTCCCTGATATTTGGCCAATCAAGAAGCCTCTGGGACCAAAAATATTTTTGGTCGCAATGGTACTGCCTACTCTACGCTGACGAACATCAACAGCGCGAAATGCGTTGGTGGATGGCTTTTCTTGATTTATCAAGAAATTGGGTTGGCAAAAAATCAGGGAACAGGCTAAATCAATGTTTAGTTGATTTCTTTTCCACCAGATGGCGCTTTGCCTTCTGAAAAGCACATGTGCTCCTGGTAAGGATATGCCATTTTTATTTTTAATATATATAGAAAATGGAAGGATTTAAGTCCGAATGTTGACTTATATATATATATATAAACTTCTACTGTCCTTACTGGAAGGGCATGACTCATCAGTCGTGAACCCTTTCAGCGTTTTCAACAATTTAATCAACAAGACCGCTTCTTAGAACTATAATTCTGTATTGGAGGATTCTGCTTATATATGCTACACTGAATGGTGGAATCTTAGAATTGTTATTCAAGCAAATTATGGACATGAGGTTTCAGGACAGTAGAATTACATTTAAATATTTGCATCGAGCAATGCTCTTCCGTAAACAATATAAGGACAAGTTAGGCATAAAATAATATTGACGTTCAGCACCCCGAAATATTAGCAAATAAATATTTTTATTTAATCCAATGTATGCCTTTTATTATCTGAATATATTTAATTTTAAAAAATATGAAATAAAAGCGAAAATATACTTTAAAAATGAAAAGTTGTTTATTAAATTATAAAATGTTGTTGTTTTTTTATTAAAGTATAAAATATTGACATTAAAGTGTAAATGCTAGTAGAACGTAAATTGTAATCATTAAAGTGTAAAATGTTTTCTTTCTTTTTAAAGTATATCAAATCATATACCAATCAAATAATTGTCATATATTATAATAAATAATGCAAGTAAACATGTAGTCAAATAATCTGAAATAATATGTATTGTATTGGGGGTATAATAGAATTTAGAAAAATACATTTTACAATAGAATTAATGCTAGCACAATATATATCTGTTTCGTATCTTTCACTTTTTATTTTATCAGACGAAACGATCTAAGGCTTTTATTGTTCCCACTTTAAATTCACACCCATTGTAAATTTATCTATTTCTTTATCTCATTTAGCACACCTATTCCAACATAGAATAAAGAGCACCTTTTTTAAAAATACTTTTTTATTTTGTGTTTAGTAATAATAAAAATTCGACGAATTCAATGAATTTAATTTTAAACAATTTGACCAAAATATCTTCACTTTATTCGATCCAATTTGAAATAGTTGTAGATAATAAATGTTCTTTATCGTCTGAAGAAAACAATCGTATGGATGTAAATATAATATTAAATCGTTAAAAGATATTAAGAATGGTTATAATTTTATTATTTTTAATAATTACCTTTTAAACAGCAAAAAGCGTTACATAACATAAATTGGATAACCGTCAATAGATAGGTATATTATCAAAAGTACAAAATCAGGAGACAAATAGTTTGAAAAAAAAAAAGGCATCTCCTTATCGAGCAAATGAAAGTTGCTGATGGCTTGCGCCATCTATCGGACTAAATATAAACTATTCTCGTTAAATTTCAATTATTCCGGATTTGACCAAATCCAATCCTTGATTAATCAAAAAAAGCTAGCCTATTTATTAATCAATAATGAGTTTTGGCTAATTGTGGAATAATTAAAAATCAATGAATAGTTGATATTTATTCCGATAGATGGCTCAAACCATCAGCAATTTTCAGTTGCCCGATAAGGAGATGTTTTTTCTCCTTTTTTTAAATTTATGAACCTTATCTCAGTATAATATCACATTTGTACTATTTTTTCAAATAGTTTATTGTAAAGTTTTTCATTTAACCAAGCCTTTTAGAGTATTTCTGTCCTTGTACAAGAATAAAAATGAGAATCATAATCTTTTCATGTTTCTTCCAATAGAAGGGCATAAATGCTTGTAAAGTTCGACTAAATAAAAACCTTACAATAAACTATTTGTCTCACGATTTTTTACTTTTAATAACAAAGTTATACATTATGTAGTAACTCTTTTGGTATGGAATCAATCGCTTTTTATATTTTGCTATTACATATTGAGTTGTTTTCGTGTCCAATGAAGAGAAACTCCGCCTTTGCTCGTCCCAAGCCCGGATGAAAAAGGAGGAGGGGGAGCAGTAACAAGCTCGCTAAAAAACCTGGGTTTAGCTTGCCTGGCTGATAGTATCCTGTAAGGGCTCCTAACCCAGGGATACAGGATGAGCAGTGTTTGTACTCAATTTTAGGAGCGGCTGCACGTGGCGTCTGTTCCTCATGTCAGAGGCGGCCATTTCTTTTGGAGCTAAGTCGGCCTGCCACTGAGTAGTGCTCTCAGTCTTAATGACAAAGGCAGACATATTCTACTTCACCCAATCATGATGGTTGTCAAACAGACACTATCAAGGGTCACAACTTGATACCCTAATATGATTTAGTGGAGATAAGAAAGAAGAAGAAGAATGAAGAGCCTCAGATGTCTCCATGCATCTCTATCACAGCAGTTGCAATATCTAACATTCAAAACTATTTCAAAGGCGTAAAATTCTTTTTGAAAATAAACAATTTCTACTGCCCTTACTGCAATGGAAAAATTAAAGGGAGGGTCTGGCTCATCAGTGGTGAACCCTCCCAGCAGTTTCGCCAGTTTAATCTACCATAACGCTGTTATATTGCATTTTTGGAACTTCCTTTTATAGTGATACATTGCAGTAAGGGCAGTAGAAATTGTTTATTTTCAAAAAGAATTTTACGCCTTTAAAATAGTTTTGAATTTTGATAACAGATGGCGCGCTAGTGCATCATATTATAAATATCTAACATATTATGCCATTAGATAATAAAAAGGCATATATTGGATTGAATGAATGATTTTATTATCTAAAGATATTAATATGGATTGCTCTATATTAATATTGTGTCATATTGCGAAATATCAAAAGTGAAGATAGAAATAAAAATGTAGTTAAACCTGCCTTGAGATTTTAATTTTTTTTCCAAGCAAAATTGCACTCTCAATACTGGTTGATTAAGTTGTTTACAATAAACCTATAACTATTCCATGATGCTCTTAATATTGAAAAATTTTAGCCATATCCATGATTCCCATTAAATATTGATTCCTAAAATAGGTAAACTTCCTAGATAGATAATGTTGACAGGTTTTACTGTATTAACTTGGTTAAAAACAGGAAGGGCAAAACTTGGGTCTTTTTGTTGATTAAATAATCATCAAATATTATATATAAAAACAATCAGGTGAGGTAGATAATCAAAATATGGCGATTTAAACCAGAAAATGTGTCTAAACACCATTCAGAATAGATTATTTGTCCGGATTTTACAAAACTGTTGTTGTGGTATATTCTCAGATATCAACCTGCGCACCCTGTGAAAATACTATCAACAAATGCATTGTTTATAGTGTATTTATTTTAAAAATATATATATGTGATGCCGACAAAAACATGGCTTCTCTGTATGCACGGATGTGCTACCTGCGGTCTATCTACAGTCAAGCAAGTTCACCTCTTCCCCAATATGTTGAAGGTTGTATGAATCTATTCAGGTCTTCAATCATCAATTTGTAAATTAAGCCTATGCTTATTTGACTTTCTATCGCAACAATATGCTCTAAACAATGCAAATATTTAAGAAAAAGGCATCTCCTTATCGTGCAGAATCAGGAAATGCCTTTTTCGTTTATCCACCTGATCCAAGTATAAATTCTCACTTTTGTACTATTTTCCACAATGCATATATTTTTGATAGTCTTTTCACAGGGCACGCAGATTGATATCTGAGAATATGCCACAATACCAGTTTTGGGAAATCCGGACAAATATTCTAGTCTGTATGGTGTTTTAGTACATTTTCTGGTTTGAATCGCCGCGTTCTGTGCAGATTATCTTAACAAATTGCATTGTTTGATGCATTTTGATAAACGGGTGAGGAGTTCTCATGACTCTCATACCCCTATCGATATACAAAATATAACCTCAATACCATTTTCCCCCTTAATATACTGATCATAATTAATAGTTAAATCTGTAATATACATAATGATATGAAGTCATATTAATTATCATTTTCCTACCCTCATTTTCTAGCTTTAAAACTAGGACTCAAAATTACCTAAGACGTAGAGCGATTTTCTGGGTCACCATATGTCCAGCCCTAACTCCCCCTCCCTCCTGAAGAATAATTTATCCTACTCAAAGCGGTTTAAAAGCACCTGGTTTGATGATCAAGATACAGTTTGAACCGAAGTGGTCTCGACGCCACTTGTTCCCAGGGTGGTACTAGGAATTTTCTCTTTCCTCTCCGATCTACTCCTCACGGGTGTTTGCTTCTGAATCTTGTCTCCTGTGTGCCTTTTTACCACTTTTCACACAACTACCACGACTTCCCAAATCAATTTTAAAATATTATCCAGATAAATCAAATTTTGTAAAAATAATATGAAGAATAAAAAAAAATACAGATTCACCACAGGAGGGAAGCATAGATGGAGCTCCTATACTCCAGTTAACACAGAACCCAACAGCCTCCAGGTCTGACACATGTCCAGTAGCCACAGATTCCACCGTGCATGTGTCAAAATTAGCGCATCACTGAAAAGGCGAGTGTGGAATCAATGTTTACACAATCTATATCCAAAGCAGTTTTCAATAATTTATATAAAGCTTCATCTTTATTCCATAAGAGAAGGCGATGTTTCTTAATTCTCATAATATTTCTCATATTGCTTTTACTCAAGTACCTGTCTGTACACAATATTTGAGTTTCTTTTCTCCTATAACATAAACAGATTAATTCAACCGATACTCAACTTTAATTATACCATATACAGTTATCCATGGAAGAAGTAGAGAGATCTGAAATTAACTCCGCAGTACTGAATTAATTGCTTTGAATTTTTATATAATAATGTAAATTAATTAGCTATTGGTTTAATTTGAATAGGCTTTGAATACAAGAACAAAAAAAAAAAAACAGCTTTATTAAGATATTTTATTCATATATAGATTCTCCAAGCAGAAATATAGGGTGCTACAGTAATAACGGTAATAGTACCAGTAATCAGTAATGTTATTTACAGTGTATCAAAAATGGGGGAAAATAAACTTAGCCTAAACTTATATACAAACAGTCGAGAACAAGAAAACATCTTCAAAGTTGTATACATGTACGGAACAAGGTAGAGGGTTGTGTAAAGTCGGAATATAAAGTCTTAGAGGTTAATTAATTAGTTGATTAACCCAGTTGTTCAATAAAAGCCACCGGATTCAATAAGCTACTTCTTATTGTACATATAAAATTCCACTCATCCTGATCATTGTTGTCTACACTCTGGAGAATCTGTGTAAGACCAATGGGTCTTAATAAAGGCTTTGTGTGTGCATTAAGCTAATACAAATTAGATGCTTTCTAATATAAATAATTTCTAATTATATTGTATTTTTGTCGCATGTGCGAATGTTCTATTCAAATATCCTAGTACCAGATAAAATTGTGATATCAGGTAGACGCTATGAGCAAACTACTGAAATACAAATAAGTTCGAAACTACTATAGACTCGTATGATATTTTTTTAAATTAAACAATTTCTACTGTCCTTACTACAATAAAAAATTAATAGGAGAGTCCCTGGCTCATCAGTGGTGAACCCTCCAAGCAATTTGGCCAGTTTAATCTGTTATATTGGTTTTTTTTTTCGATCTTCCTTTTATAGTGATACTGGTGATAGAATCTTGGAATGGGTATTTTAGATGAACTATGGACATAATCTTTGAGGACAGTAGAATTACATGCAATTATAAATATATAATGTGCTTCAAGCAATTAGAGCAGTATTTACCATTGCAGTAAGGGCAGTGAAATTGTTTAATTTTCAAAAAGAATCATACTCGTCTATAATAGTTTCGAACATTCTAATGTTTATTATTTCTCTTTATATTCTTTTTCTATTGCATGTGCGAATGCTCTATTCAAATATCCTAGCACCAGATATTGAATAGAATTGTGACATCAGGTAGATACTATGTAAACTACTAAATCACATATAAGGTATTATTAGAGAGTGACACACACATCCATTCTAATATAAATAATTTATATTTATATTATTTTTCTATCGCATGGGCGAATGCTCTAGTCAAATATCCTAGCTCCAGATATTGAATAGAATTGTGACATCAGGTAGATACTAAGTAAACTACTAAATTACATATAAGGTATTATTAGAGAGTGACACACACATCCATTCTAATATAAATAATTTATATTTATATTATTTTTTTATCGCATGGGCGAATGCTCTAGTCAAATATCCTAGCTCCAGATATTGAATAGAATTGTGACATCAGGTAGATACTAAGTAAACTACTAAATTACATATAAGGTATTATTAGAGAGTGACACACACATCCATTCTAATATAAATAATTTATATTTATATTATTTTTTTATCGCATGGGCGAATGCTCTAGTCAAATATCCTAGCTCCAGATATTGAATAGAATTGTGACATCAGGTAGATACTAAGTAAACTACTAAATTACATATAAGGTATTATTAGAGAGTGACACACACATCCATTCTAATATAAATAATTTATATTTATATTATTTTTTTATCGCATGGGCGAATGCTCTAGTCAAATATCCTAGCTCCAGATATTGAATAGAATTGTGACATCAGGTAGATACTAAGTAAACTACTAAATTACATATAAGGTATTATTAGAGAGTGACACACACATCCATTCTAATATAAATAATTTATATTTATATTATTTTTTTATCGCATGGGCGAATGCTCTAGTCAAATATCCTAGCTCCAGATATTGAATAAAATTGTGATATCAGGTAGATACTAAGTAAACTACTAAATTACATATAAGGTATTATTAGAGAGTGACACACACATCCATTCTAATATAAATAATTTATATTTATATTATTTTTTTATCGCATGGGCGAATGCTCTAGTCAAATATCCTAGCTCCAGATATTGAATAAAATTGTGATATCAGGTAGACACTATGCAAACTACTAAATTACATATAAGGTATTATTAGAGAGTGACACACACATCCATTCTAATATAAATAATTTATATTTATATTATTTTTTTATCGCATGGGCGAATGCTCTAGTCAAATATCCTAGCTCCAGATATTGAATAAAATTGTGATATCAGGTAGACACTATGCAAACTACTAAATTACATATAAGGTATTATTAGAGAGTGACACACACATCCATTCTAATATAAATAATTTATATTTATATTATTTTTTTATCGCATGGGCGAATGCTCTAGTCAAATATCCTAGCTCCAGATATTGAATAAAATTGTGATATCAGGTAGACACTATGCAAACTACTAAATTACATATAAGGTATTATTAGAGAGTGACACACACATCCATTCTAATATAAATAATTTATATTTATATTATTTTTTTATCGCATGGGCGAATGCTCTAGTCAAATATCCTAGCTCCAGATATTGAATAAAATTGTGATATCAGGTAGACACTATGCAAACTACTAAATTACATATAAGGTATTATTAGAGAGTGACACACACATCCATTCTAATATAAATAATTTATATTTATATTATTTTTTTATCGCATGGGCGAATGCTCTAGTCAAATATCCTAGCTCCAGATATTGAATAAAATTGTGATATCAGGTAGACACTATGCAAACTACTAAATTACATATAAGGTATTATTAGAGAGTGACACACACATCCATTCTAATATAAATAATTTATATTTATATTATTTTTTTATCGCATGGGCGAATGCTCTAGTCAAATATCCTAGCTCCAGATATTGAATAAAATTGTGATATCAGGTAGACACTATGCAAACTACTAAATTACATATAAGGTATTATTAGAGAGTGACACACACATCCATTCTAATATAAATAATTTATATTTATATTATTTTTTTATCGCATGGGCGAATGCTCTAGTCAAATATCCTAGCTCCAGATATTGAATAAAATTGTGATATCAGGTAGACACTATGCAAACTACTAAATTACATATAGGTTTTTTTGCTTATCCCTGTACACGTGGCACATGATAATCAAGTGAGTAGAAGTAGGTGACTGCTTTTACTGTAAGTGCACCACATGTCCACACATGTGAAAAGCAGTTCGACTTCTGGACTTACAAATGTGTCTCTCAGAGCTCCGTTTGGTCACTTACACTCTGGTGGGGTTGGACTTTTTCAAGAATCGGGGACCATTGGAGCATTTATTTTTAAATCAGAAAAAGCGCCCAATGCGGGAATCGAACCCGGGTCGTAGAGGTCGAAAACCAAAGGTTTAGACTATCCTTCCACCGACCCCCTTTACATATAGGTATTAATAGAGAGTGACACACATATATACATTCTAATATGAATAATTTCTATTTGTATTCTATTCCTAACGCATGGGCGAATGCTCTAGTCAAATATCCTAGCTCCAGATATTGAATAAAATTGTCATATTAGGTAGACGCTATGTGCAAATACTAAATTTTATATAGGTATTAATAGAGAGTGTGGCACACATACATTCTAATATAAATACAGTAGAACTATTGGATAATTCGAACGTATTTAATTCAAAAACGCCTTTAATTTGAATATTTATCTTTTTTACTAGACTTTCAATCTTTTTATTCAAAGCGTTTTTAAATCGAATTTTTGGATAAAACCATTTTTGTTTTGGTCATTCGGCCTTTGAACATTATCCAAGTTCGATTCTAATGTGAGAATTCTCTAGTCAAATATCCTAGGACAAGCTAAAATTGTGTATCAGGTCGACACTATGCAAACTACTAAATTACATATATAGATATTAATAGAAAGTGTGGCACACATACATTCTAATATAAATAATTTCAAGAAAGATAGAGAAAAAATACCGATATCTCCTCAACAAGAAAGGTTAGAAAATTGGACAGCAATGTTTATTAGCCTCCAAACCTTGCCGTGAAAACGTGAACGATGGCGGGCCGACACGCACGAACAATCTTTGCTAATGATTTACTAATAAATTTCCGTTCATCTCCTTTCTCTCGGGGCGTTCAAGCCCTTCTTTCTCTATGATTGTTGCTCGGTGGAAGATACATACTTTATTGCCCTCTTTTTTTCTCCCTCAGCTTTATTACTTAGCTTTTGTTGGAATTAATTTCTATTGCTTCCTTTGTGTTGTCTTCTAAAGAGGAATATTTTCACAGTAAATTCAAAAATTTATTTTTTTGGGGATATTAATCATTGTGAGAATGATGTGTATGTTGAAAATACTAATATTTAATAACAAAGAGTGTTTAAAAGTGGTTAAATTGTGAATAAGTCGAGTTCAGTATACCTGGAAGGCCACACAGAAAGTTAAGATGACCAAGTTAAGGTTTGGATTGTTTTACATTAAGCTGAAAGAGAAAGTGATAATAGAAATAAACAAGTTTTATTGGCCACTAGACAAATATATTTGTGGAAAGTTCGCACATAAAATAAAAATAAGTTACAATGATATAATGAAGATAATATAATAAATTTTAGATATAGATCTATCATTTTTGGAAGGAATTTATGATTATTTATTTTTAAACTATTTTTAATACATATTGTTTTATATATAAAAATATACAGAGTTATATTTAAATTGAATAAAAACAAATTACATAAAGTAAATCATAATATTTTAGTTATATTTATAAAGATTTCATTGAAGCTTTCCATTAAAATTTTAGCAATATTTTTTATATTGTGAAAGCAAGCAAGCTTTCGAACAAACCTGCTCTTTCTACCGACTTAGATATATTAAGGGAGAAATGTGGAATATATATAACGTCAAATATTAGGAGGTCTGCGACAGGCAAATATTTGATTTTTATATAAAGTCTATTTTGCCTTTTATATATATATAGCTTCCATAAGTCATTAGAAGAGCGACTTTGGCCGAAAGCTTTCTTGTTTTCATAATAGAAAATATAGGTATTACAATTTTACTGATATATGTTATCATGTGAATATTATAATATACAATTTTAAAATTATATACCACTTAATACACATATATTCCATTGCAGGAAAAACTCCGCCATTGATGTAGAACCAGAACTCGTCCCAAAGAGTGGGAAAGTCGATGAGAGGGGCTAGCATTGCTCAATTTAAGCCCAAAATGGTACTTATATATGGTAACCTTTGCCACAGCTGTTGTCTTCATTACCTAGAGATAAAGACAGGCTTCGAAAAGCCAGGCCAGCCAGGGGCACGTCGCAGGAAGCGAACACATTCAGGACTGCTCCTGGATCGAACGGCTCGGCAACTCCTATATCTGTGGATCTGTAATCCGTCGCTTAACTCACTAACGGCACGTCGCGACGCAGAGTGGTCAAGATGAAGAAAGGCGGAAAGAGAAAGAAATAGGGCGACAGCTGCGTCGTGTCCCGAGAAGCAGTTATGACGCAGGTCGACTCAGAGAATGGAACGGGTCCATCAAAGGTCGTATCCCATATCACCATCCAGCAGGATGGTCAGGATGAGAAAAGGCATTAAGAGCAAAAAATAGGGCGATAGCTGCGTCGTGTCTCAAGAAGCAGTTATGACGCAGGTCGACTCAGAGAATGGAGCGGGTCCATCCAAGGTCGTATCCCAGCGCAGCACTTCTGAAGGATGGTAAGGATGGAGAAGGGCATTAAAGGCAAGAAGTAGGACGACAGCTGCTTCGTACGCCGAGAAGAACTTATGACGCAGGTCGACCCAGAGGATGGAGCGGGTCACGTCCAAGTTCTTATACCATCGCACCACTAGTACTCCAGCAGGATGCGCTTGCAGTTATGCCGAGGGATAATGGTTA
This sequence comes from Cordylochernes scorpioides, assembly GCA_030710605.1. NCBI lineage: Eukaryota > Metazoa > Arthropoda > Arachnida > Pseudoscorpiones > Chernetidae > Cordylochernes > Cordylochernes scorpioides. The sequence goes on along the minus strand of CP092882.1, from coordinate 23,424,174 downwards.
GGCGGACAAGAAGTCGCAGAGGTCTTAAAGACGGTGGTTCCGCCTTGCGCTGCACCCAATAGCTGAGGTTAGCTTTTATTTTAATTTTTCGAATAGGAGATCGGATCCTTGCTGGTAGCGATATCGGTGAGTCTAGGTGAGATCCAAAAATGCTTGCATCATCACAAACTACTTTTCTTTCTAAGAATTTTAAAACATTGTATTTTAAATCATTCAATATATATATTTACTGATAATGTACTGATGAGAGAGTCAAGCCCGAAACTATGTCTGAATTTTCCAAAACTGTTATTGTGAATCATTCGTTATTACCAACTACAATTGATACTGAGAGTGATAACTCAAAATTCATTGTCTTAAATGCATTTTTTGAAGAGTTGAGATACCCCTTTGAGGTACAAATATGTGTATATTGTATTTTTAAAAACAGTACTGATATAGGATATATTTATTTATGCTTATGAGGTGATACAGCAGCGTATTTACAATTAGAGAGGAGACAAAATGAATTAAATCTAGAAAAAAGAAGTGATAGGATATATAAGATACAGGAGCAAAAACCTATGAGGAAAGAGAAAGTCTGAGGACCACCCTGGGAACAACTAAGGTGAAGACATCTCAAAGAGATCTGCAACTAGATAGTCAAATATAGGGGATTTTTTATTCTTCTGAGTTGGACCAAAACAATGACAGAGGGAACAGGAAAATGACCATTAGTTCTCCAAAACGTCCGTTTATAGAAAACAGGACAATCTGGTCGATTAGGGTTGATCTTACTAGCCAAATTTCTTTCCCCCCTCTCGATATACTTCCCCACAGATTAACTTTATTCAAATATCTCTCTAAGATACCTTTCTACATATGTGTTATCAATTTATGACATATGTTCAGATAAAAGCATCACACTTCCAAGGAAAAGTTCATTTTAATGAAAGAAACTTTTAGCTAGATGTCTGATGTTTTCATCATAATATTGTCAAGTAGCTCTGAAGCTCTGGTCACAAGAAGCTCCATGGGACACCTGTCAATCATCACTGGACTCCGGGGGGACAGGTGTGAGGGGTTCTCGGAATCTTATCGGCAAATATGGAAAACGGGACGCCTCGGTGGCTGACCACTCTCATTATTATTATCTTTACCTTGGGATAAGTTGTTATCTATCTACCTATAAATACCTCTTGTATATAATTTTATTGGAGAACTAAAAGGTAAATACCCACCTTTATAATAAATTAATTATTCCCAAATTTGCTTTATTTATCTCCGCGACAATATTGTATTAATAACAAGGGATTAATTTTTTGAATATGACATATGTCTGATTATAATATTTATTCTTAAATTATGGTATTTTAAAAAAATATTAATTCATTCTTATTATGACTTTTCAAATATTTCCAGCGATAATATAGCATCTAGAATTTAAAACTTTCTTCACCATCTATTCAAAAGCCAATTATGGAATGTTGATCTTTCTACAAAAATATGACGCGAAATGTAATTTTAAAAGAGCTTAAAAAGACGCTTGAAAGTCAACAAGTCTTATTTTATGGGACCTCATAAAACGAAGCCTAAGCTACGCAAATTAAATAATTTAACGAAGCCCATTGGCTGACTACCTTACCCAATCAAAGCATCGCCTGAATTTATCATCCTCACAAATTACCAAGTAATTAGGCCTTGTGAGTCAATCGCCTGAATCTTTGGTCGCCATTTTGTTTGGTTTTTATTATTGTCGTTTGTTTTACTTTTTTGGTTCTTTTTAAAAAATTGTCTTTAATTTTATTGGTTCTAATTTTTAGATAGGTTATTTAGTTGTTCAAATTATTTTAAATATTCACATATATTTATTCAAATTGTCATGTATTTATTTTTTTTTTCATAGTATTATTTAACCAAAATTTCGATTGTATTATGTACTAGCGGATGTACCCGGCTTCGCCCAGGTTTTTCTCGAGGGAATGTTTGTAGTCTAGTAATAAGAAAATATACTACACCTAAAAACTATCAGAGAAAAGAGAAACCACGGAAGGTGAACAGAAAAATGCTTACAATGGATGTTATGTTTACGATATCAAGTTAAATAAAAACAAAGATAAAATTTGCATATGTTGGTCACTATAAATTTGTATATTTGTTAGGCGAAATTAGAAACATGATAAAACAATTGGGTATTTAAAAACAAATGTAGAAATAAAAGTTGAAGTATAATAAACAATGTTAAAGATTAGTTTTAATTATTAATCAAGATTGTGTGTGAATATGTGAGAAAGATGTAATATCGTTGTTGTTTTCTTGGCCGACTGTTTTACATATGGTGTTATCTTAAAATTGCTTGTTTTGAATATTTTTTAGATTGAGATTATTAGCTAGTATGTAAAAAAATTAACTCTTTTGAAATTTAATTTTGTATTTATATATAAATAAAATTAACTCTGTTGATTTTTTTTTGTATTTAATCGATAACAGCGAAGTTACGCATGTTAATGTTAGGAAATATATTTTGATGTTAAGCAAAACCTGCTTCATCTCGTTTTACATAAATGTTGAAAATTTGGTTGAAATTGATGCATTGTAACGAAAGTTTTTAGTGATGTCCACTTATGAAATTTCCATTTTATTAATATAGATTTAAAATATCAAAACTTTTTACTCATTTTAATCAGCATATTTTTATTTAAATACAGCTTATTTTAACAAATATTTATTGCTATTTTTTACAAACAAATATCTATATTTTTCAAATAACAAAAAGCCCTTATTTCCTGTTCCTGTTGTTTCTTTTCATAATTGTTGATTTTCTTCTGCCTTTTTTATGATGATGATAAATCCTTTTTTTTTTTCACTGATGACTCGTGACAATATATATTTTTAATTTTATATTTAACCTTATATAATCTTATATTTATATTACAATATAATGCGGCTTATGATTGTAGAACGACATTTGAAAATTATCCCGCATGTGTTTCTTTTGAATCAAAAATCGAATTTTATTTTAAGAAGAAATAACGACTATTTCTAACCATAGGGATGGAGTATGAAAAGATGAATTGTGAAAAGTAATGATAAACGGAAAAATAAAAGTGTCCAGGGATGGGAACCGAACCCACAATGTTCCGCTTACCGGGCAGATGCTATGTCCACTAGGCAATTTTCAAATGTCGTTATTTAATCTTATATGGGCATTGTAATAAAGTAGTTTAAATCTCTCTCAAGTATATGAAAGAGTACATCTCCCTTTTAAAATTTATTAAAACTCTGCATGTGTTTATAATCAAGTGCCGCGTGAACGTAAAGATGGTGATGATCGAAGCCCCCCCCCCTATATTGATAACGGCCATATCATGAAACTTTGGTGTTTGCGCCTAGCTATGTAAATAACTTGCAAGGTTGCATTGTTCTATAATCATGTAAATTTTTCTTTTTCTTTTAATTTATGTAAATGTATGTATATAAAAAGAGTGAAATATATAATAAAGTGAAGTCAGTCAGATAAAACCAGTGAGGCTGTTTGGTCATTCTTTTATTCAAACAGCTTGCTGCTACATCGCAGGTAGAGAAGTCTCAGTAATCAATCCGCAGGTCTGGTGTACAGTCTGTCAGATATCGTCAACATCTAAGACCAGACAAAAGGCTAAGGAGTTAGAAGGAAGTCCGAGCTAATAATGTTAGGATCCAAGCTCCAACATATGGTATACTGGTGTTATTTGTGTTTGTCCAAACTGATGTTGTGGCTCTTTGGTTTTCTTGAATCTGAGACTTGTTCCGCATAAAGAGAGAAAATTGATAGTTTAATACATTTTGAAAAAGGAATAAATCTTCTTATTTAACATGAATATAATATTCCTTCAAAATATCACTACATATTGAATTAATGAAAATTCGAAACACTATTATAAAAGCGAATGATTCTTTTAAAATTAAACAATTTCTACTGTCCTTACTGCAATGGAAAAACTAATTGGAGGGACTGGATCATCAGTGGTGAACCCTGCCAGCGGTTTCGCGAGTTTAATCTACCATACGCTGTTATATTGCATTTTTCGGTTTTCCTCTAATAGGGATACTGATGCTAGACTCATGGAATGGGTATTTTAGATGAACTATGGACATACATTTTGAGGATAGTATAAATTCATATGAATATAAATATATAATATGCTTCGAGAAATTGCTCTTCCACAAACATCAGAATTTTATTAGAACAATTATAGTATGATGCCTTATACAATCTGTTAATATATTGTAGCGTTATTTGTTGTATTGTTTACATAAATAGGTTTTTAACAGTGACCCGTGAGCATCCGCCTCGAGCCGCGCGCCTCACTACTAACAAGATATCCGTGTTTTCTTTCTGATTTAAAAAATCTGTTCGTTGGAAGCAATAAACGTTCATCGTTCAATTTATCTTCGCCTGTTGTTTGTAATTCTTACCGCGAAGAGTGGTGGAGACGCTGGGTACCGATACCATCACGGATACCTCTGTCAGAAGAAGCCGTCGCCTAGAAGGCCTAGAACCACGTTTTGATTTCGACGAAAAGAATAAGCCAATCAGAAAAATGTCAATATCGGCTGGAGTTAACACGGGTGTTAATACTTGCAAACATTTGACAAGAAACCCAACTGTGTTTAGCGGCAATGGAACGGAGGATTGTGGCAAATGGATGAAGGATTACGAACGTATTGCGAGATCTAACTGCTGGGATGCCACGATGAAATTGGCGAACGCACCATTCTTTTTGGAAGGGACCGCTGGCCAATGGTATGATAACAACGAAGAAGGAATGGATTCGTGGGATATGTTTAAGGAGATGTTTAGCCGGACATTCGACAATAGCGGCGTCCTTCTCAGACGCGCTAAGGACAACCTTCAGAGTCGAGCTCAGAAGAGTACAGAATCCTGTGAATCCTATATCCAAGACGTTCTGAGCTTGTGTAGGCAGGTGAATCCCGATATGAGTCAAGGAGAGAAAGTGGCACATCTAATGAAAGGTGTGGTAGAAGATGTCTATCAGGTCATCTTGATAAAGGAAATTGATACTGTTGAAGCCTTTGTCGATTGGTGCCGAAAAGTGGAGGCTTGCAAGCAGCGACGCATCGGGAAACCAAGGTTTGAGCGACTCCCTAACGTCGCAAGTATAGAGCAACCAAACTCCTCGTCTCTGGAAGATCTGATTCGACGAATCGTGAGAGAAGAAATTAAAAGTGCCCTACATTTCGAGTCTATAGTGCCGGAGGTGAACTCCCTGAAGAAAATTATTCATGAAGAGGTTGAGAGAAATCTGACCCCAATTGCGGAGCAGGGTCCATACTACCGAGAACAACGCCGCTACTTTGAAGGACCGGCGAAACCAACCCCGTATTACCAGCAGCAAAGTCCTACAAGGCTGACTACTGCCCGAAGAAAGACTGACGAATGGAGGACGGTGGATAATATTCCCGTTTGTTTCCAATGCGGACGCCCGGGTCACGTCGCCAGGTACTGCCGAGAGCGGCGAGGGATGGTGGATCGACAGCCACCGGGGAGATACCACCCTGTCCAGAACGGCCCGCGAACGATCTATAATAGCGATGAAACCCCAGGCCGCACAAGTTACCGAAGCCCGTCGCCCTATCCAGGTCGTGGCCGATCCCCAGCTGAACGTCGCCCCTCGATATCGCCAAGCCGACGATCTGGCCGATCACCTTATCGTGAGGAAAACTAGAGCAAGCGCCCTTCGCTGGAGGTAAGGTCGCTGAGGAGATTATAAATCCTCCGCCGCTCATAGCCGCTAAGCTATCACAGAATATAGTTGACGTTACTATTGACGATAAAACTTTTCCTGCCCTTGTCGACAGCGGCGCTTCGTTTTCGGTTATTTCGGACCACTTTAGACAACAACACAAAAAGACTATGTTCAGTGACGCTGGCATGACACTTAGAGTTGCCGACGGGAAATATCTCGTTTCCAGGGGCCGATGTACTTTACGTTTAGAAATAAACGGATTAGTACAGCCGTTTGAATTCATCGTTTTACCAAGTTGTAGCCACGACATCATTCTCGGTTGGGACTTTCTGGAGGCGTCAAGGGCTATAATCGATTGTGGTAGCGCCGAGATTCTGTTAGAAAAAGCAGAACTACCAGAGGATTCTTCGAGCATATTCCAAACTGTAGCCGCCGACGATAGCTTTATAATCCCCGCTGGATCGACCAAGCAGATAAACGTAATCAGCGAAACTATACTCGGTGTGAGTGATGTCGTAATGGAGCCTTCGAGGATCCTCTTTCTAGAACATGATCTGATGGTTCCCGCCTCGATCTTCGCTGTCCAGCATGGAAAAGGGAGAATTTGGGTAACCAACATCGGCACATGTGATCGAACTGTCCCCAAAGGAATGTGTATTGGAGAGATACAGGTACTGGAAGAGGGTCAGCTGGCGGTCATCGGTGATGCTTCGGACACCAATCGGCAGGAGATTCTTGGACAAGAAAACTCTCCAAACATTGCCTCGATGATAAGCCCTGATCTATCCATGCTTGAAAGGACCAGGATATGTTCGATACTTGGGAGTTTCAGCGGCTTATTTGAATTTAATAAGTTTCCGTCTAATCTGACGAGCACAGCCAAGCACAAGATAAATACAGAGGACCATCCCCCGATTAAACGCCGTCCATATCGAGTGTCGCAGGTCGAACGTCAAATCATTCAGAATGAGTTCGACAAAATGTTGAAAGGAGGTATAGTTCAGCTTTCCGAAAGTCCTTGGTCCTCTCCTGTGGTATTAGTGAAAAAGAAAAATGGTAGTTGGCGTTTCTGTGTCGATTACAGACACCTGAATAAAATCACAAAAAAGGATGTATATCCACTACCAAGGATTGACGATACACTCGATTGCTTAAGAGGGGCGAGTTATTATTCTTCCATGGACCTCCGTTCTGGTTACTGGCAGATTGAGGTGGATGAGGCAGATCGCGAGAAGACCGCCTTCATTACACCCGACGGATTGTACGAATTCAAAGTTATGCCTTTCGGGTTGTGTAACGCCCCAGCGACATTTGAAAGAATGATGGATACCTTGCTGAGGGGGTTGAAGTGGTCAATGTGCCTTTGCTATCTGGACGATATTATTGTGTTTTCACCCACCTTTGACGAACATGTTCGACGCCTTGAATTAGTTCTCAGGTGTCTCTCAAAGGCTGGACTTGTGTTAAATCCAGACAAGTGCTTGTTCGGAACAAAACGACTAAGCATTTTTGGGCATCTGGTGGATGGAGAGGGCGTGCACCCCGACCCGGGTAAAGTTGATGCTATGTCCAAATTCCCTACTCCCAAATCCCTCACTGATGTAAGAAGTTTCTTTGGAATGTGCTCATATTATCGTCGTTTCATTAAGAATTTTGCTCAAAAAGCTGAACCACTACACAGGTTGTTGAGAAAGGACACCAGATTCGAATGGGGACCAGATCAACGGCAGGCCTATGAATCCTTGAAGTTGGCACTCGCGTCGGAACCCGTCTTGGTCCACTTTGACGAAAAGTATGCGACCGAACTGCACACCGACGCCAGTGGGTTTGGAATTGGTGCAGTTTTGGTCCAGGTCCAGGGAGGAAGTGAAAACCCGATTGGATATGCCTCAAGAACGCTGTCAACAGCTGAAAAAAATTGTTCAACAACGGAGCGGGAGTGTCTTGCCGCGATTTGGGCGATCGGCAAGTTCCGTCCATACCTATTTGGGCGCTCGTTTACAATTGTGACGGATCATCACTCACTCTGTTGGCTTTCGGGCCTGAAGGACCCGTCGGGAAGACTGGCCAGGTGGGCCTTAAGACTTCAGGAATACTATGTGAACGTGGTATATAAAAACGGCAGAAAACATCAAGATGCCGATTGTCTCTCACGCAATCCAATCGAAGCGAATAACCCAGGGGAATCCGGAGATGACATACCAACATTAGCTGCTTTAACTGATATCGTCGCGGAACAGCGGAAAGATCCGGTAATTGTGAGAATATCGGAGGAATGTTTGAAGAACGATCAAAACCGCTTCAAAATAATCAATGGAGCTCTTTACAAGCGGAATTTCGACCCAGTGGGGCAACCGTGGCTATTGGTGATCCCCAGGCATTTGCGCCCTGACGTCCTCAGAAGTCTCCACGATAATCCAACTGCCGGTCATTTAGGGTTGGCTAAAACCCACGATAGAATTAGGAGGAAGTATTTTTGGCCAGGTCTTCTGAGGAGCATAAGAAAATATGTCGGTCACTGTAGGGAGTGCCAGCGTCGTAAACATGCTCCCTTGCGACCGCCCGGGTTGCTGCAACCGATACCACCCACCTCTGTTCCGTTCCAAAGAGTCGGAATTGATCTCCTCGGAAGATTCCCAATATCCCATTTAGGAAATAAATGGATAATAGTTTGCACAGACTATCTGACGCGATACGCTATCACCCGAGCCTTACCATCAGCAGACGCTCAGCAAGTGGCCAAGTTCGTCCTGGAGGACGTAGTACTTAAACATGGAGCACCACGAGAAATAATTACTGACCGGGGTAGGGTTTTTCAGTCTAAACTAATATCCGAGCTGACGGGACTTTGCTCTTCGGCTCAGAGATTTACCACGGCGTACCATCCTCAGACGAATGGTCTCCCTGAGAGACTTAATAAAACCCTGGCCGACATGATGTCAATGTATGTGGACGTCGAACAAAAGGAATGGGACGTTATTCTTCCGTTCATCACGTTTGCTTACAATACGGCGAAGCAGGACACCACCGGATTCACCCCATTCAGCCTCATCCATGGACGAGAAGCTGAAACTACGTTGGATACATTGTTTCCTCTTTTAAAAGATGAAGATCAAGAGGACTATAATCGAGAGATAGTGACCCGAGCAGAGGAGACGCGACAATTGGCTCGGCTACATACACTGAGAGCGCAAGAGGGCAATAAACGACTCTACGACGCCAAACATCGAGAAGTGAGCTATCAGCCAGGCGATAAAGTATGGATATTTATACCCGTTCGGAAAATAGGGATATCCGAAAAATTAATAAAACGATATTTCGGCCCTTATAGGGTGACGAGACGGATTTCGGATGTGACGTACGAAGCCGAAAGTCTAGACACTACTAACCGCCGTCGTAAGCCAAAGGAAATTGTGCACGTAGTGAGAATGAAGAACTACCGTGACCCGGACGAACAACTGGACCTACCCGAGGATGAGCCTGCCGTCTGACAGCGAGGACGCTGTCCTTTTGGAGAGGAGGGCATTGTAGCGTTATTTGTTGTATTGTTTACATAAATAGGTTTTTAACAGTGACCCGTGAGCATCCGCCTCGAGCCGCGCGCCTCACTACTAACAAGATATCCGTGTTTTCTTTCTGATTTAAAAAATCTGTTCGTTGGAAGCAATAAACGTTCATCGTTCAATTTATCTTCGCCTGTTGTTTGTAATTCTTACCGCGACAATATCATAACATATTGAATTTACTATTAAAATAGTAAAAATGATTCCAAACAAAGGCGCCCGAACAACAATGGATAACATTTTTGAGAATTTTGGAAATTACGAAATAGTATTTCTCCAGATTATTCATTGAAGAAATCGATAAAATTTTTATATAACTTTTTATATAGAATTTAGATGGATTAGAATTTGAACTGATACGCTGAAATCCAAATATCTATTGATTTCAGCACAATATTATTTTTAATTATTTATTAAAATTGAAAAAAAGCAATCAAAACTGAAGAAAAAGAATAATATTTCCATACTGTATTAAGGTTTCTATTTTTTTTTCAAGAAATCGGATGATAAATATCCGATGAAAATTTGGAATTATTCTTTAAAATATATATTTTTTTTTGGCAGAAAAATTCCATTTGAGATTTAAAGTTGAAGAGAAAACTGATGAAGAGAGAATCATCTCTCTCATGGTGAAAATAAATCAAATAATAAATCAAAATGTCAAAATTTTAAATTCGTTTACAAGATTTGATTTAAATGTGAATAATTTTGGCTTAATGAAGAAAAGGAAGATTGAAATAAATGGAAGAAAGTCTCTCGATCTAAGTTTGAAATCGAAATCAAAAACGCAACAACCTGGTATCGAAAACAATTATTTCAATAGATCCAAAATTCGGAATTGATTAAGAAGATTTGATTGATATTTTGTGAATATATTTAGGTTTATTGAAGAAAAAGAAGATTGAGAAAAAATAGAAGAAAGTCTTCATCTAAGTTTGAAATAGAAATCAAATACGCAACAAACAGGTATCATTATATTTTAAACTATTATTTCAATTGATCTGTTATTTGAAAAATCAAAAAATAAAAATAAAATAAATAAAATGTTGTGAATACATTTTGTTGTTTTGAAGAAAAAGAAAATTGAGAAATAAATAGAAGAAAGTCTTTATCCAAGTTTGAAATAGAAATCAAATACGCAATAACCAGGTATCGTTATATGGTAACCTATTATTTCAATTGATCCAGAATTTGAAAAAAATCAAAAGAAGATTTGATTTAAATGTTGTGTGAATACATTTTTGATATTAAAGAAAAAGAAGATATAGAAAGATATCGAAGAAAGAGTCTATCTAAGTTTGAAATATAAACCAAATACGTAACAACCAGGTACCGTTATATTGTAAACTATCATTTCAATTGATCCAAAATTTGAAATTAATTAAGAAGATTTGATTGAAAGGTTGTGAATACATTTAGGTTTATTGAAGAAAGAAACGATTGAAAAAAAATATCTATTTAAAGTTTCTATCTAAGTCTAAAATAAAGAAATCAATCCAAGTTTGAAATAGAAATCAACATCGCAACGACCAGGTATTGTTATATTGTAAAATACTCTATTTCAATTGATCTCTCTCTCAGATAAAAGAATATAACGATAATGCATACGTTATTAACAAAACGGTAATTAAAAACCTTGATTAGAACAGAAACCTATTAGTTGATTAAAAACATTAATATAAAGCAATAGTCCGCGCCATCTATATATAGCAAATGAAAACATTAAGACGTTTATTTATTTATTTATGCTTATGAGGTGATACAGCAGCGTATTTACAATTAGAGAGGAGACAAAATGAATTGTCACATTAAGACGTGAATGTTTCTTTTACCCATAAACCCAACTTTTCTACTGTCCTTACTGCGATATGAAATATTAGGAGGTCTTCGATCATCAGTGGTGAACCCTCCTTGTGGTTTCGCCAATTTAATCTATCAGACCACTTCTTTATTACAGTCATAGAGCTCTAAAGAAGCAGTCTGATAGATTAAATTGGCGAAGACGCTGGAAGGATTCACCACTGATAAGCAAAGCCCTCCAATTATTTTTTCATAGCAGTAAGAACAGTAGAAGTTTGATTTATTTGTGAAAATAATAATTCAGGTCTTGATGTCTTCATTCGTTGTTTAAAATAAGAGTAGAAAAGGAGAAACAGAGTGGACATTATTTCCAACTGAGAAGGGGTAAAGAAATTATTTATTATTTAATTTAATATTTGTAAACGAGGTAAAATCTTCCCAATTACATGCGTGGTAAGGACAAAATACTCAGGAGATAAGTTTCTTCATTGAAGAAACTTATCTCCTGAGTATTTTGTCCTTACCACGTATTTAATTTAATATTATTCAATTAAAATATATTCAACAGATTATAAAAATATATATTATTCTGTATTTGTAAAATCATCTTTAAAATATTTCTTAGCTTGCTTGTTCAAGATTCCCTAGCTGTAGATGGTTGGGTTAATTTGTTAATAATTGTCGACTGGTCGTGGTGACGTCATCAATAAATACTTTCACATCTCCAGATATACAAAGACTTGATTTCTACGCTACAATATAATCAAAAGAACAAAATCGTGAGTCGAAAAGTTTCTTGTACGGTTTTCTATATAGCCGATCTTTCAAGCATATCTGTCTTCTACAGGAGTAAAAATAGACACGTCCTCATGTTTACCTCTAAAATACCCCTCGAAATCTCGGCTATAAATAAATAAACATTACAAGATTACAGAGTCAACAACGATTTAATAGCTTTAGGCCCTAGTGATTTAATTTCAAGTAAGGACACATATATAAAATTTAATTTCCTTTGTAAATATATTTTGGATTTCATTTAGAAAAATGGTCTTTGATGTAACGATCTCAAGGAAATATTGGACATATTATATGGTTGTAAACAATATATAGGTGTATACCTGTATATGTGTGTATATTTGTATATATTTTTTGAATTTATTGATGTAACTGAAAATAAAATTCAAAGAATATCTCTATATATGTAAATAACATTTTTGAATTATGATTTGAATATATGATTCCGTTTTTAACTTTTACATGTATTTGAACACGCATTATACCATGGTAGTGTAACCATCTTTTTCAAAAGCCATGTTTATTCACGTCAAATAAAGTTGTTTCTTAAGACAGGTTTTACTCCAATCATATTGAAAAGATCATGGAGGGTATCAAGGCTCTAGAAACAATAATTTAAAGTAACATATGCATGGCACGTATTCTTGCCGTGAATAAATGGCAAAAACGTCAATATTTATAACGTAAATATGGCACAATAATCGTGGCAAAAGAAAATGTATCCTGAAATTAGATCACGAAAATGTGTTAAAGGAGATATATCTACTAGTATATTCTAAAACGAACCTACCAGGATTCAAACTTGTAATCTTCCGATATCCTTATCAGAAGCCTCAATACTAACGTCACGAAAGCTATATAAAATTAATAAATTTATCATATTTATACCTTTTTGGACAAAAACTGAAAAGTCTTTAATGTATCCGATCGTCTTTTTTTTGTTTGTTTGTTTGAAAGAGACGGGGGCAATTTTGTCCACACTCGGTTATATCGTGTCTCTTCAATAAAGGTCACCATGTATCAAATATCTTTCAGAGTTATTGTCTGAATCCCTATATCTATATATATAAAAATCAATGTTTGTATGTTTGTTTGTATGTCCAGTATACAAATTCACAGTAGTTCACTAATTCAAACCAAAATTTCCATACATAGATAAAAGAAATACGGGGAAGACGATAGGCTATTTTAGAAAATATATAAATCAATTATTAAAACTCTATATTCAAATTATTCTATCAAATATTAGATTAAATTATGCTGATGCAAACAAATAGATAATGCTAATAACAAACAATTATTTAAAAAATTTTATCTAAATATATATCACTCGGGTAGATATGCACACGGGTCAATCCCGGGGCGAAGCCCGGGTCACCAGTCTAGTATCTGATAAAAATTACAAAAGGACCTCCATGTTGAAGGGACTGTTGGCCAGAAGGCTTGAGAAATAAAAGAAATAAGAAATGAAACGGACATCTTGATTTTTTATTTATTAAATCAAAGTGTAAAAGCATGGACGAATCCATATTAATTATGTTTTGTCCATAAGTGCACATATATATATAGGAAATAGTTCTATATTGAAATTTTACTGATATCACATTAAAAAATGTTATTAGAAAAAATTATTTCCTGATCGTGCAACTGGAAGTTACTGATTACTTGCACCATCTGTCGGAATAAATATCAACTAAAGGTTGATTTTCTATTTATTAATCAAGAAGAGGTATTCGGCCAATATTCTGGAATAATTAAATATCAGCGATTAATTGATATCTATTTGAACAGATTCACAAACTATCAAAAACAGTTACAGAACCAGGGGGGGGGGAGGTTCCATTTTGAAAATATTTAAAAGCGCGAATGTTTCTTTTATACAAAATACAAATCCTACTGTCCTTACTGCGATGAAAAATATATTAGGAGGGCTTGGCTCATCAGTGGTGAACCCTCCCAGCGGTTTCGCCAATTTAATCCACCAGACCGCTTCTCAGAGCTCTAATACTGTATTGGACGATTCTGCTTATATACGCAGCACTGAAGGGTGGAATCTCAGAAATAGTTTTCAAGAAGACTATGGACATAAGCTTATAGGACAGTAGAATTACATTCAAATATTTGCATCGAGTAACGCTCTTCCGCTTTATGCTTAACTGACCTTGCCTTTTTTGTTTGCACAATGGGTTATGACCAGACTTGACACTTGGATCAACAAAAAGCTCTTATCTGATATACTCATATGGCGCAGATATGTCGATGACATTTTCTGCATATGCAAAAACAGTCAGGAAAACCTCATTCAAAGTGATCTAAACAGTTACCATCCCGATTTATCCTTTACCATAGAAAAAGAACACAGTCAGGCCATTCCCTTTTTAGACATCCTAATTTTACGTACCCCTAATGCCTTCCACACTACAGTCTATTACAAGAAAAATAGTCACCCTTGTTACACCCACTTTAGTTCTTTCTGCCCAATTGCACACAAAATTAACCTTGTAAAGGCCCTGACTAAGCGCATCCACACCCATTGTTCCCTCCCCATCTTTAAATCTATAGAAAAAGAAAATATAATCTCGAATCTCGCCTTAGCAGGTTTCCCACTTCCTTTTATTAATAGACACACTTACAAGCTTAGTCCCCCCAACCCTCCAACGGTCCACAGATAGACATGTGTTTTACCCTTTTTCTCCCACACAGTTAACATCTCAAGAATCCTTAAAACATATGGCATCCACACATATTTCAGTGATACCCAAAATTTATCCACACACCTCAGACATCCCATAACCACATCAGACTCGCCCCCTGATCTCCTCCATAGTACCAGCGCGGTCTTCTCTGTCTCATGCACGCAATGTGCTGCCACATATGTGGGTGAGACAGGTAGAAACGTGGCTTTTTGAATTTCAGAACATAAAAGGAATATTAGAAACAGTGACCCCCGCTTCTTAATATACCAATACATGTCTTCCACAGGCCACACATTCAACCTCAGCCAGCCGACCATTCACTACCATCACGTTCCAAACCAGCACCAAAAATTGGTGTTGGAAGCTATAACCTCTGCCAACCTGAACAGTTTTAATAGAAAAATAGACATACAAGATATTTATAAAGTATTGCTGTCCTGATGTGTTTAATCTGTTTATTCTATCTTCCCTTCACAGTGATATTCCAGTCTTCCCTAATGTGTCAGATTTAGAATTTACCTCATTGTCTTTTTTCCCTATATTTGCATATCTTATTTGTAATCATAGTTGTATTTTGTTTCTCCCTCTATAAGAAAAATGTAAATATGCTGAAATATTGCTTACCATAGTATAAATAGGCTTGTATCTCTTTGAATATCTTAGTTTTTTGCCAGTAGAAGGGAATATCGCTTATTCCCTATCACTCAAAATATTTCCAATCTCTTATTTAATTGGATTGTTGCAAGTTCCCTTGAGCGGATCCAGCCAATTACGATCGAGCGAGCGAGCAGTACAACCTGGGCCGCACAAAAACCTCCCCACCGCCGCTAAAAAACACTTTACAACACCCCGGTGGCCGTTAGAAGAATCTTCTGCTCTAATTAGTAATCGATACTTTGTCTTTCACGAAACCTGAATTTTGATCGGTCTTCCACCTGAGAACATTGATTGGATCTCTTGTGTTTCAACATGTGTTGTGTACGTTGGTTGGATCTCTTGTGTTTCCACATGTGTTGTGTACGTTGATTGGATCTCTTGTGTTTCCACGTGTGTTGTGTACGTTGATTGGATCTCTTGTGTTTCCACATGTGTTGTGTACGTTGATTGAATCTCTTGTGTTTCCACATGTGTTGTGTACGTTGATTGGATCTCTTGTGTTTCCACATGTGTTGTGTACGTTGATTGAATCTCTTGTGTTTCCACATGTGTTGTGTACGTTGATTGGATCTCTTGTGTTTCCACATGTGTTGTGTACGTTGATTGAATCTCTTGTGTTTCCACATGTGTTGTGTACGTTGATTGGATCTCTTGTGTTTCCACATGTGTTGTGTACGTTGATTGGATCTCTTGTGTTTCCCCATGTGTTGTGTACGTTGATTGGATCTCTTGTGTTTCAACATGTGTTGTGTACGTTTATTGGATCTCTTGTGTCTCCACATGTGTTGTGTACGTTTATTGGATCTCTTGTGTCTCCACATGTGTTGTGTACGTTTATTGGATCTCTTGTGTCTCCACATGTGTTGTGTACATTGATTGTATCTCTTAGATTTACAGATGTGTTGTGTACGTTGATTGGATCTCTTGTGTCTCCACATGTGTTGTGTACGTTTATTGGATCTCTTGTGTCTCCACATGTGTTGTGTACGTTTATTGGATCTCTTGTGTCTCCACATGTGTTGTGTACGTTTATTGGATCTCTTGTGTCTCCACATGTGTTGTGTACGTTTATTGGATCTCTTGTGTCTCCACATGTGTTGTGTACGTTTATTGGATCTCTTGTGTCTCCACATGTGTTGTGTACATTGATTGTATCTCTTAGATTTACAGATGTGTTGTGTACGTTGATTGGATCTCTTGTGTCTCCACATGTGTTGTGTACGTTGATTGGATCTCTTGTGTCTCCACATGTGTTGTGTACGTTTATTGGATCTCTTGTGTCTCCACATGTGTTGTGTACGTTTATTGGATCTCTTGTGTCTCCACATGTGTTGTGTACGTTTATTGGATCTCTTGTGTTTCCACATGTGTTGTGTACGTTGATTGGATCTCTTGTGTTTCCACGTGTGTTGTGTACGTTGATTGGATCTCTTGTGTCTCCACATGTGTTGTGTACATTGATTGTATCTCTTAGATTTACAGATGTGTTGTGTACGTTGATTGGATCTCTTGTGTCTCCACATGTGTTGTGTACGTTGATTGGATCTCTTAGATTTACAGATGTGTTGTGTACGTTGATTGGATCTCTTAGATTTACAGATGTGTTGTGTACGTTGATTGGATCTCTAAGATTTACAGATGTGTTGTGTACGTTAATTGGATCTCTTAGTTTTCCGTGTTTATTGTTAGCGGTCAGGATATGTCTTTTTTTGTTTTCAATAACAACACTTGACCATTTTTCTATGTTCAATTTTTTTTCACACACATACATTTATGTTTAAAGAGATTGATATTTTGATGAGAAGAAATTGATCAAGAAAAAAATATATAGTTCCCCTCTCCCGTCGAAATAAACGTCATAACTATAAGTCACAAACTAGCGGTCTCGGGGCTGTGACAAAGCAATAACACTAGTTTGACCAAACTGTGAAACGTCCAACTAGAGACCACAGTTTCGAGCTAATAGCCCTCGTCAGCCTAGGGCGGACATGTTCCATTAGATCCACATGAGATCAGTTTGCGGCAACCATCAATACATATAATCTAGTTTTGACGTTTATTTTGACGGTAGAGGTGTCCTATATATGCTCTTATAGATCAATTTCCTCTCGGAAAAATTCCATCTATATTTTTACCTATAGATTCTTCCCAGCCACTCTGTCAGATAAACCTTTTCTTTGGCGGATTGTGAAGATTCCATTAGATCCCGTTTGAATCTCATGGAAAAAAGTACGCCCTAGGCTGACGAGGGTCATTAGCCCGAAACCATGGTTTCTAAGTGGACCCGTCTCAGTTTGCCAAAGCTGGTGTTGTGGCTTTGGCACCGACCGGAAGCCGCTATAGTTTTCAGCAAAGTCAATAGATGGCATCAAGTTTTGATGATTATATTGACGGGAGAGGCGCCCTATGCTATATATATATGTATTTTTTTTTTAAATAAAGAAACTCTTTCCTCATAAAGTATTTCGTTCTTAAAGTTTAGTGAAGGAATTATTACTTAAAAATTTAAACTACTATGAATATTTCTGAACGAGAAATTGAGAGATACATGAACCTGATTCATAAAAAATCATTGCAGTTGGCCAGATGGCGTTGTCATCTTCAGTTTAACCGCCGTTGCTTGAGCCTCGACTTTATCCCTCCTTCCCTGCGTATCAAGGATCCAGTGCGAAATCCGTTTTCTGAGAAGGTCGTCCACAACACCCACCGCCAACTTCTACGTTCCAGATTCCGAGGATGCATGTCGAACATAAGATTCATATCAAAGTCCCTTAAGGGCCTCTTAACTCTCACCGCACAATGTGTAGCACCCCAAATCCTTACCTCGCTCATAGTACGCATTACTGATGAAATTCGAACCCAGAATTCCTTACTTAATAAGAAGCATGATAAGAAGTTTTATTTTTGGTCGAAAAAGTATGGTTTTCCATACCAGGCTACTGCGGAAGACCACCGTCGAGTCTTGAACCTCTCCAGTACTGAACTTTCACAAGCAGAGATCTCCTTGCTATCTAAGGGCTTGAATTATCGCAATGAAGCCAAACCTGATGTCCCTAGGATCATCAGCGGTGTAGAGGCTTCTATTAAGGACCTTAGTCACCAGGCGAAAAATGATATTAGAAGCCGTATCTCATCCGTACTCATGAATCCCACAACCCAAAATCCCCAGGCCCGCATGGAGAGAACCATTATGAAAAGGTTGAAAGATCGGAGTGACATCATAGTCTGCAACTCTGATAAAGGATCACAGACAGTCGTTATGGATATCTCAACGTATAGATCCAAAATGATGGACGTCCTTACAGATGAATCTACTTTTATTCCCATAGATGAGGATGCCAAGCTTCGCACCTATCAGGATTTCAGGAAAGCTCTATTAGAACAAAAAAGACTCTCCCAGATTAACTCAGAAGAATTCAAATTATTCACGTCACGCCTTACCACAGACGCCTACATATATGGATTACCTAAGATACACAAACCTAATGTCCCACTGCGCCCTATCGTAGCCTGTCACAGATCACCGTCAGCCCCATTAGCCAGGTATTTATCCAATTTTTTCTCCCCGTTACTAAAACAATATAACCATAAATTCACGGTACACAACACACCTAATTTCATTGAGGAGTTATGGAAAATTTCCCCTGGTCCAAACACCATAATGTGCTCTTATGATGTAGTTTCATTGTTTTTAAGCCTACCCCACTCAGTTATTAGAGAAAGCATAGTTGCCTTCCTGACAGAAATACAGACCGATGCATCCACCATACAAACAATAGTATGCCTGGCAGATATTTGTCTAAATATGAGTGTATTTAAATTTGAGTCGAAAACATACAGACAGATACGGGGTTCCCCAATGGGGAGTTCGTTTTCAACCGTTGCAGCAGAATTGGTGATGATCATGGTTGACAAATCAATCAATGAAAAACATAGAACAGATATAGTGTTATGGCGCAGATATGTAGATGATATCTTTTGTGTCTGTGATCAGAGTTCATACGAAACTATATTAGCATCCCTTAACAGCTACAATGAGGATATGTCGTTTACCATAGAAATAGCTCAAGGGGGTGTAATACCATTCCTTGATGTTCTAATAATTCAAACTCCAAACTCTTACCACACTACCGTATATTACAAAAAAGATTTCCTCCCCAACTACACGCATTACACTTCCTGTTGTCCCAATTCCCAAAAAATCAGTATTATAAAAACTTTATCTAAGCGTATACACACCCATTGTTCCCTTCCATCTTTCCAGGCAATAGAGAAACAGAACATAATCAAGAATCTCAACTCTGCAGGCTATCCGACATCCTTTGTTTGCAAACATTTTTATGTTATCTCAGGAATAAGAAATACTGCTCAATACCGGTCCACCTGTTTTATTCCATACTCTTACAAATCGGCGGCCATAGCACGAATTCTGAATAGATATGGTGTAAACTCATATTTCTCCAACACACTCAGTCTGGCAACCAAACTAAAACAGACAATAGCAAGAAGTAGTGTAACCATTGATTCCCTTAATACCCACAACGCCATTTACTCCATATCATGTGAGCAGTGTGATGCCAAGTATGTCGGAGAGACTGGGAGAATGGTGAAGACCAGAATGGTGGAGCATGATAGATCGGTAAAAAGGAAAGATCCCCGCTCTCTAGTTTACCAACACATACGGGACACAGGCCACACATTCAATATCTATAACCCCTCGGCCCATTATCATGAGATTAAGAACAAACACCAGCGATTGGTCCTGGAAGCTATACTCACCAAAAAATTTAAAAGCATCAATAGAGCAATAGACCTTCCTGAAATATATGATAATTTAGTACTGGAACCTCCTACCTGAAAGATTTAGTTTTCATGGCCTACTTATACTTTTACACGTCAATGGCAGTTTTTGGTTTATTTTATTTTATTTTATTTTATTTCTATTTTATTTTGTTTTATTTCGTTTAACAGTCGTTGTTCGTACTTAGTTTCTGTAATAGCCATGTATTGAATGTATTATACGTTTATTTACTTGCTTTGCTTAACCTTTATGAATGATCCTCCAATATTATGTTAATTTTCTCTGGCGCAATTTTACATATCGGTCTTATTTTCTTACTTTTTGTATATATATATAGCTGAATGCCACTAATAATTTTGTCTCGTTTTACACCAGTAGAAGGGTGATTGTGCCCGAAAGCTTGTGATCTAATTTTGTGTAATAAAGAAACTCTTTCCTCATAAAGTATTTCGTTCTTAAAAAAAAAAAAATATATATATGTATGTATGGAATTTTTCCCGGGAGGAAATTGATCTAAAGAGGCAAGGGTCGCCTCTCATGTCAAAATAGACGTCTAAAACCAGACGCCATCTATTGACCGTCGCCGCAACTAGCGGCCTCGGTTTGCCAAAGCTGGTGTTGTGGCTTTGTCACCGAGCCGAGGACGCCAGTTGCGGCTACGGTCAATATATGGCGTCTGGTTTTATACGTCTATTTTGACGGGAGAGGCGACCCTTGTCTCTTTATATATATATATATATAGTCATGTAGAAAATTAGGAAAGACAAACGTCATGAAGACACAGAAATTCATTTGAGGCACACAAGCAGAAGCGTTAATTTTTCAAAGACAAGATAAGCATTAAGGGAAGTATACAGAGTAGTAAAGATAAGAATATATATCAAAAATATTATTATTTCCATAATATATAATTAAATATATATAAATATATTCATAGACAATTTATGAGTGATTTGTGTAGAAATGATAAATTAGTAATATCAATAAATTAGTAATACAGATTAAATATGTTTTTATTTATAAAAAAAATAAAAGAGAGATCATACGGGGAATTGGAAAAAGATATTTGCAAAATCAATAAATAATACTATGATACTCGTTCTTGTAAACCTTTTTTGCAGCAATTGTAATGTATCCTCGAAATTTAAAAATACTATAAGGCAAAAGAAAAATACAATTTTGTTGAATTGTATCAATAATAGAATTTTTTTAGAACGAAAAAGGATTTAGAAAATTACTTTTAATTTTACCTAGTCAATAGTCAATTATAATTTCCAAATAATCAAAGAAGAGAACTATATTAAAGGTCAAAAAGAACAAAAGTAGAGTTTAAAAGTTTCACCCACACGTAAAGTGCAATTAAAATTCCAAGGAAAGGAGGAAAAAGTTGAAGAAGAAATAAGTGTTGAAATGTTAGAAAAATCGAAAAATGGGCTTGTTCTTGAGAGATATGGCTTCGTGCAATTCTTCTAATAACCACCCTGCCACACTGAAAGATAGCGTCATCAAAAATTGAAATTCACTCCCACGATTAAAGGAGCAAGAAAAAAATGGGCAAAAAAAGGATTTTTTAAAAATTCGATCAAAATTCGTTATATCACTTGAAAAAGAACAAAAGTGGTGAATTTTTTTTTCCTTTTTTTTACATTACAAATTTTAAAAGTTATTTCTTTTGTAACTCAAGAATGATTTGTACTACTTTCAGAGAGGAGATGACTAAGTTCTTTTTTTTTTTATTACTCACAGAGTATTTCCTTATATAAGTTTGGTCACCCGGAAATGATCGAGTGATAGCTTTAGTAACCCCGTCGTCAACTTTCTCTTCTGCCAAACTTATTTGCTAAAAAAAAAAAAAGCAGAAAATAAAACTGTAATCTATTTAAAACGTGTAATAAAACTATTATAAACGATATTTTAATATTTATTTCAGAATATTAATTTATTCATATTTATTACCAAAAGATTTGTTAAGTACATAAGACAAAAAAAATTGTACATGAGTAATAATTTTAAAAATATTAAATAGAGAACAAAATTTATTACGCCTTGTAAATATCATACTTTATTATTTTAAACGGAATCTTTATGATTAAATATATTCATATTTTAGGTAGAAACAAAAAAGATAAATGTAGAAATGTGTTTTAAAATGAATTTTGAAATATTCGAATTGCCTCACACACAATTGATTACTTTTTAAAAATAACTTTACATTCGTAGTAGAAAATTTATTTAATCAGCGTTTTCAGAGGATTCATCCCCATTCATCCCATTTGTGAAGTGATTTGTATGGTTGAGTGGTAAGGACACACAGGAGAAAGGATCCAGAGGCAAAAAACCCGTGGGAAGTAGATTGGGGAGGAAAGAGAGAAGGTTCGAGGACCACCCTGGGAACAACTTGTGCCGAGACCACCTCGGTGAGAACTGTCCCTTGATCATCACATGTAGATGCTTTTAAACCACTTTGAGTAAGATAAATTACCCCCAGGGGGTAGTGGAAGTGAAGGCTGATACGCAGTGACCAGGGGGTTGTTTAGATCAGGATATTTTATCTTTTATTTCCTCATACTCCCACACAATCCATTTTACTTATATATTTCTAAATATTATGACATTTATTTTATTACTATGAGGCGGTGATGTTATAGTTAAGCATTACTCCTGTATAAGGCTCAGAGGAACGAAAGGTCATGAAAGGTCTGAACATCTGTTGTCCCAAGGGATTGTTTTGGCCAGGCTATTTCATCTTTCTTTTCCTCATACTCTCACACAAGCTATTTAAATTATAATTTCTAAATTTCATTACATATATATGAATCATTTTTTTTTTTGCTTTTACCAAGTACACGTGGTAAAGGACATAATAATTATGGTGAGTAGAAGTAGGCGACTGCTTTTACTGTAAGTGCACCACATGTCTACAAATGTCAAAAGCAGTTCGACTTTGCCCATACAAATGTGCCAGAGAACCGTTTGGTTACTTGCATTCGCTGGTGGTGTTGGAATTTTGCAAGAATCGAGCGCCATTTGTGCATTTTTTTTATCAGAAAAAAATCCCCAAGGTGGGATTCGATCCCGGGTCGTAGTGGTCGAAAACCAACGGTTTAGAACATCCTTCCACCCCCCCCCCCCGACCCCCAGCATATGATTCATTTTCTCACAATGAGTTTCTTTTTATTACAAAACGCTAGCTTTCAAGCGAAAATCGCTCTTCAACGGGCTTAATAAAACATCCAACTATATCTAAAAAGAAATATTTACAAAACATATGCGCGCAGCGTGTATAATAATTTGTAATTTTAAACCTTTTTTCACAATTTTATCATGAATATGATTCATTGTTGGTTGTAAATTTTGGGTCTATGAAAATCCAATCAAATGAACGTTCGGACGATATTTTTTATACTTTATACAAAAATATCAAGGAGACTGTTGGAAGAGTGGTATAAACATTGAACGCACATCCTGGGACCGATTCCCGCATTGGGCACTTCTTTCATATAGAAAAAATTGCTTTAAAATCCCCTGATTCTCACACAAAGCCTTACCTATCAATGAGTACAAGTAACTTAACAGGCGCTGACATATTTGTGAGTACAAAAGTCAAACTGCTCTCTATATGTGAAGATCTGTAGTGTACTTCCAGTTAAATTTAGTCCCTAACTACTATCCATCATGACTATCATGGCCTGTATGACATCTAATAGAGATAATAAAAAACTAAACATCCGAACCCTTCTCACATTCTCTACTGAAAATTTTAAGAATAATTAAACCTACATATATATATATGAGTTTAATAAAACTCAATCGATTCCTACGCTGCCAAATTCGACCATTATAAAATAAGGAGATTAAGCGTCTGATATAATTTCTATAAATGGAAGTCGATATTTTTATCAGACGATATCTATTGAATTATTTAATTAATTAAGATGAGATGTTTTCATTATAACATAGCATATATTTCAATTAAAGTTTAGTTGAACTGATATCAACACAATTTAGGCATTATACATATAAAGGAAAGAATTTAAACTCGATTTTTTTAATATATAATATAAACTTCTACCTTCCTTACTGCGATGAAAAATATATTGGGATGGCTTGGCTCATCAATGGTGAACCCTCCCAACGGTTTCGTCAATTATATCCACCAGACCGCTTCTTAGAGCTATAATACTGTATGGAGCTCTAAAGAAGCGGTCTGGTGGATTAAATTGGCGAAACCGCTGGGAAGGTTCACCACTGATGAGCTAAGCCATCCCAATATATTTTTTCATCGCAAAAGAAGTTTGTATTGTATATAAAAACATTCGTGGTTGAATCCTTTCATTTATATTACCACGTGGAAAATTAGGAAGAACAAACTTCAGGATGACACAATAATTTATTTAAGGCAAAAAAAGCTATGAATGGTGAAAAGAAAGATAAGCAAAGAAGGAAGTTTACAGAGTATCAAAATATAAACATAAAAAATAATACTCTGCTGATAAAATAATGAATACTTTGTTACATAAATCCTTCCCTATGGGAGCTGTGACCCACAGCTAGCAATTATTGTTTTTACTTTCATGGATCTGACGTGCTTCTGTTAAGGATTCCATCGGAGTCTTGGAACTTTGTCCCTAGTACCTTTGCGTCCTTTTTCTTGCGGCGTGAAAAGCGGCTTTGTCGTCGTTTCGTCGTCTCTAGGGACATCATCATCTTGGAAGGAAATCTTGGCTTTGACACGGCGGTGGAATCCTGGAGTCAGTCTATGAAAATGTAGATCACAGCACAATGGCTTCAAGGTCTTCTCAGCGATATTCAGTTTGTCTTCCCTAATTTACCCAGCATCTCCACCAAAATGCCACTTGTAAAATTAGGAAAGACAAACTTCAGGATGACCCAGCAATTTATTTAAGGCAAGAACAAACTATGATTGATAAACAAAAGATAAGCAGAGAAGGAAGTTTACAGAGTAACAAAATATAAACATCAAAAATGATATTCTGTTAATAAAATAATAAATACTTTGCTACAATATATATAGATAGAGTTATTGCTTTATATTAATTTAGGCATTGAAAATATTCAAATATTTTAAAATTATTTTTTCATACGAGATATATTTAGTGTCACATCTGGTAGTTTTCTCAACTAAAATACAAAGAGTTACATATAGCGAGTTATTTAAAGTATTTTTTTTTTTTTTAATAAATAACATATATTCTTTTTTTAATCACTTTATTAGGTACCGCTCAACAAGAGCAACCTAGTTCATGATAATTGAACAATGAATAATATGTGAATGTTATTCACATATTAAACAAAATGTTAACGCGGGATTCAATCCCGGTTCATGACTGTCGGGAATCGAGGGTGTTACCCACTTGTCCACCGACATGTTTTTTTATATTCTTATATGAATACTTTGATATTTATGGGTTTAAATTTATAATATCATAATGTTGTTTATAATCATATAATTGAATATTTGGTGCATTTCGATATGAAATATATTTATTATAATTTTATACGTAACACAATATTATAAAATTAAAAAAGTTGGCATTTCCTTATCGTGCAACTGAAAGTTGCTAATGCCTGGCGCCATCTATCGGAATAAATATCAACTATTCGTCGATTTTCGATTATTCTAGAATTGGCCAAATACCCATTCTTTATTAATCAAGAAAAGCTAACAAAGTACGCGTTTCTGGTTTTTGGCCCTCGTCAGCGTGGTGCAAGCTGTACCTCAACTACCAAAAAACTGGTCATTTAGGCATCCTGAAAAATCATGAAACGGGTAGTTGAAGTTATAATTGTGTGAGAACTCGAAAAAATATGAATAAATAGCACAAATGTGACATTGTACCGTGATAAGGTGGTTAAATATCTAAAAAAAGGCAAAAAAAATGAAATTGACCGAAAACTTGTCCGAAAGCTGAATTGTTTGGTTAAAAATGTATGTTTTATTCTTATTTGTTATTAATTGTTAATTATTGTATGAATTGTTGTTAAATATTATTCATTGATGTTATTCTATTCTTTATTTTTAATTTATATAACTCATTGTTTTACATAATTAATTCTTTATTGTTTTATTTTAATCTGTATATATTTTCATTGATTAATTTGTTTTTTTTTTTGTATTGATTCGGCAACAGTGTGTTGTTTATATTTTTGTGTTTTGTTTAGTTTACTCGCTAGTCTAGTTAAATCGAGCCATCAAATCATGTTAGGCTAAACAAATTAATTCATTAACACAAAGCAATAACGCGCCATCTATACATATAAAATAAAAGGATTTAAAAGCGCGAATGTTTCTTTTATACATAAAACGAACTTCTACTGTCCTTACTGCGATGAAAAAAATATATATATTGGGAGGGCTTGGCTCATCAGTGGTGAACCCTCCCAGCGGTTTCGCCAATTTAATCCACCAGACCACTTCTCAGAGCTCTTATACTGTATTGGATCATTCTGCTTTTATATGCTACACTGAAGGATAGAATTTTAGAAATGGTTTTCAAGTAAACTATGGACATAAGCTTATAGGACAGTAGAATTACATTCAAATATTTGCTTCGAGCAATGCTCCTCAGCAAACTATAAAGACAAGGCCAGTTAGGAATAAATTAACACAAAGCAATAACGCGCCATCTATACATATAAAATAAAAGGATTTGAAAGCGCGAATGTTTCTTTTATACATAAAACGAAGTAGAAGTTCGTTTTATGTATAAAAGAAACATTCGCGCTTTTAAATTCTTTTAAATTAATTCATGTAGCTTTTTTTCTAGAATCATTAAATCGAAATTCTTTGTTCAATTACGTATAGTTCCATTATTCAAGTTTACAGATCTCATTCAAGTGGATCATCGCTATATACAGCAGCTCATAGCATTTGAGCTAGGTAGACCACGCAATTTACACTAAATATTTGAGAAGTAAAAAGATTTGAAAGAAATTTATCCCCGGAAGTGCTTTCGTGTTTGATATTTTCATCCTAATATTGACACAAAGGATCATTTCATTAAATTAATGTGAGTAATGTGAGGTCAACGCTATATGGACGTGAAAGACAAGGGGAGAAATCATTTTCCTCACTAAAATCCTCAATGAATGAACTAAATAGACCAAGGAAGCGTCTTACAACTATAATATGACCCATGAATGATTTATTTTAGAAGATCCTTATTTAGGAAACAAACCAATGCCGTCATCCAAGACAATTTGATCCACTATCTATTCCAATGCCCATTCCTACATGAAAAGAGATTGGAAATTCGCGAAATTTCGGGGCTAACTCACTACAATGAACAACATGTATATAAAATCTTCACTACTCTTCTGCTAGATAAAACATTTTTTTACAAATATTTTAAACTTTTCAAGGCGATTGATAAAATGAGGGAAGAAGTGCTCAACTCCACAGACAACGGCAGATTGCTCCCCTCCCCTTTAAATTGTTTTCCTCCTTACTCATGTACATATATAACTTTTTAGGGGAATCCCCTTGTAAGACAATAGTGTCTTAATAAAGGTTTTTGTTGTTGTTGTTGTATTTAAGAAACAAACATGGCTTAGAACCGAGATTCATATGAAATTTAAAAAAATATTTCAAAAAATTTCAAATCGAGAATATATTTAATTATAATATTCTATTTGAATTTCTAATCTCTCTCGTATGAATGTATAATAATAATAAATAATATGCGAAAGAGCATTTCTCAATGGAATTTCTTGAAATGTACCTCTATAGACCTATGAGCCATAGGATTCCTAAACATCCCTAAGCTGCCTTCTATGGTAAATGTTGTATACTATATAAGAAAACCAATCCAATACAATAGTAGAGCGGTCTGCAGATTAATTTGGCAAAAACCGCTAAGAGGATTCACCACTGATGAGCCAAGCCCTCTCATTCTATAACTACAACAACTAAAAGGCTTTTATTAGGGCCCATTGCCCTGTATGGTTTTGCCATACAACAACAAAATAATACAGTTTTTTTTTTCTCCCTTTCTCCATGTGCACGTGAGCCTTTGTTTGAAAAGGGATTTATTTACACATCTGTTCTAAAACTTTCCTCACTACCTCTTTTGTGTATGAATCTATTTACAATTGATCTGTAGAAATTATAGATTTCTATTGCTATATTTTTCTACATTCAATAACTTTTATCGTTTTAATAAAGTCTGTAAAGATAATAGTTGATATGTTAAAAGAAACAAAGTGTGTGTGTGTGTGTCAAAATATTAATTTTTATAAATTATATCGATAGATGGCAATATTAAATTTATAATTATAATAAATAATGTATATTCTTTATTAGATCGTAACACTAATCATACTTGATCTTATTAATTAATTATGCATCAATTTTTTTTAATTAAAAAAATACAACTAATCCTTAAAACAAAAACAGCTGGTTAGTATTTATAATCCTTTTCTTGAATCCACAAATAAAAAAAAAAATAACTTTAAAAATTTAAAATTGGAATTTACGGTGCACACCTTTTCTCATCCAAACACACACACAAAAATTAAAACTTTTTTTTTTCCTTCCCATTTCAATTTTTATTTAAAAATTTCCATATTGACTAGAAATGTAATATTTTTCCTTGGATTTCATTTTGGACTTTATTACTAAAGGTGCTGCGGTGGTTGTGACGGAAAAAAAAAGAAATTTTGGCTGAATTGGGTATGCAATTAGAATTGAGAAGATTTTTTAAACATTTGCATATTTGTTGTTGTTTCTTTTATTTATTTTTTTTTGCGTAAAAGCTTGAGTTGGTTCGTTTTCGCAGCTTTATTTTTGTTATGTAGAAAAGGAAGTGAAAGACAAATTTCAAAAGTAAACAAATCAGTTTTTTTACTATAAATCGAGCTTTTCTTATGACAAACATTATTAAATAGTTATATTACGATACACTAGCGCGCCATCTGTTATCAAATTACAAAACTATTTTAGACGCATAATATTCTTTTTAAAATAAAACAATTTCTACTGCCCTTACTGCAATGGAAAAATTTGCGGAAGAGCGATTGCTCGAAGCATATTATATATTTATAATTATACGAGGGTTGTCCGTTAAATAAGTTCCACGGGGCACCACTGTCATGAGGATCGCTTTTAGGCGCGAGCCGACTGCACGGGCTCGTAGCTTGTTCTCTCCACTCCAATTTCCCACCAAGGCCACGTCGCTGGTAAGCTTAGTATTGACTGAGCAGCCGTTAGTGACGGAGCTTCCCCTCGTGTCTCCCGCCAGCTGCGAATTACGGTCAGTAATTCGCTTTTTGGCCGCAAAGAAGAATTCTGCGAAGGACATTCATACTGAACTCTGTCAAGTGTATGGAGAAGGGTGTATGAATTCCGGGATGGTGCGCAGATGGGTCAGAGAATTTAAAAACGGCCGAACAGACGTCCACGATGAACCGCGTGCTGGACGGCCTTCGGTTTCGGACGATGGCTACCGTCTTTTGGGACCGAAAGGGCCTATTGTTGTGCGACTTTTTGCGTCGGGGTACAACAATCAATTCCGTCCGGTATTGTGAGACCACTTCGACGCGCGATTCAGAACAAGAGGAGAGGGATGTTAACCAAAGGGGTGCGTTTTCACCACGACAACGCTCGGCCGCACACTGCCCGTCAAACCACCGCCCTCATTGAAGAATTTGGATGGGAATTGGTGTCACACCCACCTTACAGCCCGGACGTAGCTCCTAGTGACTTTCTTCTCTTCCCCGAATTGAAGAAAAACCTGGGTGGAACCCAATTCCAGGACGATTACGAGTTGGAAGAAGCGGTTTTAGGCTTTCTATGCGGCCAGGCGGCAGAGTTCTTTGACTCTGGGTTACATAAGTGGGTGTCCCGAATGCAAAAATGCGTCGAACGAAACGGGGAATATGTATAAAATGAAGAAAAGTCTGATAATTTCGAAAATGTATAGTTCAGGGCAAATAAACCTGTGTTTCTGTATTAAAAACCTCTGTGGAACTTATTTAACGGACAACCCTCGTATGTTATTCTGCTGTCCTAAAATCTTATGTCCATAGTTCATTTAAAATACCCATTCGAAGAGTCCAGCATCAGTATCACTATAAAAGGAAGTTCCAAAAATGCAATATAACAGCGGTATGGTAGATTAAACTGGCGAAACCGCTGGGAGGGTTCACCACTGATGAGCCAGGCTCTCCCTTTAATTTTTCCATTGCAGTAAGGGCAGTAGAAATTGTTTTATTTTAAAAAGAATATTACGCCTCTAAAATAGTTTTGTAATTAATAAATAGGCTTATATCAAGAAATATTCATTTTAAACAAACAAAAATTTGAGAAAAAGGGCATTTCATGATCATGCAACTAAAAGTTGCTGATGGTTTGCGCCATCTATCGGAATAAATATCCACTAATCATTGATTTTTAATTATTTCAGAAAATTCAACGATTAGTTGATATTTATTACTATAGATGGCGCAAGCCATCAACAACTCTAAGTTTCACGATCAGAAAATACCCTTTTTCTAAATATATATGCCTGATTCAAGTACAAATCCAATTTTGTACTATTTTTCACAAACAAAATGTGTTTATAATTCACAATTCTACAAGCCACGTGTTTATATGTTAAAAGCAATCTATTATATATAAAATTTCCTATCATATGTAGTTTTAATATACACTCATGGACAAAATATGAGGAATTTGTACCTTTTAATAAGTATTTTACAGGATTCAGGTAATAACTCTTAAAGATATTTGATACACACACACACACACACACAGTGACTTTTATTGAAGATACACGAGATAACCAAGTGTGAACAAAATTGATTCAGTCTCTTTATAAAAACAGACAACTGTAGACTCCAAAAAATTTCGACTTCCATGTTTTGTCAATGAGTGTACACTCTTATATCTTTTGTATAACCTGTATTAATATAAAAAATAGCATCACCAGTACCATAAGTCTACTCTTATGGTCGACGCATTGGATGACAGTCCATGTTGAGAAGTCAGACATGGAAAGAGTTAAACCCCAGTATTAGAGTAAAATTCAAAAAGTAAATCTTAACTCTCTCTGTACGTCTATATAATTGCACGCATCTCACATCACACCTTGTCTTTACGCCCGTTGAATAACGATGTAATTTGAAAGATAGCAAAATAAACATGTTCTATAGAATAAGCTCCTTTTGAGTTTATAATCTTTCAACACAAAAAGTAAATAGCAGCATCATTATTAAATGTGAGCGTTAGCTCATTCACGTGCAATCAATCCTAGTTATCTAGAAAGATTATTTGCTCTTCATTGGAAAATGGGTGCCGTTGCCACGTTAGTCATCTTGGAACAGAATTTGGTCAAATATTCCAAGGATCCAGGAGGGATTGGTGTGTTCGGACTTCTTTCCTCCATCTAGATAGATATCTCTTTGATATAAACTCGTAGAAGATTATGGTGAAGATAGAGGCTGCCTTGCCAGCATTCAGAGTTCTTCAAATAAAAGTTACTTCGGTTAGTAAATCTTTTCATTGTCTCGACGTTTCGACAAAAATCTTGGGTTCTCGTCAGGAGAGAACAAAAATTAAAACATTAGGCAAAGCGTTAGACGTAAGATTTTTGTCGAAACGTCGAGACAATAAAAGGATTTACTGGCCGAAGTGTACAGTAAACAAAAGTATACAGTTGCCATCACAGTACGTTCCCCTTCTATCTTAAAAATCTTCAAAAGCCATATAAAACAATAGCCATTCCATTTTTCTCTCCACTAAATCCTTTGAACTGTTTATAGTTGATTCTTTATATTTTTATTCAATTATGTAAATTTCTTTAAGATATTTTTGTACTATATTTACATAGATTTCTCTTTAAAAACGATATATAATCTCTCTCGTCTGCCTTGTTTGTACACTATAGTTAGCTGAAGAAGGGCTTGCCCGAAAGCTTCCTTTAATCGCGTCAATGAAAAGAGTTGCGGCGATATATGATCTCCTCTTTCTAAGAAGTGTCTTTTATTTGAATAACGTAGAAGATTTATTATTATAATAGGAAGAGAATCACCAGATATTATTACTAAGAAGATACCAAAGGTGAAGCAACAAGTTTCGCTATTAAAGATATATAAGCTTGACAAGCTTTCGGATAATAACGTCCTTGAACAGGCTGTAATACGAATTCTTTTATTCGCGGATACAAGATATTTAAGGACGTTATTGTCCTAAAGTTCGCCAATCCATATCCCTTCAATAAAGATACTCGTTGCTTTTACCTTTAATATCTTTTCGTAAAGATAGAGGCTGCCTGGCCGGCATTCATAGTTCTTCAAATTAAAGATAATTCGGTCAGTAAATCTATTTTATTGTCTCGACGTTTCGACAAAAATATTTTGTCCTCGACAGGAGCGAACAAAATTAAAACATTTGGCAAAGCGGTAAAAATTATTGTTATTAAAAATATTTGTTCGCTCCCTCGAAACGTTGAGACAATAAAATAGATTTACTGACCGAAATGTCTTTAATTTGAAAAACTTTAATATCTTCTTATCAAAGTAAATATTGCTTGAAAGCTTGTATTTTAAATTTATAATATACTCCGGGCTACATCTTGCGAACAGAAACCGGAAGGATGTCCCTTGAATTAAACATTACGAAATTGATTCTAAAGTTCTGGATACGGATTTTAAAAATGGACAGGACAAGATTACCCTATGTTTGCTTTTCCCAGCTCTGGAAAGTTTCAACTGTGGGAAAAGCGGGAAACAACTTTATTCATAACTTGAATAGCATCATTGACTCTAGGGGTTTTTCTTTTCTTAAGAACTGTGAAGATTATATGGTTGTGCGAGGAGAAATCCCTAGAATTATTCAAACCACAGTGGACCAGCTACTCCAATTTGACCGAGCTAAGATACAATGCTCAACTCAATTTATTCACTACCAATTTCTAAGTAGCTCCTTTATGACGGAGGACTACTTACTATCAAACCTCCCTTTGAAAATTAAACGATTTATAGCCCGTCAAAGGATTCTATGGCTACTTTTCCGCGAGGATATCACGGGATTTTGGAACAGCGACCCTTTAAATTGCTACTTCTGCAATGTTGGCATCCAAGACAATTTGGTCCACTATCTATTCCATTGCCCATTCCTACATGAAAAGAGACTGGAAATTCGCGAAATTTCGGAGCTAGCTCACTACAATGAACAGCATGTATATAAAATCTTTAATGCTCTCCTGCTGGATAAAGCATTTGTTGATAAATATTTTAATTTTTTCAAGGCGATTGATAAAATGAGAGAAGAGGTGCTCAACTCCACAGACAACGGCTGATTGCTCCCCCTCTCCTCTGGATTGCTTTTCCTCCTCACTCATGTACATATATAACCTTGGGAATCCCCTTGTAAGACAATAGTGTCTTAATAAAGGTTTTTGTTGTTGTTGTATTTTAAATTTATATATAAAAAAGGTACTTATTGTGAAAATATTGCATATTATCAAAATCCATTTGAACCTCCCATGAGAGACCGTTTAAAATATAATAATACGCTTGGACTCTTCTGTAGGTGGTTGTTTACTGGAGGTTGAATATCATATTGATAAAATATATTGTTTCTGCCTTTTATGAAAGTGGAAGTTCAGAATGGGAGAGTAGCTCCTTATCAGATGGCAAGCTTTTTGGATATGCTTCTGCTACTGATCTGGCAAAATGGAAACCAATAACTCATGGTTAAATATGAAAAATATCACTAAATTCGTTATCTGTGGATTCATTTTATTGTCACGTCGAAAATGAGAAAAGACAAACTTCAGGATGACACGGCAATATATTTAAGACAAGCACAAAATCAACATTTATAAGATACAAGATAAGCAATGAGAGAAATTTCCAAAATTGCAAAATATAAATAATATAAATATAAAAATTAATAATCTGTGTATATAAAATATAATAAATACTTTGCCACAATATAGTATGATGCATTTCTCAACGCGCCATCTGTTAAAAGAGAATTATTTTTTAATAATATTGCTGCGTTGTTGGTTGACAAAGAATAACTTCCGTGGATATAAAGGATCTTTAGGACTTTATTTAAATCTAATCGATAAAATAATTACAGAAGAGTAAAAAAAAAAAACAACAATGAAGAAAACAACAGTTACAAACTCACCAAATGCAGCACGGTGAGGGAAAGCAGGAGCAGAACAGGAGACAGAAGTTGGTAGAACCTTCTAGAGTCTTCCAGGAAGTACACCGATGTCGGTAGTAAGCAGCAGTCCGACCTCTTGAGACAGCAGCTTGCTTGGAGTACACCACGTAGCTTCGTTCTTTTACTTCCTTGCATGAGTTCCTCATCCCTATATATACCGGAATAGATATTTCCAGAACGGTCATGGTTGGTTAGCCAATCAGAAAGCCGCCAGCGGCAAGCCTTGCGCAATCGCTTTAGATTGGTCAATCAGTTGTCTTCCGCTTTTTCTAGATTATTCTTGAACATTATAGAACATTCTTTCTCCATTCTGGAATTTGCTTTTATTTCTACGTAACAATATTATGCCTAAACTCGTTGTGTGTGCTGCGCGTCGATTCAAAACACAATACAAAGGTAAAACTAACAAAGAACTATAAATGTTAAGCCTTTTTCTTTGCTTACTTTCAATTACAATTTTGGATGTTCACTGTAATTTCTTCAAGTATATGCGTTCCGTTTGGTCATCATTTTTATTATATTTAGAAAATTGTCAATAACATTTTTCAATTTTTCTATCCTAGAAAGTCTTTTAGATTTGTTTTTGTTTCCTCTCTCTATAGTATTATTTCTTCCTTACACCAGTCTATGTATTTTATTTAACAATTGAAGAGTACACGCTATATTCACAATTCGGATATTTGCGTGTGAAATATATACATTTAAATGAAAGACAAAAAAGAAAAAGTAGTTTAAAGATATATATACATATTTACATATATCAGTATGCAAATTGAATGCATTAGTAGTCACTTATTTAGTTAAGTACATTCTGCAGAATTTGTTGAATCTTTGGTGTATGTCCTTAGTGTAGACCAGATGTTGCATATTTGTTATGGGAAGTTGATTTAGTTCCCTAAGGTCAGCGGACAGTCAGTTAATAAGTGTCTGGGGTTCTGTTCTTCGCCTCCACACGAGCATCCAGGTGATTCAGCTTTGCCAATTTTAAACAGGTATAAGTTAAGGTCGCCATGTCCAGTGAATAATTGCACATTATAGTAGTTAGGTTTGATATAATTAGGAATTTTTGGGCTACTGAAGAAACTTTTGAAAGTCTATGTATTATAAAATAATATAATAACAATTATTATCAAAGAAAATCACTTTAATAAGACTCAAAACTGGCTGTTGTTCTAGCTTTGTTCATAGAATAGGAGTTCATCAAAGCCTTAAAAAGAAGAAGAATCATAAAGAGAAAATCTCGCGAAACTACTTATAAACCATTCTTCAACATAAAACTTTTATTAGAGAATTTTCTTCAATCAGAATTGTTGTTTATTGTTTAACAAACTTTATTATAAAATCCACTTATTATTTTATATATTATCTTTTTTATACTACCGCAATTTGCTTTTAATAGAAAAATTATATTGGTATTGTAGAAAAAAAGCAATTTCTCTTTAATTCTCCTAATTAAATTACAAACAAACCAACTAATAACTAATCTCTCAACTAAATATAAATTTATTTATTTTATAATTTATAAAACAATTATTTTTATTAGATCCACACAATATGAAATTAAATATTAATCTTATATTAAGATAGATATATGAGTGATAAAATTTTATATAAATGTACTTGGAGAAAATATAAAACTTTTATATATACGCTCTAACTTTTAAATCAACAATATATATAATATTATATTTTTATAGGGAATTAAAGAGCGCCATCTATAAATAAAAATAGAATTATTTAGCGCGAATTTTTAGTTTTAAACTAAAAGACACAAATTCCTATTATCTCTACTTCAAAAGAAAATTATATACAAAACCTTTTGAAATTTTATTCGAAAAATATTTGATGTAAAAATGAATCATTAATACTTTGAATATACTTTATAATCTTATATGTTTCGTGTGTACTCGTATGCCAGAATAAAATTTAGGAACTTGGAGTCTTTTATACTGCTAATGTTTTGTGTTGAAGAAATCATCACCCCCCACTCACACAAACTGGGTGTACACCCTCTTTTGTTTAATTTGGTGTGAGATTTATTTTAATGTTTAGGTTTTAAAAATGAAAAAGGCATATCCTGACCAGGAGAACATGTGCTTTTTCAGAAGGCAGAGCGCCATCTGATGGAACAGAAATTAACTAAACATCGATTTAACCTGTTTCCTGATTATTAGCCAACCCAATTTCTTGATAAATCAAGAAAAGCCATCCACGAACGCGTTTCGCGCTGTTGACGCTCGTCAGCGTGGAGTAGGCTGTACCACTTGCACCAAAAAGATTTTTGCTCCCAGTGGTTTCTTGAGAAACCAAGAAATGGGCATTTAAGGCCAAACCTGCGTAAATACGCTTAACACATGAAAAAACAATAGAAAAATTAGGTGTATATTTTTTAAAAATTGAATAGAGAAATTATCTAAAATATTCTGAAATCTAAGTAGGGATTGATAGTGAAATGGTATGCACCATTAATTTTCGTCAAACACGATACAAGATCGAATCTTGCACTGGGCATTGTTTTCTGAAGAAATAATTGTGCTTAATTGGCCCCCAATTCTTTTAGAATTCAAACTCCACTAATGAATGCATATAATCAAACGGGGCTCTCGGGAACAGTGTAAATGCAAAAGTGTAACTGCTTTCTACGTGTATAGACATATGATATACTTACAGTAAAAAATGTCGCTAGGATCGTCCTAGGAAATAACGCCCTGACGTTCTATGGAAGTTTCATGTGGGAAAGACTTAGCGAACATAAGAATTCATAAATACAAAAATTTGAATGTGAAATTTATCATCATTGTATACGTAATTGGCCAACGTTAGAAAATATCAGCTTTGAACCAAATCATTCTAAATCATTGTAAGAAAGAGTAGTCATAAAAACACCTTTGGCCTTCAGAAGATTGTTATAATTTGAAGTTTACTAGATTTATTATATAATGCACTTATAAAATTACCGCATTATCATAGTCATTGGTCAATTAATTTCATATAAATTACGTGACCAATGAACAAATGCTATTAAAATATAAATATATGAACAGTAGCAATGCATTCCTTTATTCTTAAAAAGTGCAAGCTTTTGGATCTTTATAATCCTTCCACGGGCTATTTTAAGACAGCTATGCCTGTGGAAGGATTATAAAGATCCGAAAGTTTGCACTTTTTAAGAATAAAGGAATGCATTGCTACTGTTTTATATTTTTATATTTTATACTTTTTAGCAAATTTATATTTTAAATGCTATTAAATGATGTATAACAGTTATATATATTTATAAAATGAAAAGATTTAAAAGCACGAATGTTTCTTTTATACACAATACAAACTTCTACTGTCATTACTGCGATGAAAAAAATATAATGGGAAGGCTTGGCTCTTCAGTAGTGAACCCTCCCAACGGTTTCGCCAATTTAATCCACCAGACCGCTTCTCAGAGCTCTAATACTGTATTGGACGATTCTGCTTTTATACGCAGTAAGGACAGTATGATTTTGTATTGTGTATAAAAGAAACATTCGTGCTTTTAAATCCTTTCATTTTATAGTATAGATGGCGTGTTATTGCTTAGTATTAAGTTATATATATTATTTGACTAGAATAACATGCATAACAGTTACATTTCACGCTTAAAACAATCTGTTTAACATTTCTATTTTATATTTAAAATTACATGAGGAACATTTGTATTCTGTGTTTAAAATAACCTGCATAACAGTTCTATTTTAAGCTTAAAATAACATGTACAACAGTTTGTAGTTTATTTTTAAAATAATATAAATAACAAAGTTGTATTTTATGCTTAAGTTAACCTGTGTAATAGTTGTGCATTTAGTTCTCTCAAAATAACCTCTATAACAATCCATTATATCTTCAAAATAACATGTATAACAATTGTATTATGTGCTTAAAAGACATGTATAACAGTTGTATCGTGTGCCTTAAATGACCTTTATATAGCAGTTATATTTCATACTTAAAATTATCTTTATAACAGTTATATCCTATGATTTATAACATGGATACATTTTATTCCCGATAATATGTAACACTAAAATGAGAAGACAAAGGGAAAGAGTTTCCGTTCTGTTGTAATTATTCATTACAAGTTTACGTACATGTGGTATATACGAGTGGTATATTGCCTTTTCTCAATTCTATAAGTCTATGTTTTATAAGCCATGTGTGTGTTCGAAAACTTATAATCAATGATTATTACATATATTAAACTTTCCCCTTTAATCTTCAACGTTTATTGTTATGTGAAAAATGTTAAAATAACTCTAATTGTCAAGTAAATTTGTATTTCTTAAACACATACCTATCAGAAACACCAAATTGTTCCTGCGGAGAAACTGAACAAACTGCTCTTCACCTTATCTATGACTGTCCGAACTTTACAGAAGTGAGACATCATTTGTTCCCTGATCTAAATGATTTAACACTCTTACATCAGCCAATTTGTCTATATAAACTTTATGACCTCTGTCGATTAATACATGTAAATTTGTAAATATTTGATTCTAAGTTTTTATTTATTTTGTTTTCTCTGTAATAGGCGCAAATACTTTAATATCGTGACTATGATAGATTACAAAATAAATTAAAAAACACATACCTTTTAAATAAATGTAAAAATGAAATTACTAAAAAAGATCCATACATAAAAGGGGCGTTAACAACATAACCTATTATGTCCATTGTGTGTAAGCATTTTTTCCAGATATAGTAAAAAAGTAAACTTTCAAAGTTGCGTGTGTTTTTTTTTTTATTTGGGAATCGTCGGGTCCCCTCAGAATGGCCTTCGATATATTCACCAACAGAAGAAAACATTCTTTCAGTCGTTTTGTTGCATTTTTTTTTAAACTCAACTTTTAACGTCCATTTATAAAAATGTCGGATGTTTATCATTTCAGAAATAACTGAAGCGTATTAAAAGTTTCTTTCATATATTTTTATGTACTTTAGATATTCTTTTCATAAATAAAAAATAACGTATATTTCTTATATTTGCTGTGTAAGAAATGGAAAATATATTTTAAAACATTTTTGAGAAGATAGAGTAAAGAGCGAAAATATATTTCAAACGAGTATAAAAAGATTTGCAAGCTAAGCAAATAAAAGATGAATTTCAAATTGGTCAAAATATTTTTTTTTGTTGAAAATATTTTGGTCATAGAATGATATGATTTTCCTATTTTATGTGAGGCTTTGTGGAAATATATTTTTATAACTGTATAAGTTTGAAATATAAATAATCAAAATACGCAACCATCACCTTCACCTTTATCATAAAAAAATTACTTTTCAATATTGCAATAATTATAGATTATATTATGTTACATAAGCATTTCATCCATCTGAAAATTTGAAACTATTATAGACACGTATGATTATTTTTTAAAATTGACCAATTATATATATCTCCCTTTCTACTGTCCTTACTACAATGAAATATTAATGGGAGGGCCTGGCTCATCAGTGGTAAATCTTCTCAGCGGTTTGG
The DNA here is from genome assembly GCA_030710605.1 of Cordylochernes scorpioides. Lineage (NCBI taxonomy): Eukaryota > Metazoa > Arthropoda > Arachnida > Pseudoscorpiones > Chernetidae > Cordylochernes > Cordylochernes scorpioides. Next base: position 23,384,430 of record CP092882.1, on the reverse strand, counting down.
CCAGTTTAATCTATAATACCGCTCTTATATTGCATTTTTCGGTTTTCCTTTTATACCGATACTGTAGCTGGCCTGTAGGAAATGGTATTTTAAATGAAATATGGGCATAAGCTTTGAGGGACAGTAGAATACATAATGCAAGAAGCATCCAGATGGGACACCTGTCAATTATCCCTGGACCCCGGGGGGACCACAGTTGTGAGGGGTTCTCGGAAGCTGAGCTGAAAATAAGGAAAACGGGACGGTGGCTGACGCCGCTCATTAGGATTATCTTTCTCTTGGGGTAAGTTGTACTTTCTCTCTCTCCCTATAAATACCCCTTATGATAAATTAATTATTCACAAACTTTCCCTTGCTTTATTTATCTCCGTGACAATATAATTAGAAATATATGATATGTAAAATGTAAACTAGTATATACAATTGAAATTATTTTCACCCTAGTTTCTTTTATCACTATCTATGAAGCAATCTACTACAATATGAATTATTGTTAATAGTTTCACGCGCAATTATCCAGATCGGATATATAGCGTGTCTTGTTTACAACTGGTAAACAATAAATCTATGAAGCAAAAGTTTTCAAGCGCGTTATAATTATTTTTCAATTTCATCTTTAATATGTTAATTAATATCAATATATATCTTAATAAAATTAAAGATTTATATGGATGCATTAAGCCTAATGAAGTGATTAGTGAATGAAAGCTTGATGATTTTTATAATAATAATAATAAGCATATTGCGATACATCTTTTGATTTTATTTTCATTCTGTATATTACAAATATCCTTTGCTTACAGCATACTACACTAGCCTAAATATAGTTTTGTCAAATTTAAGTTATTTCATAGTCACTCTTATATATAAATAAAATTTATCTTTGTAGTATAGAAAATCAAAATTTCGAAAGTGCAGTATATATGATAGTCTTCTGTAATTAACGTTTTATATTATATAGTTCATTGATTATCATCCTCACGACCTATGAAAGAGAAATGGATCGCGTGTGATGAGCTATTGGTTTACAGGCGCATCTCTCTTGATGATTTGAATACTTTTTTAAAACGAATAAAATAATAAATAAAACGGCTTCCGAGAATATGTTTCTTGCTTCAATATATATATTTTCTTCTTAAGCTTTCGGGTTTTATAAAATTCCCACAAGGGTATATGATAATAACCTTTATTATAATTTGATTATCCTCATATAATCCTATATTGAAATCAAAAAAGGTATCCTGGCCACTAGCATGAGCGTTATTTATATGGCAGAGCGCCATCTAATGGAACAGAAATCAACTAAACGTTGATTTAACCTGTTCCCTGATATTTGGCCAACTCATTTTCTTGATAAATTAAATAAAAGTCAACCACGAACGCTCTTCAGGCTGTTGGCCCTCGTCAGCGTGGTGCAGACTGTACTTCTAGGACCAAAATTATTTTGGTCCCAGAAGCTTCCTGAGAAATCAAGAAATGGGTATTTAAGGCCAAACTTGCGTAAATACGCATTTAATGTTATATAATAATTTAAAATATAGAAAGGGTCAGGTGTTGATATTGTCGCGGAGATAAATAACGAAGGGGCAAATTTGGGGATAATTAATTTATTATAAAGGGTATTTACCTTTTAGTTCTCCAATAAAATTATATACAAGAGGTATTTATAGGGAGAGCGATAACAACTTATCCCAAGGTAAAGATAATCATAATGAGCGGAGTCAAAAACTGAGGCGTCCCGTTTTCCTTATTTACAGATCAGCTTCCGAGAACCCCTCACACCTGTGGTCCCCCCCGGGGTCCAGGGATGATTGACAGGTGTCCCATCTGGATGGAGCTTCTTGACAATATTAAAATTTGCCTTTTTGTTTTTAATATATATATATATATTATATTTAAAATAAAAAAAGAAAGAGATTTTCTGTGGGAATTTCGGATTGTTGAGATTATCTTGATTTTGGTTATCTTGAGAATTAAGCTATGGCGGTGCAGTCGTGGCATGAATCTTCTTGAAAGTAAAATAATAAAAATAGTCTTGATCAGATATTGCTTTAATTGAGCTATAAGATATATATAAAAACATAATTTGGTAAAAGTACTGCCTGGATTAAGGCGTAAGAATAAATGAAACAAAATATTATTTACATAATTACAAAGTTTTGGGTCGGCCAACGGGGAAGAACAACAACGAGTTTTTATATGCAAAGCGTGACCTCTGGCGGTCGATTTAACAGAATATTTGTATCTATGAAATTATAATTTTAAATAAAATATTTTAATATAACATTTTAAATAATATCTTAATATAACATATATATATGATATCATATCATATAATTCTCTCTATATATGATATAATTATTACAAAGCAATAACGCGCCATCTATACATATAAAATGAAAGAATTTAAAAGCACGAATGTTTCTTTTATACATAATAAAAACTTCTACTGCCCTTACTTCGATGAGAAAATATGTATTGGGAGGGCTTGGCTCATCAGTGGTGAACCCTCCCAGCGGTTTGGCCAATTTAATCCACCAGACCGCTTCTCAGAGCTCTAATACTGTATTAGACGATTGAAAGACGATTGATATTAGAATTTAATTCTACTGTCCTATAAGCTTATGCCCATAGGTTTCTTGAAAACCATTTCTGAGATTCCACCCTTCAGTGCTGCGTATACTCGTATAAGCAGAATCGTCTAATACAGTATTAGAGCTTTGAGAAGCGGTCTGGTGGATTAAATTGGCGAAACCGCTGGGAGGGTTCACCACTGATTAACCAAGCCCTCCCAATACATATTTTATCATCGAAGTAAGGGCAGGAGAAGTTTGTATTATGTATAAAAGAAACATTCGTCCTTTAAATTCTTTAATTTTATAATATAATTATACTATCCCATAATCCAATCATATAATCCTGTAGACTATACTAAAGCAAGAAGCTCATCCTCGTAAGCCCCAAGTTCTTTTTATTATCTTATATATATTAAAGAAGTTTTTACTTTTTCTGATAATTTGAAACGTAAAAAAAATATGACTTGTCGAAATCGAATTCAAGTTGATCACATGGTGATAATATTCGTTGGAAGAAGATACCGTCTTTTAAAGCAGAAGTATCTTCTTATTTCATATATATGAGAGAGAATATTATCTTCTGCTCGAAATTATAATATTTAGATTTATATAATATATAAATCGTATGTAAAATTAATAAATGTAATACCTACTGATCAAAAGATAATTTCCAACATTTTATTTTTCTTTTGTTTGGACGAAATTGAATATCAGACTCTCCAATTAATATCAAATTCTCAATTTGAAAGGCGTACTTCTAAGATTTTCATTACTTACAAAACAAAAGATATCCAGGAAATTACCACTCTGTTAATAGCAAGATTTTAATTAATATTTGAAGAGAATTCCTCCAATCAAATTTCCTCACATTTAAAAAGAAATTTAAACTTCCTTTATACTTTTTCAACAAAAAAGTCTATTTTCTGTTGAGATCTTTGGTTAAAAGATTTTCCCCGAAAATTCTTTCTTCCTTATCCCCCTCCCCCCACGGGAAGTCCTCAATTTGTTTTATTTCTAATTACTTTTTAAGTTTTACTTTGTAATTACTGTTTTTATCACTAAATAACTTTTAGAAGTTTTTTTTTGTAACTACAGATTCTCAATCCTGAATGTGTTTTTGTATTTCCTTTCTTTTTCTCTCCGGAAATTACGGTTTTGTAAGTGGTTCATTTAGCTGGACATTGATAGAATATCAAAACTTTAATTTTTTTACTTTCTCCTAATGAATTTCTGTTTTTAAACGTTATATCTTTCTGGTTTTTTTTTAGTTCTTAATTTCCGGTACAATTAACTTGTTTCCTTATATTAAAAGGGTATATACTTGCTAAATTGATGGCATCTCTTTAATTTCGCATAGATATAATGCCATCTATATCTTTGAATTCGTTTTTAACATTTCTTAACCAATTAAACCTACCGAAATTTTGAATTTTAAATTAAATAACGTTTATTGAACCTATAGATTGTCCCATAAATTAAGTGTGCGCAAGTAAATATCAATATAACACTACACTCATGGACAAAACTCAAAAAGGTTGTACCTTTTAACATGTATATCGGGATTCATACAATAACTCTGAAAGATAATTGATACACAGCGAACTTTATTGAAGACACACGAGAAAACCTAGTGAGTGAACAAAAATGCCTCTGTCTCCTCCAAAAAAAAAAAAATAGATAACAGACGACATCAAAGGCTTTACATTTCCTTAAGTGTTTTATCTATTAGTATATATATATTATTTATAAATTCTATTTTGGATCATATATTTTTATTTTCTAATATTCCGTATGGCAACTCGCCAAACGTCTTCGGGGAACAAGATTGTTTTGAGATGCTCGCGTATCAATTCACGAGTATGTACAACTGCTAAAGACTGTTTTAGATATATTTTGAATTTTACAGCAGTTGTAGATATATTGGTGAATTGATACGCAAGAATCTCAAAACAATCTTGTTCCCCGAAGAAGTTTGACGAGTTGCCATACGAAATATTGGAAAATAAAAATGTATGATCCAAAATAAGCATTTATAAATAATTGAATATATGGATTGTTCAATTTTCAAAACATATATATATATATATAATTATTTTGAATTGATAGATATATATGTTAAATAGTAAAAAGGCATATATTGGATTAAATAAAATGAACATATGCCTTTTTACTATCTAATGATTTAAGTATGGATTGCTCTTTTTTCAGAACAATTAATATATAAATCAATTCAAAAATAATTTTTCTGAGTGATAAGTAAATATTGTTTAAGCGAAATAATCTGCTATGCTGCTATGTTCGCGTTTTACCATGTGTGCCAAATGATTTAGTTGAAAACATAGCCAAACAAAAATTAAACATTTCATTTGGTATGGAGCTACCCTAGCATAGACTGTCTAATGTAGCGTTTATCAAATTCTTTTGAGACTCGAGTAAAATATATGAAAAAACATCTCCGTGTTTTTTTAAGTTACTAAGTAATAAATAACACTAATTGATAATAAAAAAAGGCTTCTCCTTATCGTGCATCTGAAAGTTGCACGATAAGGAGATGCCTTTTTTTATAATTATGCACCTTATCCCAGTACAATATAACATTTGTACTATTTTTTCAATAATTGATAAGTTAATTATTTTTTTTTCAAATTGGGGGTTATTGGAAGAGTGGAATCAACCGTCAATTCTCGATATCCATCACCCAGGATCGAATCCCGCATTGGGATTTTTTTTCTGAAAAAAAAAATAATTTGACTTAATGACCACCGATTCTTGAAAAAGTCCAACCTCACCAGTGAATGCAAGTAAACAAACGGGGCTCTAACATACTTGTAAGTGTAAAATCCGAGTTGTGTTTTCTACATAGGTAGACACGTAGTGCATTTACAATAAGAGTAATTGCTAAATATTCACCATTATTATCATGGCCTGTATCACGTGTACTAGAGATTATGATAATTATAATAATAAAATCAAATTATTTTTATATACTAAAATTGAGGTATTCGTGTAAAAATATCGTTCAAAATATTCATTTTATTATAGTCTTAAACCAAAACAAGGGGGGGGGGAGAAGTCCAACCACACCTTCCTGCGGTCCCCACTGGACCCTTGGAATATTCGACCAAATTCTGGTTAGTTTCCAAAGTGACTAACGTGGCAACAGCACCCATTTTCTAATGAAAAGCAAATATAGTGGACATTGCTGCTGCTGTGATAGAGATACATGGAGACATCTGAAGCTCTTCATTGGACACGACAACAACAAACCAAAACAACAGGTTTCTGAAGATGAGTTTCCTTTCATTTTTATTAATGTAATTTCAGGCTTTCGGGCATCTCTGTCCTTTTACAGGAGTTACGAGTATATATATATATATATAAATAAATATAAGGCGTATATTGGATATAAATTTATTAATTAGCCAATATTTCTAGGGGCAACACGCCTCTCTTTATCAAGGCTTTTCTTTGATTTAAACTAAATCACGTGGGCATGTGATCCACTCACGCTATACAAGACCAAAGTAAGAAACCATCTAATGAAAATTTCACTGTATATAAAATAAATTTACAATTGTTATATTTAATAATAATCAAAAGAGTATATAATTAAATAACCATTTGATTAAATAAATGAAGAGACTGATAAATATTAGAAAATAAAATGAGTGAGGATTATGATTCAATATGTTGTGTTGATATATATAAATAAAAATATATTACAAGTATAAATATATACAAAAATAATAAAATAAAAAAAATAAATAAATAATTTAGGAAGATATAAATTCTCTGTAAATTTCTGGTAGGTCAATTTTCCTATTTATGCTTTCTGAATCTTTTATAGAGGCCCAGCTTTCTAAAAATAACCTGCAGTGCTTTTCTTTTATATTCTGGTATAAAATGGATGCTTTGTCAAATTCGGGTATATGATTATTGTTCAGTGCATGGTCTACTAGGATAGATAATGGTTTATGGATGCGTAGAGCTGCTTTGTGTTGGTTAATGCGTTCTTTCAATGCTTTGCTGGTTTCTCCAATGTAAGTGGCTGGACAGGTTTTGCACGGAATTTTGTAAATAATATTGTTTTTGTTTTCCTTTTTACTATTATTCTTGGTGTCTGAGTGGCGTAGAATTTGTTTTAAATTTGGTGCAGATTGATATGTGGCAATTATATTATATTTCTTTAATACTCTGGCGATTCTTTCTGATCCGTAACTGTATGGTAGAGAGCAATACCTTTTATCGGATTGATCACACTTTTATCAAAAGGTTTAAATTTTGTTCCTTCCCAGAATATTGATACTCCAAGAACTATAGCCGCGATCGAAAATTCTATAAAACATTTGCAGGATGATAATAAGGCTAGAATTAGAACAGAAATAGCACCAATAATTAAAAAACTAAGAAGACAAAACAAAACAAATTTAAACCACCAAGAAAGAAAAGCAATAAATTCATTGAAGAATAACCAAGAAATAGTAATAACACCTTCAGATAAAGGAAGAAACACAGTAATCATGAACACAACTGAATATAATTACAAAACAGAACAATTATTACAAGATAAAGAGGTTTATGAAGAATTAACTAAAGACCCATTAACTAACATCACCAAAGAATTCAATAGAAAACTAAACAAAATTATACGCACATATAAACTCAATAAGAAAGCTTTCGAAAATTTGAAAGCAGAAGAAAATAATCTTCCCAACTTCTACGGCTTACCAAAGGTCCATAAGCCTAACACACCATTACGTCCCATAGTTAGCTATGCTGGCTCTCCTCTCTATCCTCTCACAAAATACTTGTCGTCAATAATATCTCCATTCCAGAAGCAACTTCCTCATACAGTCCCCAATCCCATAGTAGCTGTTGAAACTATCAAAAATCTACAAATTCCAAGTAATAATCGAATGGTTTCATTTGATGTAGAATCCCTCTACACATCAATCCCACACGACGAAGCTCTCCTAGCCCTCAAGTCTTTTCTAGAACTCCATCCTGAAATAGTTCTTCCTATTCCCAAAGAAGCCCTGATAGATTTATTGAAGCTTTGTCTAGAATATAGCTATTTTAACTTCAAAAACAGATTTTTTAGGCAAATAAGAGGCTTGCCTATGGGCAACCCTATTTCAGCAGCATTGGCAAACATTTTCATGAATGAAATAGACAAAATTATTACTGAAGCAAATAATTTAAAAGTTTTATTATGGATGAGATATATAGACGATGTTTTTTGCATAACTGAAACAGAAATTGATACTTTCCTATATTTTCTGAATAATCTAAAACCTTATTTAAAGTTTACACACGAAATAGAAAACAATAATTCTTTAGCATTTTTAGACATTCAACTAATAAGAAAAGAACTTCATATAGAAACCACCATATACAGAAAACCTACGCACATAGGAAACTATTTAAATTTTAGCTCTTTTGGTCCGATTCATAATAAAATCGCCGTAGTAAAAACACTTTCCAAAAGAATAACTACACATTGCTCAAATAGAAATATTGAAAGAAAAGAAGAAAGTAATATAATTTTTAAAGAGTTGATAGACAATAATTATCCGAAGAAATTCATCAAGAAGCATTTTTACACTCCCAGATTTCCATCTTCAAACAATAGCAATGATCAATCCGATAAAAGGTATTGCTCTCTACCATACAGTTACGGATCAGAAAGAATCGCCAGAGTATTAAAGAAATATAATATAATTGCCACATATCAATCTGCACCAAATTTAAAACAAATTCTACGCCACTCAGACACCAAGAATAATAGTAAAAAGGAAAACAAAAACAATATTATTTACAAAATTCCGTGCAAAACCTGTCCAGCCACTTACATTGGAGAAACCAGCAAAGCATTGAAAGAACGCATTAACCAACACAAAGCAGCTCTACGCATCCATAAACCATTATCTATCCTAGTAGACCATGCACTGAACAATAATCATATACCCGAATTTGACAAAGCATCCATTTTATACCAGAATATAAAAGAAAAGCACTGCAGGTTATTTTTAGAAAGCTGGGCCTCTATAAAAGATTCAGAAAGCATAAATAGGAAAATTGACCTACCAGAAATTTACAGAGAATTTATATCTTCCTAAATTATTTATTTATTTTTTTATTTTATTATTTTTGTATATATTTATACTTGTAATATATTTTTATTTATATATATCAACACAACATATTGAATCATAATCCTCACTCATTTTATTTTCTAATATTTATCAGTCTCTTCATTTATTTAATCAAATGGTTATTTAATTATATACTCTTTTGATTATTATTAAATATAACAATTGTAAATTTATTTTATATACAGTGAAATTTTCATTAGATGGTTTCTTACTTTGGTCTTGTATAGCGTGAGTGGATCACATGCCCACGTGATTTAGTTTAAATCAAAGAAAAGCCTTGATAAAGAGAGGCGTGTTGCCCCTAGAAATATTGGCTAATTAATAAATTTATATCCAATATACGCCTTATATTTATTTATAGATATTATTATGGATTGCTCAATATTTAAAATATATATATATATATAAAAAACAAGAAGTCGATGGACGAGTGGGTAAGACCCTCGATTACCGACAGTCATGAACCCGAATTAAATTCCGCGTTAACATTTTGTTTAATATGTGAATAACCTTCACATATTATTCATTGTTTCAATTATCATAAACTAGGTTACTCCTTTTGAGCGGTGCCTAATAACGTGATTTTTGAACCGATATAAAAACCGATTAATAATAATAATAATCATAATTGATATTAGTTTTATTTTCTCCTGTAGAAGAACATAGATTCTCGAAAGCTTGAGATTACATTAATAAAAATGAAAAAAAAACTTTATATAACTAGAAACCTATTGTATTATTTTAATTTATATCCAGGAGATATAAATCAATTAATTTTTTTTTTTAAACGCAGAGGTAATAAAAAACTCCGAAAACTGAATAAAAACTTCCACAGATATGTATAGGTGTCTACAAGTTTGAATATCATAGGTTATAGACTAGAGAGGCCATGGTATTTGAGATAATCCAAGACTCTGGGAGGATTCTATTCCAGTAAAATGACCCTTGAGTCCCCCAAGGAGTACTGACAGTAAATAGCGGGAGAATATCACCGGAGACAATCTAACCAGGTGAGATATGAAACTACGTCCTTCCTCTAAATCTTCCACGTAGTTAGAGAAAATCTCGATAGATGGCGTCCACATTTATTACCGGAGCCCAATTCAACTCAGTGGTAACATCTTTGTGACAATGGAAGTTCGATTTGATAGCATTGACATCAGATTTGAAATAGAGTCCCATTTCTTTACAGCCGCATTGTTTCAAGTTTGAAAAAAATACAAATATAGATATATTTTCACACATACAATAGTATTTTTATGCATTAGCGCGTCATTTGTCATGAAAAATTCTAAACTATTATAGACGCGTATGATTATTTTAAAAGGGCAATAGAAATTGTTTGATTTTTAAAAGAATCATACGCGTCTACATACAATAGTATTTCTGAAAAATGCATTTAATCATACTTTCTGTAATTTAATACATTTTCTATAATATTTTTTGAAAATATTATATTTGCATATAAATATATTGATAGAAGTCATTAGTAATTTGAAAAAAAAAAAAAGACGATGTATTAGTGGAGATGAAAAACCTTTAAAACACTTATAAAATTATATTGCAAAAACGATATTTTAGTTATAGACTCATGGAAAAAAAATTAAGGAATTTGTACCTTTTAGCATGTATATCGGGATTCAGACAAATAACTCGGAGAGATATTTGATATACAATGACCTTTTTTGACAACACGAGATTACTAAGTGTAAACAAAATTATCTCCGTCTCCTTAAAATTACAGACTACCAGCGATATCAGACTTTCCACCTTCTAAGTTTTGTCCATGAGTGTACTTTTAAAAGGTTAGTTTTCGATCTGAAAGTCCTTCAATTGACCTAGTTCTCTATAGTAATCCCCAACAAGTTTAAAAATCTGGGTTAAAACTATGTCCTCTCGTATCTTTTGGCTCTAACCTTTTTCAATTGTAAACAAAGATTCTCATTTCAAGTTATCTTATACATTTTCTATCTTATTTATATCAATTTAAAGCGCTATGTCCCCCTAGAGACACTTGCGCTGTCATACATGTATGTTTCTACATTTGTCTATATATATTTACAATAATTTTAGGCCGTAAATAATAGTAATAAGATATTAACAAGGAGAAAGAGAGAAAAAAACCTTGTCATCAAATATTTTCTATCGTATTTCCTAACTATAATCGTATATGTGAAAAATAGTACAAAAGTGAATTTGTACTTGGATCAGGTGGATATTACTAAGTACAAATTCACTTTTATACTATTTTTCACATTGTTTGGCGTTCTCAAGCCCTTCTGACCTAAATATCTGTTTCATGGTTTTTCAGGATGCCCCAAAGACCAGCCTTTTTGGTCGTTGAGGTACAGCTTACACCACGCTGACGAAGGCCAACAGCCCGAAACGCGTAAGTAGTTAGTTTTTCTTGATTAATCAAGAAACGGAATTTGGCCAATTTTGGAGTAGTTAAAAATCAACGATCAGTTGATATTTATTCCGATAGATGGCGCAAGCCATCAGTAACTCTTAGTTACACGATCAGGAAATGACTTTTTTCTTAATATAATCGTATATGTTTTATGAAAATGAGTACAAATCTTTATGAATAAATCCTTCCTACATTAAAAAAAATATATATAAGCATTCTTTAACAAAACAAATTTTTGATTCAATTAGGATTTAATTATAAAACCTCCAATTACCAAACATGTACTTAATTACTCTTTTTAATTAACCTTCTCTGTAATAAATAACGACGTATTTAATTAGTTGGTCATCATTGATTGATTAGAGGATGCTGAATTTTAAGTTTTAGAATACCTCTTCTAACCACCACAACGTCATACACACCTTCTGTTCAGACCCGAGTATGGATGAGCCAAAAGAAGTAGACCATCATCTTATGAGAGAATATTTCATCCAGGGAAATGTTCCTTATAAAACTTATTTAAAAAAACTAAATCTTTGTCTGGCCTCTGAGCCTTATACAGAAGTAAGGTTTAACTATAACACCGCTTCAGAGTAATAAACACAAGGTAATAAGACCAAATCCAAATAAATAAATAGTGTGTGACGTTTCGTTAACAGTGTTGTTACCAACTTCAGACAAAAGTATTGAATGTGAAAATTTTTTTTTATTTATTTCATCTCAATTTGCAGGTGTTACATTCGAGCACAGCTCGCGAGTCACCTTGTCCATATTATTTACACATGGCGAGTTGTGATGCTGGAGTGGCCCCCCGAACCTTACAGGAGGGCAGTTGTTGGGTGTTTGGCTGTCAGCTAGCCATTGGGTCCAGGTCGTCGGATTCGGTGGCTGAGGTCACCTTGGTTTTACCACAGAATGTTTTAAATAGTTACTGTTATCAAGTGTGTAAACACGATAACAGATAAGAAGATAGTTTTCTGAGAAACACAGAATATTATTCTTTGAATTAAAATTTGAAAAAACACAATTTTTTAATTAGATATAATTAAAAGCATATCTATAAATATCATTGATGTCACACACTTTATTTATTTGAATTTGGTCTTATTATCTTGTGTTTATAATCCATAATCCAAATTGTGCCTTATCATAGTAATAATTGATACAATTCTTTCATTGGCCTTGTAGAAGGAGAGTGATGTACGCGTGCTCGCATGTTTTAGTAAAAAAACACAAACATCTTCGATAAAGAGACGAGTTGCCCCTCGAAATATTGAAACAATAAAATCTTTATAAATCCAATATATGCATATTTTTTTAATAGTAATAAATGTATCTTAAAATTGAAGAAACATCGGCCAGTAAATATTTTTGTCGAAACGTCGAGACAATAAAAAGATTTACTGACCGAAGTATCTTTAATTTTAAGAGCTATGAATGCCGGCCATGCAGCCTCTATCTTTACGATGATAAATTTGTGTCATAATATTTATAAATATAAAAATAAAATGGCCAGTGTTGGAGTATGAGGAAAGGGAAGATAAAATAACTTGGTCAAAACAATCCCTTGTGTTTTATAAGTTATATTGTTTCTATTTAACATTTAGCCTTATTTAAACATATATTTATAATATAGTTACAGTTAATATATATCTATATAGAGCCAAGCAATACCGTATAATTTTATTCCCTGTATTTCTGTCTGGTTTGTTGGGGGGATGATTATTTCTTCAAATTTTAGTTCCTTTATCAAAGTTAGAAGTCCTCCGCCTCCTCGACCCTGTGCCCTGTCCTTCCTGATAAGCTTATAGCCATTCAATTTGAGCGCCTTTTCTGGTCTTAGTTTTGTCTCTTGGATGCAAATTTACCTATTTATTATGACTCAATTGATGATACAAACAGTGTTGCCGGATCTTTATATTTACACAGATTATACGATATACAACACCTTGGTCACTAAGTTTAAGTCTTCACTTCCACTACCCCCTGGGGGTGATTTATCTTACTCAAAGTGGTTTAAAAGCATCTACATGTGATGATCAAGGGACAGTTCACACCGAGGTGGTCTCGACACAAGTTGTTCCCAGGGTGGTTCTCGGACCTTCTCTCTTGCCTCCCCGATCTACTCACCATAGGTTTTTGCCTCTTGATCCTATCTCCTGTGTGTCCTTACCACTTACCACTCAACTACCACGACTGCTTAAAAATCACCACATATATATTATAATACAATATAATGCGGCTTGAGATTGTAAAACGACATTTGAAAATTATCCCGCATGTGTTTCTTTTAAACGAAAAATCAAAATTTATTTCAAGGAGAAATAACGATTATTTCTAACCATTTGGCTGAGGTATGAAAGGATGAATTGTGAAGAGTAATGATAAACAGAATTTTTTTTTACTTATCCTATTGCTAGTTGTGGAGTAGTTATCACCAAGTCCAAGGTTTGGGGAGTACCATAGGAGTTAGATACGTAGGTAGGCCCCTCAGAAATGCAAAGGAGATCAGTATTGTCCAGGTAGTTACTGAGTGCTTCTCCACAGTTGTTTGTCTCATTGCAACCTCAGGTGGGGTGTTTGGAGTTGAAGTCTCCTAAAAGGATTGTTTTGTCTGTTAGAAGGTGTGTAATTTGTTGAAGTTCTGGTCCTGGTTTATCTGGGGGGTGGTAGATATTGAAAAGTAGAATTGGTTCTCCTGTTTCCTGGTATAATTTTATTCCCTGCATTTCTGTCTGGTTTGTTGGGGGGATGATTATTTCTTCAAATTTTAGTTCCTTTATCAAAGTTAGAAGTCCTCCGCCTCCTCGACCCTGTGCACTGTCCTTCCTGATAAGCTTATAGCCATTCAATTTGAGCGCCTTTTCTGGTCTTAGTTTTGTCTCTTGGATGCAAATCACATCCGCCTTCCTTTCCTTTGCTCTGTGTAACATCTCTTCAAGTTTGATTCTGCTTCCCCTTGTTCCGATTCCATTGAGATTACATTGAATTATTTTAAGACTGTGTGATTTGTGGTTGGGTGGAGACTGTAGTATATTTTTCGAGTTGGATCCTCTACCTAAATCCAAAACGCGGTTCAGATCCTGCGCGACAACCGATGCAGTATGAGATTCTGTTGTGCACGACTCCATATAGGTTATATGCCAGTTACGTTAAAGCGCTGGTTTTATCCAACATTTTCCCGAGGTCACCTACAGAGAGGTGTAACTTGGACTTTGACCTGGTATTAAATGGCCGCCTCTAACATGAGGAACAGACGCCCTGTGCAGCCGCTCCTAACATGGAGAACAGACGCTGCTGAATATCCTGTAACCCAAGAATAGGAGCCCTTACAGGGTGCTATTAGTCGGGCCAACTGAACCCAGGTTTTTTAACGAGCTTGTTACTGCTCCCCCTCCTCCTTTTACATTCGGGCTTGGGACCGACAATGGCGGAGTTAAACAGAAAAATAAAAGTGTCCAGGGGTGGGAATCGAACCCACCGTGATCCGCTTACCGGGCAGATGCCATGTCCACTAGGCTACCCTGGACATGGCATCTGACCGGTAAGCGGATCACGGTGTGTTCGATTCCCACCCCTGGACACTTTTATTTTTCTGTTTATCATTACTCTTCACAATTCATCCTTTCATACCTCATCTCTAAGGTTAGAAATAATCTTTATTTCTCCTTGAAATAAATTTTGATTTTTCGTTAAAAAGAAACACATGCGGGATAATTTTCAAATGTCGTTTCACATATACACTATATTTATACACTACATAACTTAAATAGACATACAGGGTCCATTATGAAAGTAATGAGCATAATGTTATTGTGACGCGACCATAGATGGCAGCACGGTAAAACCGTGGAAAATGTGGTGGAGGGATATGCCCTTTCAATCCATCCAGTCGTTAGTTGAGTTCGAGCAGTGTAAGGGGAGATACATGCCTCCACTTGAAGTGTGTTTTCAACTTTTGTAACATAGCGCGATGGAGCGTTCGCTTGAACAACGATACGCCATAAAGTTTTGCGTGAGGCTTGGAAAAAATACAACCGAAACATTCCAGATGCTGGAAAAAGCCTTCAAGGACGATTGCATTTCAAGATCACAGTCTGGGAAGTGGCACAAGGCGTTCAAGGAGGGCCGGGAGGAGGTCGCCGACGAACCCCGTTCAGGACGTCCAACAACGGCCAGAACTGACGAGAACGTGGATCGTGTGCTCAAGGTTTTTCGTACCGACCGTCGATTAAGTATCCAGAAAATTGCTGACACATTACGCATGTCCACATTTGTGGTACATGGGATAGTGACCGAGGATCTGCAAATGCGTAAGGTCTGTGCGAAGCTTGTGCCGAAAGTGATGACGCAAGACCAGAAAGAACTTAGAGTTTTGCGCTGTTAAGAATTGTTGAATTTAATTCAAAATGAACCGGACTTTCTGAACTCTGTAGTAACCGGAGACGAATACTGGATGTTTGAATACGACCCAGAGTCGAAAAGGCAGAGCTGTGCATGGCACAGAAAATCATCCCCACGCCCAAGAAAGCGCGAATGAGCAAGTCGCGCATCAAAACGATAATCATTGTCTTCTTTGACATCCGAGGAATAGTCCATTGTGAGTTTTTACCGCAGGGACAAACTGTAAACTCAGCCTTTTACCTGGAGGTGCTCAGGAGATTGAAACGCCGGACCGCACGCGTGAGGACTGACATTAAAGACACGGTCAAGCTCCACAATGACAATGCCACCAGCCACACAGCCTTCATCATTACCAACTTCCTGGCCCGGAGCAACACCTCGGTGATCCCTCACCCCCCTTACAGTCCCGACTTAGCTCTATATGACTTCTTTCTGTTTCCGCGACTCAAGAGAGAGATGAAAGGAAAACATTGGGAAGCCGTGGAAAACATCCAACACCATGTTACAACGTTCCTGAGAAGCATTCCTGTCGAGGAGTTTCAGGGTGTCTTTCAGGCGTGGCAAACGCGTCTCCGCAAGTGTATTGATGCAGGAGGAATGTATTTTGAAGAATATTGAACATTTGCACAAATTACGATCAATAAATGTATTTTGCCAGTAAATGCTCATTTCTTTCATAATGAACCCTGTAGATAAAAAAATATATATCCTTATATCTATAAAAATGAAATCCAAAATCGATGTTTGTTATCGCGTTGTGCAAAATCTACAGAATAAATCTCTATAAAATTTCGCATGTAGGTAGCTGAAGATTTCCTTTAACATATAGGCTATTCAAAAAACTAAAAAGGTTAATGTGTTTTTTAAAAAAATAAAAACCAAAAAGTGTTAGTTCCAGCCTTTTAACGCTTGGGCGCAGCACTGGTCGCGACGATAAATGAATTTGATTGGTTAATAATTAACACGTGGTTTGTTTACACGATGAATGTTAGTTTGTTCACACGATGAATGTTTTTAAAAGGTAAGATTATCCAATCGCCGTGAAACTTTAGGAAGTTATTTACTATACTACTGGGAAGATTTCTGGTTTGAATTTGATTTGAAATAAATATTATTTGCAATTTTATTTGCAAATTTTCTACTTTCACTCGCAAGCAGCGCCTCTAGCGGCGTCTGGTGAAATTATATTTATAAATTGTAACAATGCTTAAAATGTTTTCCAAGTATAATAAATTTAATTTGAGAATTTAGTAATATATTATTCCAATGACGTAAAAAATACTTGGCATTTCAATATTTATATATATTTAAAGAAAAAATTGTAACGTTTTTGTGTTAAATGTTAAAATGTAATGTTAAAATATATTTTTACATTGTTAATATAATTTGCTGTTGTTCTATAAAAATGATGATGCAACTTTAATTGTTGTTGTGAAAATATCTTTATTTACGGAGCTGCTAACCAAAATAAATGATTTTTGAGCCCCTATTTGTTGTTGTTTATTATCGTTTGTTTATATTGAAAAAAATTACATTGTATGTGATGATGATAACAAAAATGAATTTTTAAATTAATATATATAATTCATTGAGAAAAAAAAAAGAATTAATTAATTATCAAATTCACAAAAGTGACAATATCTTATATAAAATATAATAAACGTTTTCAAAAAATTATGTGTTTCAAAAATATATTTAAACGCATATAACAATATTTATATTTATATACGTTTATAAATCAATATATGAGTGGATTGGATGTTTTCTAGAATTGTTTTAACAAATGTTCGTTAGGCAAACTTTTACTCGGATAAAACCTGTGCGAAGCCGAGCACATTCGCTAAATACAGTTATTTACAAATCTTCGTTTGTGGCAAGATACTATTCCTTCAACTTCTAATTACCGAGTGGACCAATTAATACTGATTTTTTTCAACTTATCGAGTATTTTTCAAGGGACCGGGAAAAAATTATTTTGAGTGTAGACAAGTATAGATTCAGTAGGGATTGGGTGTTTGCTAGAATCGTTTTAACAAATGTTTGTTGAGCAAACTTTTACTCGGGCAAAAAATCATATATATGTTTGTCGGCTATGCACGCCCTCAATATGTAACTAATCTCGCTGAAATTTGAACAGGACAGAGAGTTAAATCTGGAATAGGTTTTTGTCGCACTTTAACCAAGAAAAATTATATTTAAACAAGTACTGAGCAACAATATTTTTTAGTCAGAAATGATGATGACAATATTGCCGTATCATGCTTGATTGCATTAAAAAAATATTTTGGGGAATATTCACTAAAGCAGACCACGGGCGAAGCCAGATAATGATTAATAGTAGGCAGGAACAAAATTCTACCAGCGAAACATTCACTTGAGCAGAAGACTCACGAAGCCAGGTCATCTCTATATATAAAATATCGTTTCTCGGCCTTTTGGCTAAGATCATGTAGTATATCTCTAGATATTTTTATTTATGTATATCTTTTTTAAAATCTTTTCAGTAGAGAGTGGGTAGGTTTGCTCGAAAAATAAATTTCATATATTATATAAATATATGACGTAACGAATTATATTATCATTATTATCATAATATTCTGTGTGTTCCCGAATATTATTAGCAATAATATTCGTTAGGCAAACTTTCACTCGGATAAAACCCGGGCGAAGCCGGGTACACATCCGCTAGTATATATATATATATATTAAAAAAACGAAAGAAAAAAATAAAAGATAAAAAGATCAGGTGTTGAAATCAATATTAAAAATGGCATATCCTGACCAGGAGCACATGTGCTTTTCAGAAGGCAGAGCGCCATCTGGTGGAACAGAAATCAACTATTCATTGATTTAGCCTGTTCCCTGATATTTGGCCAACCCAATTTCTTGATAAATCAAGAAAAGCCATCCACGAACGCGTTTCGCGCTTTCTCGTATTTACGCAAGTTTGGCCTTAAATACCCATTTCTTGGTTTTTCAGGAAGCCATTGGGATCAAAAATTATTTTTTGGTCGCAATGGTTCAGCCTACTCCACGCTGACGAGCGCCAAAAGCGCGAAACGCGTTCGTGGATGGCTTTTCTTGATTTATCAAGAAATTGGGTTGGCCAAATATCAGGGAACAGGCTAAACCAATGAATAGTTGATTTCTGTTCCACCAGATGGCGCTCTGCCTTCTGAAAAGCACATGTGCTCCTGGTCAGGATATGCCATTTTTAATATATATATATATATATATATATATATATATATATAAAAGTCAATTTCTGTCTGTCTGTCTGTTTCGCGATAAACTCAAAAACTACTGAACCAATTGGTACCAAAATTTCCATACATAGGTAAAAGAATACGGGGAAGACGATAGGCTATTTTAAAAAATATATAAATCAATTATTAAAACTATATATTCAAATTATTCAACTTAGCTCACGAGCAGCGCCCTCTAGAACACGTGACGTTTTGACGGCGGGGGGCGCCCATTGGCTGCCAGCGAGCACGTGACCTCCCTGCCGCCGGGCCACCCCCCCCCCCCCCTCCGAAATAATGAAATCGCCCGGCTGCCGGCAGGTTGGCCATTTCGAGTTCCCACCGTGCGCGGTCCTGGCGTTGGTGACACAGCTGTGCCAGGTGCCAAAAAAGCCTCGCGGGTGACCTCCGGGAACTACGTCCATCTTCCATATGTAAAATACATTTAATCGTGTAAACCCGGGCGTTGCCCGGGTCAATCGTCTAGTATATATATATATCTAAAGAGACAAAGGTCGCCTCTCCCGTCAAAATAGACGTCTAAAACAGACGCCATCTCAGACGCCAAAATTTCCATCTATATATATATATATATATATATATATATATATATATTAAAAAACGAAAGAAAAAAATAAAAGATAAAAAGATCAGGTGTTGAAATCAATATTAAAATGGCGCTCTGCCTTCTGTAAAGCACATGTGCTCCTGGTCAGGATATGCCATTTTTAATATATATATATGTGAAAATAAGGCCATGTTTTTATATTTAAAAAATGCCATTACTTGACCGCTCACATAAGTAATTTAGATGGCAGAGCGCTTTTAGTGGAACAAAAATCAACTTAGCGTTGTTTAAGCTTGTTTCAAAGATATTTGACTAGCCCAGTTTCTTGATGAAGCCTCTGGGACTGAATATTTGGTCGTAGAAGTAGTCTACACCACGCTGATCAAGGCTAACAACCTGAAACGCATACGTGATTGAATTTTCTTAATTTATCAATAAATTAGTTGGCCAAATATCTTTTGAACAAACTAAATCAACGTTTAGTTTATTTTTGTTTCCCTAGATGGCGCTCAACACATAACTTAGGGAATTTGTACCTTTTAGCATGTATATCGGAATTAAAACAATAACTCTTAAAGAGATTTTATACACAGTCACATTTATTGAAGACACCAGATAACCAAGTGTGAACAAAATTGCATATTTAAAAAAATAAAAAATAGATCACCGGTTATATCATAGATTTTTCCACTTCCTTAAGCTTTGTCCATGAGTGACTACAAATACTATACAATTGATATATTTTGACTTTTATTAACTGAGAGGAAAGAAATATTGTGATAACACTCCGAAATACAATGCTATAAACTATGGTTTAATTTATAGATAACTAGCCGAATGACCCGGGCAACGCCCGGATTTTACCCGATTAAATGCTTTTATTCAAATACTATTCGTTACAATTATAAATTGGCGCCGTGGATGTCATTCTTGTATAATATATAAATGAGTTTTGAAAATTGTAAAAAAAAAATGCATCGGTCTGGAATCGAACCCGGGCCGCCCGCGTGGCAGGCGAGCATTTTACCACTGAACCACCGATGGTTATGAGAAATGACCATATTTGGGTATTTATTCCATTCACAAAAGCAAACGGTGACAGAATTGATTAAGAATTGTTGCTTGATTATGACGCTGATAACTGTATATATTAATAAGCTATTGAAAATTTCGTGTAAATCATTACATCTATTGATAAATTGGTGGTTTTTGTCAGTGGTGTTTCCAGAATCAGACGTGTTGTTGGCTATTGATTAAAAGTAATGGATGGTGGGTTAAAATAGGTACTATCTGTCCATATATCTTATATGATACAGAATATATAGACGACTATGCTTTTCAGGACGCCATACTTTGGTTGAAATTCTTCCCCGACCCACCAGTCTGGTTATCTAGTTCTTTTCAGCAACCAGTTCCCCCTATTAATATAAAGCAACAACGCACCATCTACATATAGAAATGTAAGCATTAAAGCGTCAATGTTTCTTTATATATAAAAATATCTTCTACTGTCCTTACTGCGATGAAATATATTGGGAGAGCTTAGCTCATTGGTGGTGAAATATTTCACAGGTTTCGCTAATTTAATCTACCAGACCGCTTCTTAAAGATTTAAATACTGTATTAGACGATTATGCTTATATAATGTTGTTTTTTTTTCACAATTGAATCAAACTTCTATTGTCCTTACTGCGATGAAAAAATATTGGGAGGGCTTGGCTCATTAGTGCTGAACCGTCCCAGTGGTTTCGCCAATTTAGAAAGAAACATTCGCATCTTAATGTTTTTTATTTGTTATATACAGATGTCGCGTTATTGATTTATATTAATTTATTTATAACTGGCCTTTTCCTTATTGTTTGCGGAATAGCATTGCTCGATGCAAATATTTACATGTAATTCTACAATACTAAAAGCTTATGTCCATATTTTGATTAAATACCATTTCTATGATTCCACCTCTCAGTGTAGTATATAAAATCAGAATGATCCAATACAGTATTAGAGCTCTAAAGAAGGGGTCTGGTAGATTAAATTGGCGAAACCGCTTGGAGGTTTCATAACTGATAAACCAAGCCCTCTTAATATATTTTCATCGTAGTAAGGACATTAGAAGTTTTAATTATTTGTGAAAAGAAACATTCGTGTCTGAATGTTTCCATTTGTATTATATAGATGGCTGATTATTGATTTATATTAATATACATGTCAAAGAATGAGTCATAAATATCTTTTGATTTTCTATTTGAAAGATATATTTTTGAGAAATTGTGTGTAATCGATTGATAATTTCTTGAAAGATATGAAGAAATTATAGATAATAATATCAAATAAGCATAGAGGTATATAGAAATTCAGACAGAAAGAGTTGGAATAAAAGGCCAAATAGCAGTTCAATATTAGACGCCAAGACTAATCAACTTAATTGAATATAATACCTTAATGAGGACATTAATGATAATTTAGCTTCTTGTAAATTCATTTGAATTCGCTGAACATGTAGTTTCATGTAGGTATAATTGTTTGAAACGGTAGTTAATTATAGCTTTCTGTCTTTATCTTCCTTTTAAATTACTTTCATTAAATACACATAGAGCATCGTCTGCAATATAAAATTTGAACTATTTTATTTATTTTATCAGGCGTTTATATAAAATTTACTCTCTTTTACATTAAATAAGTCAATATTTGTGGTTTCTGAACAAAATTAATCATTATATATTCGGAAATTGATAAATTTATACTTAAATTCATTCAATCTAAAGGATAATTATGTTTATCGTATATTAATCCAAAAATTTAATATTTTTTTGTGTTGTGTATGTAGATTATTTGTATTCTATAGAGCATCGTTATGTAAAAATATGTGTATATGAATCAGACATTGTTGTTGTTGGGCAGTCAGAAGAATAAGAGCTGAATAAATGCTCAAGTTTGAGTTGTTGTACGTCTAATTTCGACACAACAGAAATGTCGACGAGGATGGGATCTACAGAGCCAGTAAAAAAGCTGAGGGAAACGGCGTCTACGCAAGTATAGCTAATACATCTTTGGAACTCTCTGAGGTCTAGGACTGCGGACAGGCAGTTTGGATTCAAATATCAATTCAACCCAAACGGCTAGTTGACGAATCTTGTATGCTCCAGGAGCCTGGTTAAATAAATAAATAGAAATATAACCTAAGAATATGAATATTTATAAATTTTCAATGTATTGGCTTTTATATCTATTATATAGTCTCATTCCAATAATTCTTATACATAAATTGAATTCAATATCTGTAGTGTCGAGGTTTGGAAGAAATGAGTGAGATGGAGAGATTAGAGTCCAACGTTAGCTTAGACCTCGACGAAGAGAGAATTATATTTGTTTATCATTCTCATAGGAATAATTATTTACATGAATTTTTACATTTACATTTATCATTTGTATATGTACATATACATAATCATTTACATTTCTTTGTATGATATTTACGAACGGAAAAATATGTCCAGGGTAGCCTAGTGGACATGGCATCTACCCGGTAAGCGGAACACTTTTGTGAAGAGTAATTATAAACGGAAAAATAAAGTGTCCAGGGATTCACACTTTATTTTTCCGTTTATCATTACTCTTCACAATTCATCCTTTCATATTTCATCCCTAAGGTTAGAAATAATCGTTATTTTTCCTTGAAATAAATTTCGATTTTTCGTTCAAAAGAAACACATGCGGGAATTTTTTTCAAATGTCGTTCTACATTAATTTATAAATAATTAAGGATAATTACTCTCTCTCTCTCTCTTTATGGCAATAGCACATGTCGGGGAGATCTGTCCGACTTCAGGACGGAATGTGAGATCATACCAGACGACCATCAGTGGGAATCGTCTGATGAAAATAATATTTAATTTTACTTTCTTTTTCTTCTATTTACCTTATATAATCTTATATAGACTGTAATAAATCAGTTTCAATCTCTCTCTCTTTCTCGCCAGCAATAGACAGATTCGCATAAATATTATTTTATTTTATTTATTTATTTATTACAAAACACACGCTATATCCTATGTGGATATTTGCGTGTAAATGTTTAATCTATTTTATGTACATAGTTTTTAAATATATATATACAAACTAGCCGAATGACACGGGCAACGCCCGGGTTTTACCCGATTAAATGTTTTTATTCAAACACTATTCGTTACAATTATAAATTGGAGCCGTGAATGTCACTCTTGTGAAACGTCCCGCTCCAAACTTTACATGTACATTAGGTCAGCTGGTATTACCCCCCATTTTCACCGCTAGAGGCGCGAGCGAAAGAGCAAATTTGCAAATAACACGACGGATATTCGGGATAGAGACCTGAAATTTTCACTAAAAGTTTTTCCAGATTCTACTTTATATACTGTTAAAATGTCAGTCAGATTAGTTACGTATTGTGAACGTGTATAGTTGACAAACATACATACATACATTCGCTGACTTATATATATATAGGTATAATGATATAAATTAGTTTTAAAAATTGTAAAAAAAAAAAAAATGCATCGGCCGGAAATCGAACCCGGGCCGCCCGCTTGGCAGGCGAGCATTCTACCACTGAACCACCGATGCTTATAAGAAATTACCATATTTGGGTATTTATTCCATTCACAAAAGCAAACGATGACAGAATTGATTGTTGATTACTCTGATACTTGTATATAGAATTATTTATAGCCTTAGAGAGAAAGTGAAAGCTATTTAAACCTACATTCCAGAGCAACAAATCACACAAGAAATAAAGACCACTTACACACATCATCAAAGGTCCAATATATCTTAAGAATTACAACCACTAAACCAGTGGCACAAATATAGAACATTCCAAAACAACATCAATAAAAAAAGCTATACTAATTAAGACTAGAAATATCAATTCTTAATGTAATTCAGGTCCACGGCATTTAAGATAGAGTCTACAGAATTTGTTAATTTTTTTACATTCTTCTCTACTGGAAACCATTTGGCTTAAACTAGAACTGTTCATTTGACATTGTACACTCAAATCTGCAACAAGTGGGCACCGGATTAAAATATGTTCAGGGTTGTGATTTTCTTGTTCACATAAGCAGATTGAAGAATCAATTCTGCTAATTCTGTATAAGTATGTGTTAAAGTCGCCATGTCCCGTAAAGAATTGTATATTATAAAAGTTTCGCTGGATAAATTTGGGTAATCTTGAGTTTTCAAAATATTATCTGAAATTACATTTGAATCTTCATAGTATTTTCGAATTTTTTCATTTATAAAGTTGGATATTATCATTCTTTTTGCTGGATTATTTCTAATATAATCTATTTCAACTTTAAGTATGTTTGACAGAATGAAATCCGTAATTTTAGGTATTCTTGCAAGAACATGTGTACAATTCGAAGATGTTGTATTATAAGCATGTATACAGTGTTTAATAATTGTATACTGTTGTGAATCCAATTTGTTTTTAGATCTTGTGTTTATATATGGGTAACAGATTGTTGAACCATAAGTTATCGTGCTTCTAAATAAGGTCTTATATAATGTTAATGATCGCCTACTATCCAATTCCCACGATTTCTTTGTTAAACCAAGAAGATATCCACTAGCTCTAGTTGTTTTTGCAATAACACTGTCGATGTGAGGCATAAATTCTAATTTGTTCTGGTTTCGATGATTTTTGAAAGTTAATCCTAGTATTTTCAGGTTTTCAACTGGTTTGACAAGATTATCATGCAAGTTAATTGCATCGTTTTTGCAATTGAATAAATATAAAATCTTTGTTTTCTGTCTTGATATTTTAAGTTTGTTGTTTTCACACTACATATTTATTTTCCCTATTGAATTTTCAATTGTAACCTTAAGATTTGTTACATCTCTTTTCCAACATATTACCGTTAGATCATCTGCATATCCAATAAGTTCACTATTAGGTTCCTGAAAGTTGGTTAAATGATCATTCATTATGATGTTCCAAATTGTCGGAGATAAGGGTTCTCCTTGCGGACATCCTTTACTTAGTTTTTTGGTGAATTCATTCGAAGAGTACCTAAATCTTATCTTCCAGTTAGTGAAGTAGGATTTCATGAGGTTTATTATTGATGCTGGTATATTGTCCTCATCGAGTCTTTTTATCACCATTGGCCACCAGGTATTGTCAAAAGCTCCACTAATATCTATAGCATTTATAGCCGTATACTCCTTGGCTTTGTGTTCTAATGCAGTGTAAATTATTTCAGTTAATGCAGTTATGGTTGATCGAGATTTTGTAAAACCATGTCGACGATTACTGAATAACTTCATTTCCTCGTAGAATTCGATGATTTTGTTGTTAATTATTCTTTCAAATATTTTCGAAAGATTTGAATTTAAACATAGAGGTCGATAGCTGACACAATCTTTATAATCTGATTCACCCGGCTTTGAAATGATATACGCCTCTGCTCTTTTCCATTCATCAGGAAAGTAACTTATATCCAGACACTTCATGCTTATGTTCTATAAATGGATTTCTCCATTAAATCTTCCTTCGTTGGTTTCTCTCTCTCTCTCTCTCTCTATCATACTAAGTTTTTTGTGCAATATACATTTCTAGCATTCGCTACAAATCCAATAATTTAATGACAAATAGACTATTTCTCCAGTTTGGCAAGCCAGTAAAAAGCGTATTTGCTCTGTTTGACGACATGAACTGGATTATATTCTCAAATATCACAAGAACCTTTTTGGAAGGCTATCGCTTCACGGATATTTCTTTTACACTCGTGGGCAAAACTTAAGGAAGTGGAAAGTCTTTGATATCGCCGGTCGTCTTTTTGTTGAAGAAGACAAAGGCAATTTTGTTCACAGTTGATTATCTCGTATGTTTTCAATAAAGATCACTGTGTATCAAATATATTACAGAGTTATTGTCTGATTCCTTATATACATGCTAAAAGGTAAAACTTCCTTAAGTTTTGTCCATGAGTGTAATAGGTTTTTAAAAAATAATATATATAAAAAGAGCGTAGTGAAGTGCTGAAGTAGCTCTGTGAATATATAAACACTAGACGAATGGCCCGGGCAACGCCCGGGTTTTACCCGAGTGCGTATATATTTTAAAAATGTTTTAATTAAAATACTATTCGTTACAATTATAAATTGGCGCCGTGGATGTCTCTCTTATGAAACGTCCCGCCCCAAACTGTGTGTGTCTTGAAAATATAAAAATAAAAGTGTGAACGAAAAAATATGTCCAGGGTAGCCTAGTGGTCATGGCATCTGCCCGGTAAGCGGAAGGTCGTGGGTTCGATTCCCATCCCTTGACACTTTTTTTTATTTTATCCATTCTGCCCACACAGTGAACTTCACACAGAGAGAATAAGGCAATTATATAAGTAGATAATCCAAATTGTCCCTTATCATACACTATTTTTTTATTTGGCCTTATTACCTTGTGTTTATAATCTATGACGTAATGCCGGCGGCGCGCGCCCGTTGGCTGCCGGCGAGCACGTGACCTCCCTGTGCGCGCGCATCCGTGACAGAACCGGCCGGCCCATGACGGTCGTTACTATATATATAATGGATGGATAATAATAATATAATAATAATAATAATAATTATTATTATTATTATTATTATTATTATTATTATTATTATCATTAGATAATGATAATGATCATAATGATGATGCGCGCGCATCCGTGACAGAACCCATGACGGTCGTGACTATATATGTTGATAATAATAATAATAATATAATAATAATTATTATTATTATTATCATTAGATAATGATAATGATCATAATGATGATGCGCGCGCATCCATGACAGAACCCATGACGGTCGTGACTATATATGTTGATAATAATAATAATAATAATAATATTATTATTATTATTATTATTATTATTATTATCATTAGATAATGACAATGATCATAATGATGATGCACGCGCATCCGTGACAGAACCCATGACGGTCGTGACTATATATGTTGATTTTTTTCAAAACATTTCACGATAAACAAGGATCAATTCTTCTCCAAATAAAAAAAAAGTTTTTCTCTGATAGATCCAGGTATACTCATTTTTAAATAATTATATTCGCGATTGATCGCAACTCTCTTTCTAACTCAAATTTTGATTATGAAAAAGGCATCTCCTTAGCGTGCAACTGAAAGTTGCTGATGGTTTGCGCCATCTATCGGAATAAATATAAATTATTCTCGTTGATTTTTGATTATTCCAGAATTGACTAAATACCCTCACTGAATTAGCCTTACGTGGTTAGCTTTTATTGATTAATCAAGAATGGGTATTTGGCCAATTCTGGAATAATTTAAAATCAACGAGAATAGATTATATTTATTCCGATAGATGGCGCTAGCCATCCGCAACTTTTAGTTGCACGATAAAGAGATGCCTTTTTCATAATGTATGTACCTTTTCCCAGTACAATACCACATTTGTACTATTTTTCAAATTTTAATGTTTTAGAAAAATCTATTTTTGTTTGAATGTATCCATTACAATCACAAATGTATTGAAAATAACATTATGTGTAAGGTTGCATTTATAAATATCATTAGGTGTAGATCACTTGAAATTTCTTAATCTTTATTTCTACGTTTGTGCAAACCATTGTCATCCTTTTCTAGGTCAATCATTCTTAAAATTTGCAACAAATAAATTTACTGAAAATCTGTTTCTTTTCAATGATATCATCAATTATTATCTCTACAGACCTTACTGCAAGATATAAGTTATTGAATGTGTGGGCTTGACTCATCAGTAGTGAACCCTCTCAGCGGTTTCGCCAAATTAACATCTAGACCGCTCTACTATTGTATTGGATATGTTTGGGATATACTGTGCATTTTCTATGGAAGGCAGCTCAGTGGTGTTTAGGGAACCTATGGACATAAGCTTATAGGTCTGTAGAGGTACATACATATAATTTCAAGGTATTGCATCGAGCAAAGCTCTTCCGCAAAATATGTTTTCATAACCAATATATATTTGTAAATTGAATTTTATTGCCATCTATCGTTAATATTTTACACAAATAAATTTACTGGCAATGCGTTTCTTTTAAATATCTTCAAATATTATCTCTACATACCTTACTGCAATGATATGAGTTATTGAATGAGAGGGCTTGGCTCATCAGTAGTGAACCCTCACAGCGGTTTCGCCAAATTAATCTCTAGACCGCTCTACTATTGTATTATACTGGTTTTGTTATATACCCTGCATTTTCTATGGAAGGCAGCTTAGGGGTGTTTAGTAAACTTATGGACATAAGCTTATAGGTCTGTAGAAGTACATACATATAATTTCAAAGTATTGTATCGAGCAAAGCTTTTCCACAAATATGGTTTATTTTCCATTCTTATAGTGTTATGGCAACATAGTAAGAACGAGTTTCCTTGAAAGGGGAGAAGATGGTTGGCGTATATATAGAAAGGGTGAAGTGACTCATTAATAACACTTACAAATTACGGGCTTTGAATACCCATTCTTTGATTTTTCCAAGAAGCCTCTAGGTCTAGCTTTCTTGAAGTACAGCCTGCACCACACTGACGAAGACTAGCAGTATGAAACGTGTACCTAATTGGCTTTATCGATTAATCAAGAAAGGAAATTTGAGTAAAAATATCAAGCCTTCAGAGAAAATTATATTTTCAAAAAAACCTTTTCAGAGCTTATAGCTCGATACAATACCTTGAAATTATATGTATGTACCTCCACAGACCTATAAGATTATGTCCATAGGTTCACTAAACACCCCTAAGCTGCCTTCCATATAAAATACAAGGTATATACCAAAACAATCCAATACAATAGTAGAGAGGTCTAGAGATTAATTTGGCGAAACTGCTTAGAGGGTTCACTACTGATGAGTCAAGCTCTCTCATTCAAGGTAGAAGGGCGTTCGTACCCGAAAGCTAGAGATGAAAAAGGTTTTAAAAATGATAATTTCCCTGGAGGCTTTATTTTTTTACTTAATATTGATACAAGTTTTATTGAATTGAAAGGGTATTTGTTTAAAATATTCTGGAATAATTAAAAATTTTAACGATTACTTTATATTTATTTTTACAGATGACCTAACCATCAATTACTTATAGCTTCACGATCAGAGAATATGCTAATTTTTCAACAAACAAATTTATTTATATATAAAAAAGGGAATATTTCTTGAGTGTTTTATCTTGTTGAGTAGCATCCATTCAGAAGAGATATGAGATGGAAATAAAACATTCAAAGAAATGAAGTAAGCGCGGCGTGGAGCGAGGTCTATACACACAACAATGTCTTCTGGAATCCCCGGGGAAATGAAAAGGCAAATGAGAAGTTATTAAGGTAAAGTGTGCCTTGAGAATAATTAGATGAGCCATAAAAATGAATTAAATCTAGTTTCTACCCCGAGGGACTTGAGTTCGTATCCGCTTGCAGAACACTTTTTATAGGATGCTAGATAAACATCTTGAGAAGATATGAGTTTTTGGAGATGCGCAGAGAAAGGTACAAGAGCTCTCTGAACATTGATAATAAATGAAGCGATACTTTTGAACAATCGACGCTCCTATCATTGTATTTTGTTGTCGTTTGGTATATTTGTCCAGTTAACAATATAGTATAGTTAGCTACACGCATAGACAAATCTTAAGGAAGTTGTACTTCTTAGAATGTATATCAGGATACGGACAATAACTCTGAAAGTATTTGATACACAGTGACTCTTAATGAAGACACACGAGGTAAACAAGTATGAATAAAATTGCCTCTTGTCTCCACAAAAATAATAATATTAAAACGACCAGCGACATCAGATTATTTCCACTTCCTCAAGTTTTGTCCATGAGTGTATAAGACATTACAGATCTTGACTGGACGGTTATCTTGTTTTTATTTCGAAGATATTTCCGACCAGATGTTAAATTTAAACGTAAAATAGGAATTCTCTATCTTGTGATTTGGGTGTACGATTTTGTTATGAACAAGGTTATAAAACTCCACAGAAAAAAAAAAACACTTAAAAATAACACTTATATATATTTTTAAATATTCTGTATCTTCTACATACTCATGAACAAAACTTAAGGAAGTTGTATATATACCTTTCAGTATGTATATCGTTATTCAGACAATAACTCTGAAAATTAAAAAATTGTAAAATTATTTCTTATATAGCTTAAGGCATTGTGTGTGTGACAATAGGTGAGGTGATTTTCAGAAAATCTTTATTTTCTTCATTGTTATTATTGTTTCATATTAGTCCAGGTTTATAAAACACACACACTATATTATGTATGTTGACAAAAGGATGATTAAAATAAAAACTTATTTTACAATATTTGTTAATTCTATTTTTGTTTTAAATATTTAACTCCATCATTTACAAAATAATATTAAACATTCAATTTTGAAAATTTACAATATTTTTTTACAAAATGGCATCACCTCAAAAAGGTATATGTCACCGAATGAAAGAGAAAATCTAACATTCTATATACAGTTACGAGCGTCATTCTTCATCAGTCATCTCTGTCACCGTTTACTTTTTTTTTTTGGAATGGCGCCCCCCTATTGGTCGGCTACGATCACGCTACTTTCCCCCCCCCCCCACTCGCTTTTTCGTTTTTGTAACCATTGTGTTGGAGCGGGTCGCTCCTTAAATAAATGCATATATTAGTTAATAACCAAATGGAATCCTCTCTTTCTTTTTCCCAGTAAGAGACGCCTACGGAAGCCAACAGTACATAGACAGATAAAGCACATAGGCTATAGTTATTAACTAACATATGCATTTATTTAAGGCGCCAATTTATAATTGTAACAAATAGTATTTGAATCAAAACATTCACAATCGGGTAAAACACGGGTGTTGCACGGGTCATTCGGCTAGTCATATATAGCTGAGAAAGTGACACTGGCTAGAATGTACATTATATTGAAGCAGCTTTATTAATGAAAGAGACAGCACCCTCAAATAGGTAAAATGCTGT
The DNA here is from genome assembly GCA_030710605.1 of Cordylochernes scorpioides. Taxonomy (NCBI): domain Eukaryota; kingdom Metazoa; phylum Arthropoda; class Arachnida; order Pseudoscorpiones; family Chernetidae; genus Cordylochernes; species Cordylochernes scorpioides. The sequence continues at coordinate 23,353,073 of CP092882.1, read as the reverse complement.
CGTATTCAAGTTAATAATCCTTCCCATCCCTTTTATGCAAATAAAAAAAATAATCCAATCACGATTGTTCAGGATTTCGATGAAGAAAATCGGCGCATCACATATACTGTATTTTAATTAAAAAGGCATATATTGGATCAAAATATCATTTATTTCACCAATATTTCAGTTGGCTGAACGCCAACCTTTATCAAGTTATTATAACATATTAATATGTGTCAACAACAAACTCAGGGCCACTTAACGTCTATTTTCAAAACATATACTGTATAAAAATTTGAAATTATTTTAGACGCGTAAGATTCTTTTTGAAATAAAAAAAATTCTACTGCCCTTACTGCAATGGAAAAATTAATGGGAGGGTCTGGTTAATCGGCTAAAATTTCAAAAAGAATATTACGCGTTTAAAATAGTTTCGAATTTTCATAACAGATGGCGCGCTAGTGCATCATATATACTGTATGTTAAGTTGAAAACATCATGTTTCCACGGATAAGTTTCATTTTAATTCACACATACATATATGGAAGCAATGGTCGCCTCTCCCGTCAAAATTAACGTCAGAATCTGACGCCATCTATTGACCGTCGCCGCAACTAGCGGCATCGGGTCGGTGACAAAGCCGCAACACCAACTTTGGCAAACTGATAAGCGTCCACCTAGAGACCATGGTTTCGGGCTAATGGCCCTCGTCAGTCTAGGGCGGACTTTATTCCATGAGATCCACACGGGATCTAATGGAATCTTCACAATCTACCAAAGAGGTGTTTTGCTGGCAATGTGGCTGGGCCAAATACATACATATATATGTGAAAAATTAATTTAAAAATATGAACACGTTCGTGGTTGACTTTTCTTGATTTATCACAAGAAATTGGGTTGGCCAAATATCACGGAACATTTAGTTTAGTTTTGTTCCACTAGATGGCGCTCTGCCATGGCGCTATACAGTTTTTATAAATGGGTGAATTTGCATATTTACATTTTAACACAAGCTTAACATATTTACATACTTATTTTGGCGAAAAAAAATTATAGATCTTGATATTATATAAATTACGACATATATATATATATAAGAAGAAGAAATATATATGATGTTGGAATATAACAATGGAAGCAAGAATTATGGTAAGGCTGTAATTAGTGTTAAGAGATATGTATCTAGTTTCATTATTTCTATTAAGGAATGATTTGTAAATTTGGAGGCTCTGGGGTGGGTTCATATATGTTAATTAATGCCTAATTAGTAACTTAGTATTAACTATGAGCTCGGAGTCTAGTCAAATTTCAAAAATTAACACACACAACCTTTGTACTATATAATTTATGTTCTTATTCGAAATATAGTTGCAAATATTTTAAAATTTATTTTTAACTCAATTTAGGCTCTTTTTAAAAAATAAACAATTTTGTTATTTATATATATACTAGGCGAATGACCCGGCTTCGCCCGAGAAATCCCTTGGGTGCAATTTCCTTCATACTAAAAGTATATCAATAATAAATATTAGAAGTGCCATAGAATAGCAATACAGAAGTAACACATAAACTACAGGAAAAAAGTGTGTGATGGCAAAAATTGTATTATATTAGTGTTTAGGTATTTGATTTAATTAATATAGTTGATATAATTATATATATTTATATTATATATCATATAAATGAGTTTTAAAAATTGTAAAAAAAAAAATGCATCGGCCGGGAATTGAACCCGGGCCGCCCGCGTGGCAGGCGAGCATTCTACCACTGAACCACCGATGCTTTAAAAAAAATGGCCATATTTAGGTATTCATTCCATTCCGGATTAGTCCGCGTAAAAAAAAGGTTCTTCAAATGAAAAAAAGAAATAGCCAAAAATACTAATCAAAATGCAGCCGAAAATTTTCCTCGGGTTTATAAAAAGCGACATGCAAAATTTGGTACCAATTGGTTCAGTAGTTTTTGAGTTTATCGCGAAACAGACAGACAGACAGAAATTGACTTTTATATATATAGAGATATATTACCAATATTTCAGCTGGCTGAACGCCAACCTTTATCAAGGTGTTTCTAGGTTGGCGTTCAGCCAGCTGAAATATTGGTAAAATATATTATTTTTTTGATCCAATATATGCCTTTTTAATTAAAGATTTATCTATGGATTGCTCTATTTTCAAAATTTATATATATGAAAAAACAATAGAAAAAATAAAAGATAAGTGGGTCAGGTGTTAATATTATATATTAATTTTTTCATCGCAGTAAGGACAGTAGAAATTGTTTTATTTTAAAAAAAGAATAATACGCCACTAAAATAGTTTTATAATTGATAACAGTTGGCGCTATAGTACATCATAACATTATTGTTCTAATAAAAACACAATTTGATATTTGCGGAAGAGCGATTGCTCGAAGCATATTATATATTTATAATTATATAATTCTGCTGTCCTAAAAGCTTATGTCCATAGGTCTTCTAAAATACCCATTCCAAGATTCTTACAACGGTCACCTATAAAAGGAAGTTCCAAAAATGCAATATAACAGCGGTATGGTAGATTAAACTGGCGAAACCGCTGGGAGGGTTCACCACTGATGAGCCAGGCCCTCCCTTTAATTTTTTTCATCGCAGTAAGGACAGTAGAAATTGTTTTATTTTAAAAAAAGAATAATACGCCACTAAAATAGTTTTATAATTGATAACAGTTGGCGCTATAGTACATCATATATATATATGTATATATATATATATATATGATATATATATATATATATATGATATATATATGATATATATGATATATATATGATATATATGATATATATATATATGATATATATATATATAAATAAAAGATAAGTGGGTCAGGTGTTGATATTAAAAATAAAGAAGGCATCTCCTGACCACAAGCACATGTGTTTTTTAGATGGCAGAGAGCCATCTAGTGGAGCAAAAATAAACTAAACGTTTATTTAGCTTGCTCCGTGATATTTGGCCAACCCAATTTCTTGATAAATCAAGAAAAGCCATCCACGAACGCGTTTCGCGCTGTTGGCGTTCGTCAGCGTGGAGAAGGCTGTAACCACTGCGACCAAAAATATTTTTTGGTCCCAATGGCTTCCCGAAAAATCAAGAAATGGATATTTAAGGCCAAATTACGCCTTAATCCAGGAAGTATTTTTATCAAATTATGTTTGCTATATTCCATCAGCTAAATTAAAGCTATTTTCAATCTTCCTTAATTTTATTATTATAGTTTCAAGATTTAACCACGACTGCATCATCAATACCATTTAGTACTAAAAATAACCAGCAAATAACTCCATGGCATAATCCTCAACATGATCTAAATTCAAGCAGAAAATCTTTTTTATATAAGATATATATATATATCAAGTACACGTGGTAAAGGCCATGATAATCATAGAGAGTATTTTGCCTTTTACTGTAAAATTGCACCACAGATCTACACATGTAGAAAAAGCTCCGAATTTAGATATCTAGAGTTACTGTAGTACTGAATTCATTGAAGTATTATTTATTCAGAAAAAAAAGCAACCAACCTGGGATCCGATCCCGTATCATGGTTGCCAAATATCGCCAATTCATTCCATTCAGTCATCTATCCATTTAATAAGGAAATTGCTGAGTGTAGTATTGCATAAATATAATCCCTAAATACATACAAAATCTTATCCTATACTGTGAAAAAATAGTACAAATATGAATTTGTACTGGGATAAGGTGATTAAATTAAGAAAAAGGCATCTCCTTATCATTTAACTGAAAGTTGCTAATGGGTTGAGCCATCTATCGGAATAAATATCAACTATAGGTTGATTTTAAATTATTCTAGAATCGTCCAAATACCCATTCTCATTCTAATGGGTATTTATCTAATTCTGGAATAATTAAAAAAATAAACGAATAGTTGATATTTATTCCGATAGATGACGCAAGCCATTAGCAACTTTCAGTTACACGATAAGGATATGCTTTTTTTATTCTTATTCTATAGTTCACTTTTTATGTTCAAATGACCCACTATTCTCCTCTTTACTAAAATCAATTACTATCGAAAAAACGACAATGATTCGTTGATTAATAAACGGTTAAAAAATATAGAAATTAAAGTGGTATCATCAATATTCATTTAAATATAATTCCAACCTGTAATATATTCCGTTACATAACATTTATAATAAACATATTAATTAGAACTCTTCTTCATTATAATAATTCAAGAACCATTAATTATCATCACGACCCTATCTTCCACACACCTTACCAAAATATATAATTCCAGGGCACAAAACCTAGCAACCAGAATTAATCAGCGATTGATTGATAACCTTGTATAGACCTTAATAGAAGAGCAAAAATGATATTACTGACAACCATAAAACAAACACAACTTCGCCAAATATGATAAGAAGAGAGAAAAAAAAAAGGTAAGATAGAAAAAAAAAAACAATTCTTCGGCTTACTATAAGAACCAATATTAGTTGGGTCACAGCAGGAAGCTCATTTTTCAGGGTGTGTACCCTCGCCATCTTCCATCAATGTGATAGTCTGGGTTGGAGATTAATGTACATCCCCTGAATACTGCTTCAGTCTCTCTCATTCATTCCACACAGCTGGGTACCTCTTCAAGAAAGAATACCAATATATACACAAAAAAATCCGTTAATGGTTTGTAAGGATCGTTATCTTGCATGTGATTAATACAATTTCTTATTTTCTGTTTTTAACTTTTTTTTTAAAACGAGCACAAATACGATTAGAGAGAATGGGAAATTGAAAAAAAGTTGAAATTTTGATATGAAATGGTAGAAAATTCATCTATTTTTTTGGTTGAATTTTATATATTTGATTTAAAAAGGATTTTATTATTAAGAATATGTAGGTATCATGCCTCCAAGGAAAAAAATATTATTTTTAAAATCATTTTAATCTTTAGCTTTTGAACACAAACGCCCTTTTACAGGAGGTCATACCATGTTTTGTCCTGTAGAAGGGTGTTTGTACTCGAAAGCTAGAGATTAAAAAGGTTCTAGAGAAGAGAGAATTCTCCAAGCGGTTTCGCCAATTTAATATAACAGATCGCCTTGTTTAGAGCTCTAACATTATATTGGATGATTCTGCTTATATATGCGATACTGTAGCGTGGAATCTTGGTCATTAATAATTAAGTCAAACTATGAGAATAAGCTTGGAGGACAGTAGAATTGCATGTAAATATGAAGGTGTAGAACTACGAAGAAAGAAATCATGCTATCCATCTCAGCTTTAGGTAAAGAAAACTTCTAAGAAAATTCAGCTTGTTTTTATTCTAATTTATAAAAGAAAATGTAAATTGTGTTAAAGAATTAGATGTCTTTGATTATATTAATCGGAGTCATAGGAATATTTTGCTATAAAAGAGATAAAACTTGATATTTCAGAGTCGTGAGTAGGTCTTCTCTCAAAGTATGTAGAAAATATAACTTGACACATAGTTGAAGAAATTTATGTTCTATTGTTGTGTTTTATTACCCTGTAGAAGGGTGATTTTAAGAGAGAGATATTTGAGATTGAAACTGATTATTATAATGTCCATATAAGATTATATAAGGTTAAATACAGAATAGATATAAAAATTCGAAACTATTTTAGACGCGTAAGATTCTTTTTGAAATTAAACAATTCCTACTGCCCTTTCTGCAATGGAATTTTCATTGCAGTAAGGGCAGTAGGAATTGTTTAATTTCAAAAAGAATCATACGAGTCTAAAAGGGTTTCGAATTTTCATAACAGATGGCGCGCTAGTGCATCATAACAAAATAGATTTTAAAAAAATATGAATAAATAAGATTATATAATGATAAAATATGATAAAAAAAGAGACGTTACAAGTTTGAAGTTACATCATGTGCTTTATGTTGCAATTTACAACATTGTATAGTCATCTCTCCAAACAGATGCGTTTGCATCAGTGCCGAGTTCAGTGTCCAGCGAGTTCTAGCTGGTGAGACGGTTAATGGGCATTTTCCTGCATCTGGAGTTTTCCTGCATGAGACGTTGGCAAAAGACATCCGAGAGCGCGGATTGCGAGAGAGAGAGATACAATTAACAACTTTATTGACTCCTATTCAATAGCAAAATAATATATTTAGAGAAATTTGAAATACAGTATTGTAATATAAATATAAAATATTTATACCAGACGATGCCTTCTCTGAAGGGACGTCGGGATCAGGTGCTACAAGCCGCCCTGAGTGTGGACCTTGCTTATTGTGCAGTTTTTTCCCCAACATGTTCAATGGCAATGTTGAGGAATTCGCACAGAATTTTCTTGTGTTCAGGCGAGAGTATCACGAGGACATCCTTCCTCTCAGGGCGGTATAGAACCGCGCACATGATGTCGTCCCTGATAATTTCCTCATATAAGGGACCTAAGAGAGAGAGAGAGAGTTAGAATGAATACGAGGAGGGGCATCACAAACACACCATCAGTCACAGTCCCGTAGCAGTCAGATTGTCCTAGATTTGATACAGGTTATCCACCACCTGGAGATTAGGTTCTTCCACCTCAGGTTCCAATGAACCATCCGACTAGCGTTTTCGGGCTTAAACAGCTGTTACTCTAGTTTACTTCTCCTTATGGAAGTTCTCCGGACATTCCTCCAAGAGTCTTTGTGTACTTTTCAAACTCCATCTGTGGAATAATGGAGATTCACATCGGGACGTCGGCTAGATGACGGACCGGATGACAGCAAATAAACAACCCCCCTTAATTCCGCTAGCGGCGCCAACCAGCGACAAAAGATAAGTCTTCAGCGTGATCTGCTGACCAGTTGATCTATTTTTCATCTATCTTCTCTTGATATGTTTAAATAGAGTTAGTTTAAAGGAGATTTTTACCCTCTCCTTTCTGCTATTTAGTGATCCTTGCCCTAGCCTACTAACGAATCATCACTGCGAAATTTTTATACCGAACTTCGCATCATTGTTTTGTGAAACATTTGCCATCCTTTTCTTTATACTATCTGTCTCAGAACCTCGAAGATGTCTTTCTTCAAGACAGTCTTCTTGTATTGAAGGATCACATTATTGGCGATCGTCTTTATCAATTCGAGCTATCACAGCATTGGGTGAGGTCATTAAAGTTCTTCTATATCGGCATCAAGAGTAAGAGATTTAATAAATCTCTGAAGAAACTCACATCCTTGAGAGGCCTATAGATTTTTACCTCAAAATAATTTGTAGAAAGATGATTTAATAACAGTGTTAAACTTATAATTTAGTTTTTAAAATTATTCTGTTGATTTATAATACGCTTTGATGATTTACAACATTTTAAAATTAAATTTCATGATGTTTATAATCGAAGTTATAACATTTTATGTTCACACAAACTTCAAAATACTTTACAGAAGCGAGACATCGTTTGTTCCCTGATCTAAATCTTTCAACTCTCTTACATCAGCCACTTTGTCTATAGATGTATTTTATGAACTCTGTCGAATAATACATTAAATTTGTATATGTTTAATTCTAAGTTCTAATGTGTTTGTTGTTTTGTTTGTTTCTTCTGTAATTGGCGTAAATATTCCAATATCGCGCCTGGTTGATTAATAAAATAAAAAAACACATCAAAATACACAATGAAATAAATAATTATAACGTGAGCATCAATATTATTCATATATCTTCTTGAAAATAGAGAAATCCATAAATAAATATTTAATTAAAAAGACATATTGGATCAAAATATCATTTATTTTACCAATATATTATACCAATATATATTTACCAATACATTTCTAATTAAAGATTCATATATATATATATATCAGTCTAGGAGGGTCTATCATCGACAAAGAGTCCCACAAAATAGTGAGGGACCTCTCCCTAAACTTCCCTCCCATCTAGACTTAAGAAATGTTTAATTAAAACGAAAATAAGCCTCTCATCCAGAGATGAGCTTCTTTTGAGATTTTATTTATTATCTCAAACTCTTTCGGGCTTAAAGGTTACATGAGATCCTTTTTTTAAATCTTAAATTAATGATTAAAAAAAACAAGCGTGCGCAATTTTATTATGTTTTAAAATTAGGCGATGCCATACGCTAAGAGAGAGCTTACCCCTAAGTTTTGTGTCTTTGTAGTTCTGGCGTTGTAAACTTTGGATATTGTATACCACTCCTTTTATAAAAGAGAGTGGTTCTGGTTTTATGGTTAAGTTTCGGAGAATATTTTCTATTAGGAAATATTGGTTTTAGAGAAAAGTACTTCTTCATAAAGGTCCTTCCTTTTAGTTACACTATTATATTCTATCTATATGAGAAACTAAAATGTTTAGAGATTGTGTTTATTGAATGTTTATTTCATATTGAAAGTACACTCATGAACAAAACTTAAGGAAGTTGTACCTTTTAGCATGTATATCGGGATTTAGATGTTGTTGTTGTCGTGTCCAAAGAAGAGTCTCAGATGTCTCCATGCATCTCCTTCACAGCAGCAGCAATATCCACTATCTTGCTCTTCATTGGAAAATGGGTGCCGTTGCCACGTTAGTCACCTTGGAAACGAACCAGAATTTGATCGAATATTCCAAGGGTCCAGGGGGGAGGTCCCGGGATTTAGATAATAACTCTGAAAGATATTTGGTACACAGTGGTCATTATTGAAGAAACACGAGATAAGCAAGTGTGAACAAAATTGCCTCTGTCTTCTTCTTTTTCAAAATAAAAAGAAGAGCCGGTAATATCAAAGACTCCGCTGTTAGTGAAATGAAGATAAAAGATTTAGAAATGCTTGACTCATCAGTAGTGAGGGCTTTCCTATATATTTTGCCACTGATGAGTTGAGCCTTCCCAAACTTGTTTAATTTTCAAAAATAATTATAAAATTGTTGAACGACATTTGAAAATTATCCCGCATGTGTTTCTTTTGAATGAAAAATCGAAATTTATTTTAAGGAGAAATAACAATTATTTCTAACCTTAGGAATGAAGTATGAAAGGATGAATTTTGAAGGGTAATGATAAACGGAAAAATAAAGTGTGAATCCCTGGACACTTTATTTTTCCGTTTATCATTACTCTTCACAATTCATCCTTTCATACTTCATCGCTAAGGTTATAAATAATCATTATTTTCCCTTAAAATAAATTTCGATTTTTCGTTCAAAAGAAACACATGCGGGATAATTTTCAAATGTCGTTCTACAATCATAAGCCGCATTATATTGTATTATAAATTATGAAATTCTTAATTCATGATTAGAATAAATAATATAAGAAATTTGAAGTATTTTTGACACGTATGATTCTTGATAAAGAGAAAAAAATCAAAGATTAGGAGGATAAGTTTCTTTTATGAACAAACAATCAAGCTTTCGGGCACAAAGTCGCCCTTCTACAGGAATAAAAATATACAAAATAAAGATCCATCTATATATATACAAATAATTAGCATGAATAATAAATAAATATTAGAAATTAGAGAGATAACATTTAAGTTTTATGTCTGATGTACGAATCAGGTAAATCAAGTGAGACTCTCGTGTCTCGAGTGTAAGGCCTTAACAAATTATTTTTAAGAGATAAAATTTTATTTTATGTGTGATATACGAAATAAATAATAGGAGAAATGTGAATATGCTAATATTTGGTATAATCTGCTAATTAAAAATCAATAAGTTGTTGTATTAACAGCTTATGAAAATATTTCGTTATAAAGATCCGGAATATCAATGTGCCTATTGATGCTATTATATTTCAGAGATAGTAGCGCCTTTACAACCAATCTCTTATATTTATGTTGAATGTTAGAAAAATGTGAACGGGGTTCTATTGTATTAAAAGTATGTCCTGTATTTGAAATATTTTGGGCTATGAGGGATCTAGGGTCGTTATTTCTGATATTTCGGATATGTTCATCAATTCTATCTTTTATATGTCTACCAGTTTCTCCTATGTATAAGCTAGAGCAATTATTACATTTTAATGAGTAGACTGCATTCTTTAAGTGTATGGGTTTTAAGGGGAAACTGTTATTGGTGATAGGGTTTCTAAGTATAGTGCCTAAATTAGGAGTATTGGAAAAGAAGGTGCGGATACCAAAGTTTTTTAGATAATTAGATATGTTAAGGCTCTGAGGGGAAAAAGGAATAGTACAAATAGATTTATAACTATGATTAACAGCTGTTTGTAAAGGGTTATGAAAGTGTCTCAAAATAACAGTTTCCCCTTAAAACCCATACACTTAAAGAATGCAGTCTACTCATTAAAATGTAATAATTGCTCTAGCTTATACATAGGAGAAACTGGTAGACATATAAAAGATAGAATTGATGAACATATCCGAAATATCAGAAATAACGACCCTAGATCCCTCATAGCCCAACATATTTCAAATACAGGACATACTTTTAATACAATAGAACCCCGTTCACATTTTTCTAACATTCAACATAAATATAAGAGATTGGTTGTAGAGGCGCTACTATCTCTGAAATATAATAGCATCAATAGGCACATTGATATTCCGGATCTTTATAACGAAATATTTTCATAAGCTGTTAATACAACAACTTATTGATTTTTAATTAGCAGATTATACCAAATATTAGCATATTCACATTTCTCCTATTATTTATTTCGTATATCACACATAAAATAAAATTTTATCTCTTAAAAATAATTTGTTAAGGCCTTACACTCGAGACACGAGAGTCTCACTTGATTTACCTGATTCGTACATCAGACATAAAACTTAAATGTTATCTCTCTAATTTCTAATATTTATTTATTATTCATGCTAATTATTTGTATATATATAGATGGATCTTTATTTTGTATATTTTTATTCCTGTAGAAGGGCGACTTTGTGCCCGAAAGCTTGATTGTTTGTTCATAAAAGAAACTTATCCTCCTAATCTTTGATTTTTTTTTTCTCTTTATCAAGTTATTCCAGAGGATTTTAATTTATTTAATTACGTATGATTCTTATTTGTGTAAAATTTTATGAAAATTAAAAAGGTTTGTGAAGGCTTGACACATCAGTGGCAAATATATATAGGAAGGCTCACACTACTGATCAATCAAACCTTTCTAAATCTTTTTCATCTTCACTTTACTAACAGTGGAGTAAATAATAAAATAATCATACACGTCAAAAATAGTTTAAATTTAGTATAACAGATGGCGCCTTAATGCATCGATTAAAAGAAATACTACCGAATGATTCTATCCAACACATATAGATGGCACTGTGTTATATGTGCAATAACAGTTTTAAGTATTTCACTATACGTGCAATAACATCCAACCCATATAGATGGCACTGTGTTATATGTGCAATAACAGTTTTAAGTATTTTACTATACGTGCAATAACAGTTTTAAGTATTTTACTCTCCAGGGATACGGAGGAGCTGCGTCTGTACTCATGTTAGAGTCGGCAGCAATGGCGTCTGCTTCCATGTTAGGAACGGCCTCAAACTACAGGCAAAGTCAGACTTTCACCAAAGTGTGCCTGGATCATGGTGCCATGATCAACGAAAGCTGCACCCCTACACCCCATTCCATGAGATCAGCATGGAATTCGTTTAATCTTTGCACAAGGGGATAAGAAACAACAATAACAGATTTAAGTATTTTACTAATCTTATGAACATGTAGCGTAGGTTATGATAATTAAAGAAATTAGTTTCACACTAAATACATCCTTTATTGACACAATAAACACTTCAACTTCGCATCTGCAAGATAACTGATATATTGTTACTATTAAAATTACAATTATATTCTCTCACAATGAGTATCTTTTTTATTTTAAAAAACGCTAGCTTTCAAGCGTTATTCGCTCTTCAACGGGCATACAATAATATCGACTTGATAAGCCCATTAAAGAGCGAAAAATGCTTGAAATCTAGCATTTTTAAGTAGAACTGCTCTTCACTGAAAGTTAATAACGAGTTTACAAAGTAGGAAGAGGAGCTTCTTTTTATTAGCATGAACATAAGCTTTCGGACACATCGTCCTTCATCAGATAAGAGTAATAAACGCGCTGAGGATCCATATATACACAAAGCTGAAAAGAAAATTTACATAACTGCAAAAGATAAAAGTATTTAAAGATAAAAATAAAAATAAGAACCAAATATGCTAAAAAAGAGATTATAGGGATTAAATGCTAATAAATCTGGACTAAGTACATATGCACTATGAATGGTGTTAATCAAGGGCAGGCAAATGCAACCAAAGGCTATTCACATAACATATGGTATTGTTCTGGTATATCTATATGCCTGTTGATGCTGTTTGTTTTTATTGACACAAATGCCTCTAGTAAAAGTCTTTGGTACTTATTATTGATATTGCTGTATAGAATGGATGGCTTTGATAGATTGAATGTATGACCGGTTTGTATAGAATGACTGTAAATAGGGGAATTTAGGTTTTTATTAGAGACGTTTCTGGAATGCTCAACCATTCTGATGGCGACGGATCTACCCGTCTCCCCGACATAAGTGGCATTACATTGGTCGCAAGAGACGGAATAGACAGCACCACCAGAACGGAGAGCACTCGCATGAAGGGAAGATCTGGTAATGGGGTGTCGGATTAGTGTGGCGATGTTAGGTGGGTTCTGGAAGTATGTTGTAATGCCATGGTGCCTTAAAAACCTGGCTATGGTGATAGACTGGGGGCAAAAAGGAAGGGAGCAAATATTTCTGTGTATAGCTGGAGCACTGTTGTGGTGAGGGTCATGCATGTGTTTAAGAATGAAGGGGGTCGGGTAGCCGGATTTGGATAAATATGAAAATATTTTAGCCTTTTCTATTGTTTGGAATAACGGGAGGGAACAATGAGTAAAGATACGTTTAGTGAGAGCTCTAACTGTATTGATTTTGTGTGATGTTGGGCAATGTGATCGGAAGTTTGTGTGGTGTGGGGGTGTGTTGTTTTTATAGTATACTGTGGTATGGAAACTGCTGGGGGTGCGTATGACTAGTGTATCTAGGAATGGTAGGACTGAGTGATTTTCTGTTTCATGGGTGAAGGCTATGTCTGGGTGGAAGGAGTTGAGGTCAGATAGGATGTGAGAGGCAGATACCTCACTTACCAAGCAAAAGGTATCATCGATGTACCGCCTCCATAGAAAGATGTCTGAAGAATGGCGTGAAGTGATCCATTGGTCTAGTGACCTCATGACAACCTCAGCCACCACGGTTGAGAGGGGGCTACCCATGGGGGAGCCCTTGGTCTGCTTGAAAAACTGGGTATCAAATGTGAAGGTGGACATGCCTAGGCATATGGAAGTGAGCTCGACAACCGTCTCCGCGGTGAGGGTGTCTAACAGGGGGGCATTTTCGAGGAAAGTGCGTAAACTATTAATGATCAAGGGGTGGGCAAGTGAGAGATATAGAGACGTTACATCGAAAGAAACCATTATGGACCTGGGGGGAGGTGTGAGGCTGGTGATATAGGACACAAACGAGGGGGAGTTTGCAATGGTATATTCCCATGGGGGAGACTGTAGAAGGGGGGTCAAGAAGTTGGACAAAAATTTTGACAGGGTATATGCCGGAGAGAGATGGTAAGATATGATTGGTCGGAGGGGAACATCGGGCTTGTGGATCTTTGGAAGGCCGTAAATGTAGGCTATTTGGGCGAGGTTAGCTGTGAAGTCGTTATATTGCTCTTTAGTGATCTGCTGAGACCTTTTTAATCTTAACAATAGCAAACGGAAATTCTTAACGGATGTTTTATGATCCTGTTCAGTGATGGCAGAAAAAATGGAGTGTTGGTCGAGAACGTTTTGCATTTTTTGCTTGTAAACTGTGGTGTTGAGAATTACGGTTTGTGAGCCTTTATCGGATTTTGTTATGACTATGTCTCTATTGCGTTTAAGACGGGAGATAACCCTGTTCATGGCTAGGGACGGTTTAGGGATATTGTAGGGTCGTTGAAGGGTGGAGGTGACAAAATGTCTGATCCTATGGGTGTCTTGGTGGTTAAGGCCTCTGAGAGCGGGTTCCACACCAGCTAAGATGCGAGGAATATCAGAAGGCCCAGGCAGTCTGTATTTTAGGCCCAATGCCAGAATCTCAGCATCAGCAGATGGCAAGACATAGTCCGAGAGGTTGACCACTCCTTGGGGTGACTGGGGAAGATGGGCTTCTACTAGATAGGCAGGGAAGTTGTACTTCTTGATCCAGTGATGAAGCTTGGAGTTGTGACGTTGCGTTATATCGTTCTTCTGGAGCCGAATGTCCCTTGTGATGGATTGCAACAGATCGGCCATTTCTGGATTGGTTAGTAGCTGAGAGACCAGAAAGATCAATCCCTTGACGGACTTAGAAATAAATCGGATATTGGAATGGCAACCTTTGATTCTAGACGATAACAGGTGGAGTTGGGCGCGGCGTATGACGACGGATGAAAATGGATTGCGAACAGGATCCCTGATTCGCAGGGATGGAGGTATAAAATCAGCCGTTTCACACAGTTTGTTAAACTTCAAATGGAGGCGCCATCTTGACAACTGTAACGATTTCTTTCGTAACTGATAGGTATAACGAGGTAGGTCTTCAGCGGAAGGATTCATGATGAATTCCAGGATAAAAAGCGTAAAAATGAGCGAATTAAGTAGAACTGCTCTTCACTGAAAGTTAATAACGAGTTTACAAAGTAGGAAGAGGAGCTTCTTTTTATTAGCATGAACATAAGCTTTCGGACACATCGTCCTTCATCAGATAAGAGTAATAAACGCGCTGAGGATCCATATATACACAAAGCTGAAAAGAAAATTTACATAACTGCAAAAGATAAAAGTATTTAAAGATAAAAATAAAAATAAGAACCAAATATGCTAAAAAAGAGATTATAGGGATTAAATGCTAATAAATCTGGACTAAGTACATATGCACTATGAATGGTGTTAATCAAGGGCAGGCAAATGCAACCTAAGGCTATTCACATAACATATGGTATTGTTCTGGTATATCTATATGCCTGTTGATGCTGTTTGTTTTTATTGACACAAATGCCTCTAGTAAAAGTCTTTGGTACTTATTATTGATATTGCTGTATAGAATGGATGGCTTCTGTTCAGCTTTGTGTATATATGGATCCTCAGCGCGTTTATTACTCTTATCTGATGAAGGACGATGTGTCCGAAAGCTTATGTTCATGCTAATAAAAAGAAGCTCCTCTTCCTACTTTGTAAACTCGTTATTAACTTTCAGTGAAGAGCAGTTCTACTTAATTCGCTCATTTTTACGCTTTTTATCCTGGAATTCATCATGAATCCTTCCGCTGAAGACCTACCTCGTTATACCTATCAGTTACGAAAGAAATCGTTACAGTTGTCAAGATGGCGCCTCCATTTGAAGTTTAACAAACTGTGTGAAACGGCTGATTTTATACCTCCATCCCTGCGAATCAGGGATCCTGTTCGCAATCCATTTTCATCCGTCGTCATACGCCGCGCCCAACTCCACCTGTTATCGTCTAGAATCAAAGGTTGCCATTCCAATATCCGATTTATTTCTAAGTCCGTCAAGGGATTGATCTTTCTGGTCTCTCAGCTACTAACCAATCCAGAAATGGCCGATCTGTTGCAATCCATCACAAGGGACATTCGGTTCCAGAAGAACGATATAACGCAACGTCACAACTCCAAGCTTCATCACTGGATCAAGAAGTACAACTTCCCTGCCTATCTAGTAGAAGCCCATCTTCCCCAGTCACCCCAAGGAGTGGTCAACCTCTCGGACTATGTCTTGCCATCTGCTGATGCTGAGATTCTGGCATTGGGCCTAAAATACAGACTGCCTGGGCCTTCTGATATTCCTCGCATCTTAGCTGGTGTGGAACCCGCTCTCAGAGGCCTTAACCACCAAGACACCCATAGGATCAGACATTTTGTCACCTCCACCCTTCAACGACCCTACAATATCCCTAAACCGTCCCTAGCCATGAACAGGGTTATCTCCCGTCTTAAACGCAATAGAGACATAGTCATAACAAAATCCGATAAAGGCTCACAAACCGTAATTCTCAACACCACAGTTTACAAGCAAAAAATGCAAAACGTTCTCGACCAACACTCCATTTTTTCTGCCATCACTGAACAGGATCATAAAACATCCGTTAAGAATTTCCGTTTGCTATTGTTAAGATTAAAAAGGTCTCAGCAGATCACTAAAGAGCAATATAACGACTTCACAGCTAACCTCGCCCAAATAGCCTACATTTACGGCCTTCCAAAGATCCACAAGCCCGATGTTCCCCTCCGACCAATCATATCTTACCATCTCTCTCCGGCATATACCCTGTCAAAATTTTTGTCCAACTTCTTGACCCCCCTTCTACAGTCTCCCCCATGGGAATATACCATTGCAAACTCCCCCTCGTTTGTGTCCTATATCACCAGCCTCACACCTCCCCCCAGGTCCATAATGGTTTCTTTCGATGTAACGTCTCTATATCTCTCACTTGCCCACCCCTTGATCATTAATAGTTTACGCACTTTCCTCGAAAATGCCCCCCTGTTAGACACCCTCACCGCGGAGACGGTTGTCGAGCTCACTTCCATATGCCTAGGCATGTCCACCTTCACATTTGATACCCAGTTTTTCAAGCAGACCAAGGGCTCCCCCATGGGTAGCCCCCTCTCAACCGTGGTGGCTGAGGTTGTCATGAGGTCACTAGACCAATGGATCACTTCACGCCATTCTTCAGACATCTTTCTATGGAGGCGGTACATCGATGATACCTTTTGCTTGGTAAGTGAGGTATCTGCCTCTCACATCCTATCTGACCTCAACTCCTTCCACCCAGACATAGCCTTCACCCATGAAACAGAAAATCACTCAGTCCTACCATTCCTAGATACACTAGTCATACGCACCCCCAGCAGTTTCCATACCACAGTATACTATAAAAACAACACACCCCCACACCACACAAACTTCCGATCACATTGCCCAACATCACACAAAATCAATACAGTTAGAGCTCTCACTAAACGTATCTTTACTCATTGTTCCCTCCCGTTATTCCAAACAATAGAAAAGGCTAAAATATTTTCATATTTATCCAAATCCGGCTACCCGACCCCCTTCATTCTTAAACACATGCATGACCCTCACCACAACAGTGCTCCAGCTATACACAGAAATATTTGCTCCCTTCCTTTTTGCCCCCAGTCTATCACCATAGCCAGGTTTTTAAGGCACCATGGCATTACAACATACTTCCAGAACCCACCTAACATCGCCACACTAATCCGACACCCCATTACCAGATCTTCCCTTCATGCGAGTGCTCTCCGTTCTGGTGGTGCTGTCTATTCCGTCTCTTGCGACCAATGTAATGCCACTTATGTCGGGGAGACGGGTAGATCCGTCGCCATCAGAATGGTTGAGCATTCCAGAAACGTCTCTAATAAAAACCTAAATTCCCCTATTTACAGTCATTCTATACAAACCGGTCATACATTCAATCTATCAAAGCCATCCATTCTATACAGCAATATCAATAATAAGTACCAAAGACTTTTACTAGAGGCATTTGTGTCAATAAAAACAAACAGCATCAACAGGCATATAGATATACCAGAACAATACCATATGTTATGTGAATAGCCTTAGGTTGCATTTGCCTGCCCTTGATTAACACCATTCATAGTGCATATGTACTTAGTCCAGATTTATTAGCATTTAATCCCTATAATCTCTTTTTTAGCATATTTGGTTCTTATTTTTATTTTTATCTTTAAATACTTTTATCTTTTGCAGTTATGTAAATTTTCTTTTCAGCTTTGTGTATATATGGATCCTCAGCGCGTTTATTACTCTTATCTGATGAAGGACGATGTGTCCGAAAGCTTATGTTCATGCTAATAAAAAGAAGCTCCTCTTCCTACTTTGTAAACTCGTTACTAGCATTTTTAAATAAAAAAGATACTCATTGTGAGAATATAATTGTAATTTTAATACTTTTTTCACCATTTTATCATGAATAGTGATATATTGTTACCTAAATTCACTCTGCGATTCGATTACTTTGAAAAATAAGAAGTCATTAAAGTATTTTATATTCAATTATAAAGGCATATATTGGATCAAAATATAATTTTTTTACCTATTATTCAGTTGGCTTAACGACAACCTTTTGAAAGTACTACAACATATTTATGTCTTGGCGTTCAATCAACTGAAATATTGGTTGAAATTTATATTTTGATATAATATATGCATTTATAATTGAAGAACTATTTATGGATTCAAATCTTTTCAAAAAGTAATTTATATTTTAAAAAAAAGTGTTCTTTTCGGGCTTCGAACCCAGGTATTAGAAGTATGAAGCCACCATTTTATACAACTAAGCCAATAGTACCTTGTTGAAAGATGTAAAAAGGATGAATATATGCCAATTCACTAGCATTTATAAGAATATTCATACAGATTAATGTAGAAAATTCTGTTTTAAAATTCTCCAAATTGACCAGAGAACTTTACAAATTAATTTTATATTATTCTAGAAAAAAAAAAGGAAGAGAAGAAAATGGATCTTTATCTTAATGGAATTTTAAATGAACTTAATGATCATTTTTCACAAAGCTGTTCCACGTAATGTGAAGAAGTTGATTGTAGATATTAGATTTTATATTGTGAATGTGAGATTTTATTATTGAGTTTGGTAAGAAAATATTTTTGTTGTATAATCTGAATCTTTAAATAAAAGGGCATATATTGGATCAAAAAATATTTTATTTACCAATATTTCAGTTGGCTGAACGCCAACCTTTATCAATGTATTATAACATATTAATGTGTGTCAACTATAAACTCAGCGCCACATAACTTCAATAGTTTCTGTTGACGTAATGTGGCGCTGAGTTTGTTGTTGACACACATAAATATGTTATAACACCTTGATAAAGGTTGGCGTTCAGCCAACTGAAATATTGTTAAAATAAATAATATTTTGATCCAATATATGTCTTTTTATTTAAAGATTTATTGTGTGAGTAGTAATGCTGTAGTAATTGTTGGGATGGTAGAAATTGAATTGTGAAATAAATTTTCGAATTTTTTGTTGAAGGAAAAAGTAAGAACTATATTTTTAAAAGGAAAAGTTGAATTTTTATCGGTTGTGAATGCCATTGTTGGATTGAATGTTGTGAATTGTGATGTTGGATTGTATTCTGTGATTGACAATATTAAATACATATAAATGGCAGTGTGGGTGCATGTTTTGAATGGCAGTATTGGTTACATGCCAAAATTTTATCAATAATTTTAGAGGGATAATTGGAGACATGGTTGTGATGCGAAATTTTGGAACCATCGTTGACAAGTGAATCTTTGAAACCATTTTTATGAAGAGAAATGTTGGATCCATTGTTGTGAAGAGAAATTATGGATATATTATTGTGAAGAGAAATGTTGGATCCATTGTTGTGAAGAGAAATGTTGGAGCTATTGTTGTGAAGAGAGATTTTGGAACCAATGATGTGAAGAGAAATGTTTGAACCATTGTTTTGAAGTGAAATGTTGGAGCTATTGTTGCGAAATGTTGGATCCATTGTTGTGTAGACAAATGTTGGAACCATTGTTGTGAAGAGAAATGTTGGATCCATTGCTGTGAAGAGAAATGTTGGAACCAATGTTGTGAAGAGAAATGTTGAAGCCACTGTTGTGGAGAGAAGTGTTGGAACCATTGTTGTGAAGAGAAATTTTGGATCCATTGTTGTGAAGAAAATGTTGAATCCATTGTTGTGAAGGGAAATGTTGGATCCATTGTTGTGAAGAGAAATGTTGGAACAATATTGTGAATAGAAATGTTGGAATCAATGTTGTAAACAGGATTGTTGGATCCATTGTTGTGAAGAGAAATGTTGGATCCATTGTTGTGAAGAGAAATGTTGGATATATTATTGTGAAGAGAAATGTTGGATCCATTGTTGTGAAGAGAAATGTTGGAGCCATTGTTGTGAAGAGAGATTTTGGAACCAATGATGTGAAGAGAAATGTTTGAACCATTGTTTTGAAGTGAAATGTTGGAGCTATTGTTGTGAAATGTTGGATCCATTGTTGTGTAGAGAAATGTTGGAACCATTGTTGTGAAGAGAAATGTTGGATCCATTGCTATGAAGAGAAATGTTAGGAACCATTGTTGTGAAGAAAAATGTTGGAACCAATGTTGTGAAGAGAAATGTTGAAGCCATTGTTGTGGAGAGAAATGTTGGAACTATTGTTGTGAAGAGAAATGTTGGATCCATTGCTGTGAAGAGAAATGTTGGAACCATTGTTGTGAAGAAAAATGTTGGAACCAATGTTGTGAAGAGAAATGTTGAAGCCATTGTTGTGGAGAGAAGTGTTGGAACCATTGTTGTGAAGAGAAATTTTGGATCCATTGTTGTGAAGAAAATGTTGGATATATTATTGTGAAGAGAAATGTTGGATCCATTGTTGTGAAGAGAAATGTTGGAGCCATTGTTGTGAAGAGAGATTTTGGAACCAATGATGTGAAGAGAAATGTTTGAACCATTGTTTTGAAGTGAAATGTTGGAGCTATTGTTGTGAAATGTTGGATCCATTGTTGTGTAGAGAAATGTTGGAACCATTGTTGTGAAGAGAAATGTTGGATCCATTGCTATGAAGAGAAATGTTAGGAACCATTGTTGTGAAGAAAAATGTTGGAACCAATGTTGTGAAGAGAAATGTTGAAGCCATTGTTGTGGAGAGAAATGTTGGAACTATTGTTGTGAAGAGAAATGTTGGATCCATTGCTGTGAAGAGAAATGTTGGAACCATTGTTGTGAAGAAAAATGTTGGAACCAATGTTGTGAAGAGAAATGTTGAAGCCATTGTTGTGGAGAGAAGTGTTGGAACCATTGTTGTGAAGAGAAATTTTGGATCCATTGTTGTGAAGAAAATGTTGAATCCATTGTTGTGAAGAGAAATGTTGGATCCATTGTTGTGAAGAGAAATGTTGGAACAATATTGTGAATAGAAATGTTGGAACCAATGTTGTGAACAGAATTGTTGGATCCATTGTTGTGAAGAGAAATGTTGGATCCATTGTTGTGAAGAGAAATGTTGGAGCCATTGTTGTGAAGAGACTCAATAGGGCCATTTTTGAAAATAAAATGGATGTTGTAACAATTATTCTGAAAGGAGACATTAGAGCCCTCGTTGTTTACGAGATTGCTGATCAATTTGTATGATATATTTGTGAAACATTGTTGTATGTGAGGTTTATGAAATTTGCTGTGAAATAATATATGAGAACCATTAGTTATAAAGATTTCCATTAAAAATTTTCTTTAGGTATGGGAAGAGATGGAAGTCAGAGGATACCAAATAAGGATAATAGGCGGGATTGTCGAGCAGATTGTACCTCAAATCCCGTAGTTTTCCTATTGCCACCACACTTTTGTTAAATAGTGCCTTTTCCTGGTGAAATATTTTTTTCTCTCAAGCAAGGCTTCTTTTCGCGAATTTCGAATTTGAATTTCAGCTAGACAAAAAGGTTAGAGTAATATTTACCTGGAATAATTCTGACTTTTCAAGGTAATCAATTAACAGAATCCTTTTGGCATCCCAAAACATACTGGCCATGACGTTTCCTGCAGTGGTGATCGACTTTGTTTTTTTGATATTTACCCATCGGCTTCCACCCACTGCTTTACAGCTGTTTGGTTTCTTGTCTGTAGTAGTGGATCCATGTTCCATCCATGGTGGCAAATCGCCGCACAAAATCAGTCAGATCTTTCTTGAATCGGTCCAAACATTGCTACGAATCTCGTTTGTGCATTCGCTTTTTATCTGCATTTTTCAAATGCAGAAGCCACCTTGCGCATAGATTTCGCATTCTTAATTCTTCGTTCAAGATGTTCAGCACCCTTTCTACCAATATTTCCACATCCTCAGCTATCTCACACACCTTTATTCGCCTATCGTCCAACACGATATTGTGCACCTTTTGAATAGTGTCCAATGTAATTGCAGTTTTTGGCTGTCTTTCACGTGGGTCATCTTCGAGCGACCAGGTTTAAATTCAGATGTGTCCACTTTTTAAGTTCCCGTAGACATTCGTAAACTTCGGATGACATTTATTTATCCATCCAAAACGAAGAATTTAATAACTGCACAATATTAAAGTCCATCTATTTTAACGAAACATGCCCAAGACATATACTACAATTACTTGTTTACATAAACAACATTAGCGAACAAGTTAAAACTTAAGAAAAAGGCATCTCCTTATCGTGCAACTGAAAGTTGCTGATGGCTTGCGCCATCTATCGGAATAAATATCAACTATTCTCGTTGATTTTCAATTATTCCACAATTGGCCAAAACCTATTCTTGATTAATCAAGAAAAGCTAACCACGGACGCGTTTCGGACTGTTTGCCCTCATCAGCGTGGTGCAAACTGTACCTCAACGACCAAAACACAGGTCATTCAGGCATATTGAAAAATCATGAAACGGGTAGTTAAGTTAAATATTTATAAACAAATGTTTATCCAGCAGGAGAGTAGTAAAATTTCTATATACATGTTGTTCATTGTAATGAGTTAGCGCCGAAATTTCGCTGAATTACATACCATAAATGCTTCTATGTATACAGAGAAAAATATCTACCTTTATTAGCCATCTACACTGGTGTCCAAAAAATAAGAAACTTTTGTTTTTTAATGATATGTTTTAAAATATACAACGCTAAACGCTGAAAAGTAATTTAATTAGGTATTTTAAGTCGTAGAATTTATTTATCGCAACCATTCGATTTGGTAAAATTGAAAATATGCAAATTTTTGCTTGTCTTTATAAGTGTGCTATTTGGCGTGTCGTTTACCCCATCTAAGAATTGTCCAATTATAATTTTATTTAATCCTCAGTTAATTATGAGTTTACGAAAAATTTAGCAGATGATTTAAAATGGAGAGCTGTTGGAAGAATGGAGGCAGGGCAATCACAAGTTGAAGTAGCAAAATGGCTAAATGTGAATAAATCTGTGGTCAGCAAAATATGGAAACAGTTCATTGAGACAGGAACCATCAAAAGAAAAGAAGGTTCTGGTAGAAAAAGAAAAACAGCTACCTCTGAAGACCGTTATCTGGTCGTAACTGCCAAGCGCCATAGGGAGATGACAGCTATTCAACTCTCTAATGAACTCTCAAGTACTACTGGAACGAGAATTTCAAGACAAACTGTTTACTGAAGGCTTCAGGAAGGTGCTCTTTATGCAAGACGACCAATGGTCTGTATCCCTTTAACCTCTGCTCACAGGAGAGCCGCTTGAATTGGTGCTTGGAACATCACGCCTGGACTCATGATCAGTGGGCCAATGTTCTCTTCAGTGACGAGTCAAGATTTAGTTTAAACACAGATTCTCGACGAGTTTTCATCTGGAGGGAGCCTGGAACCCTCTATCATCCTAGTAACATCAGGGAAATAGACAGTTTTAGAGGGGGCAGTCTCTTAGTCTGGGCTGGCATCAGTTCTAGCAGACGCACACCCCTCCACATTTTTTCTGGGGGCACTTTAACTGCCCAAAGGTACAGGGACGAGATCCTTGAGCCCTATCTAAGACCTTATAGAGATCAAATTGGTCACAATTTAATTTTTATGGGCGATAATGCTCGTCCGCATAGGGCTAGGCTAGTCAATGAATATCTCCAGAGTGAGAATATTCGAAGGATGGATTGGCCAGCCAGATCTCCGGACCTGAATCCAATTGAGCATGTGTGGGATCCTCTAGGGAGGCGTATTGGAGCTCGTCACCCCTCTCCCAGAACCCTCGTTGAGCTAAGAACTGCTCTATTGGAGGAGTGGGGTTTACTACCC
This sequence comes from Cordylochernes scorpioides, assembly GCA_030710605.1. Lineage (NCBI taxonomy): Eukaryota > Metazoa > Arthropoda > Arachnida > Pseudoscorpiones > Chernetidae > Cordylochernes > Cordylochernes scorpioides. The sequence goes on along the minus strand of CP092882.1, from coordinate 23,329,229 downwards.
CTGGACCTCCTCTAAAGCCTGGTAAACAGTATGAGGGCTCGCTGTGAGACCTTGATAGCTGTTAGAGGTGATCATACTCCCTATTGATATCTTATTTCTTTAAGATCTGGAACCTTAGCTTAGGGTATGTTGGTAATAATTTGCATATTTCATAATTTCAAATTTTTTTTTATTTTTATATAGCTAGTCAATTTCTCCATAGTTTAAACTATTTGTATGCTAAATTTTATATTTGTTAATAAATTAGCTTTTGAAATATTTCAATATTGGTTAAGTTTCTTATTTTTTGGACACCAGTGTACATTTTTTTCATTTCCAAACTGAATCACCGATCAGAAATATCGATCTTATATCTACAAATTAGATACAAAAAAAAAAACTGTTTTTAACGGATAAAAATCCCTTGGGAGAGAAAAGAGAATTAGCATAAAATTTATCGACAAAACATCCACACTTCTATCAACAAAAATCTAACCATAGTTAGAAAGAAAAAAAATCGATTTGCGAGTTTTTAATATCAACATTCAATCAATAGAAATAAGATTCAAAATCCACAACCAATTTATTTTCCATTAAACATTCCTTCTCTTTTTATATCTTAAATATGCTTAGTTAAAAGGAATGTATTTAAAATTGAATCGATCGGAAGCTTAAAAATCACAAAGTTTACCAAAATGATTTTTTTTCTTTTCAAAATGGCGATTCTAAGAAAAAAAACAGACCGTGTAATTGACTTTTAAATGGTCTCTTATGTTCTTTTTTTCTTCATCTTTCAAATTATCTTAAGTATACCCATATACCATTTAGATCAAACAAATCGGTTGATAAAAGTATTTTAATAATCTTTTTTTAGTAAATTTAATCTACAAGATAAAAAATTTCATTGATAACGAAAAAATTATTTTTAGAAGAGTTATGAAGTTTTTTTTTTAATGGAATTGTTTTTTTAAGGATATTAAAAGATCTATATTTTGGTAATTTTTGAATGCCATTAAATATGTTATTATAGATGGTAAATATGTTTACTTGTTTGTTCTTTATTTGTTAGAATATTTTTAAAATAAAATCTATTTATTCATATTTTCACAAGGTACAAAAACCAAATACAAGTTGTTTAGATATGATAATTACAAGTATATGTATAATATTAATTATTAACAAAATACAATAATCTTTTATGTATTTATATCAATTTAAGAAGTCAGTCTCAATTTGCCTAACATGTCCCACAGTCAATGTCCCATATACTAGATGACTGTCCGCTGTACAAATTCAATGGAGGAATCTCCAATCTCCACTCTGTCACCCCGGAAGCCCTGAACTGGCTGAAGGCCTTGCCTCTCAGACTTTAATGACCGAGAAGTCCTCACTTCTTTTTTCTAGATTTAATTCATTTTGTCTCCTCTCTAATTATAAAGACGTTGCTGTATCACCTCATAAGCATAAATAAAACTGAAGGAAATCTCTTATCATAGACTTTACCTTTTCAGACCAAGTGATGAGGAGTCTTTCAAACCAAATTACTGATAAGAGACCACCTCTAGAAGAAACTGGATTTAATAATATTTTCAGCCACGGCTCTACTGTAACAACTTTTAATCTCTAAAATAATTAATTAACAACAACAACAACTGCTTTATTAGGACATTTCCGTCCTATAAGGACTCGCCATACATCATTATCATGAAAAAAGGGGAAAGAAAACATAAACAAAGGAGAGAAGGGAAAATGAAAAGGAAATCAAAGTATTCAACATAACTATACAAATTAACTATGGAAGGAAACATTTCTGTTATTTTAGTTCTTATATATTATGATTAATTTACAAGTATCAAGTATATGCATCCTACCAAGAAGTCCAACCCCTCCTCTACGAGGCAGGCTGGAGAAGCAGCACAAGTAAGTGCCCTGTAGGGAGAAGTACGGTGTTGTGAGCCCCAAGCCGCTACGGTAACCGTGAACAGGGAATTCTGAAATGTAGTAGCTGACTAACGGGACAATGGCACCCCCCCCCCCCCCCCCTTTACATGGAGAACCAGTTAGCCGGTATTGAGATCAGAGTGCATGGACCTATCTGATCTTCATGGTAAACGGTTTGCGGATTTCGACAAATTAGAAAGAGGGAATCATATATCGCCGCAACTCTTTTTATTATTAATGCGATTAAGGAAGCTTTCGGGCAAGCCCTTCTTCAGCTAACTATAGTGTAAAAACAAGGAGAGATTATATATCGTTTTTAATATAAAGTAAAATAAAAGAAAAGAAAAGGGGCGTGGTAATTTTCTTTTCTTTTCTTTTACTTTATATTAAAAAGGATATGTAATCTCTCCTTGTTTGTACACTATAGTTAGCTGAAGAAGGGCTTGCCCGAAAGCTTCCTTAATCGCATTAATAATAAAAAGAGTTGCGGCGATATATGATTCCCTCTTTCTATCTGATCTGTTCCATGGACAAGACATCGCCACCACAAGTATAGTAGATCCATATTCACCCATACCTTTACAATTTAACAAAATCAGCAAGCAATCTAGGGCCAGATTTTCTTATTTTTTATTCCTCTAGCTTTGGGATCAACATGCCCTTACAGGTGTGTATATTTGGCTGGAAGTCATGCATCTATTTCTCCTGTTGAAGGGAATGATGTCCCGAAAGATAGTGGAATAAAAATTGAAGAAACCTGACCCTAGATTGCTTTTTGATTTTTTTTATAATTAGAGTTCACACCTTTCCAAGATGGGGTTGATTAATTATTTTATTTTTCCAAAAGACAATCGTGAAAATTTACATTTTTCAATATAATTATCTACCCCTTCCAAAACAAAATTTGAATCTCTCTCCAGATAAAATTTGAAGAAAAAGTTTTTTTTTATAGAAAATAATAATAAACTACCAAAATTTTCTTCATGTCTTATTTAACTTTTTCTTTAAAATTTTAAGCATTTTTTTTTCTTTCTTTGGAGAGAAAGCCACTTAGAAAACGGAGAGCTCAAACTCGAGAAGGAGGAAGAAAAGTTTGATCATTGAAAATAGAAAAAGTTTGTCCTCTATGATTTCCTCGGTTCCAATTCTCTTTTTAATAAACAAACTTCAAAAATACGAAATAGACAATATTCAGAATATTTTTCAATTTCAAATATTTAGTATATATACAGAAGAAATAATGAAATTATATAATGGTATATATTCCAATCATTAGCATAATTTAAACACCTTTTAGTTCAAACGCTCTAAAGTTTTAAAACTCATTTCTTTTATATTTATTATCAATTTTCATTCAAAAATGGAAAAAAAATGTTTTAATTAACAAATCGCGGAGCTAAATTTATATATAATCAGCAAAATTTAACAATTTTAATAAAATATAGAAATGTGTTTTTCAAGAAGTTACATAGTTACAAGTGAAAAGAAAATAGTACAAATGTGATATTGTACTGGAATAAGGTGCATAAATTATAAAAAAGGCATCTCCTTATCGTTCTACTGAAAGTTGCTGATGGCTTGCACCATCTATCGGAATAAATATCAACTATTCTTGTTAATTTTTAATTATTCCAGAATTGGCCAAATACCCGTTCTTAAATTAATGTTGCAAGCCATCAGCAATTTTCAGTTGCACGATAAGAAGATGCCTTTTTTATGATAGTTCAAGTGTTATAAATTTATAATTGAAACTAGTTTATGAACACTAAATCGTTTTGAAAATGGACGTAACGATTAATCCAATATATGCCTTTTTAATTAAAGAAAATTAAATTATTTTGTATATAAATAGAGCAATCCATAATTAATTCTTTACACACACATACAGCTTTATTAAGACCACCGGTCTTATACAGATTCACCACAGGAAGAAATCATGGATGGAACTCCTATACTCCAGGCAACGCAGAGCCCATCAACCTCCAAGTCCGACGCAATATATCCTTATATAAAAAAGTCATGTATTGAGGGTTAATAAATAAATGTATTTACTAATCTTTATATAATTGTACGTCAAAACTTACTTCAAGGTACAACAACGCATTTTCTAAAATCAATAAAGCATTCAGGTCTGAGTATCTTGTATACTTAAAATTTTCTATCTTTCGGGATAACATGCCCTTCAAAAGGATCAACTAGAAGTAGTTGAAGGGCATGTTAGCCCAAACTAGATAAATGATATTGTCAAGTAGCTCTGCAACTCCGGTCACAAGAAGCTCCATGGGACACCTGTCAATCATCACTGGACTCCGGGGGGACAGGTGTGAGGGGTTCTCGGAATCTTATCTGTAAATAAGGAAAACGGGACGGTGGCTGACCACTCTCATTATTATTATCTTTACCTTGGGATAAGTTGTTATATTTTATGACACTCTCTCTCCCTATAAATACCTCTTGTAAATAATTTTATTGGGGAACTAAAAGGTAAATACCCACCTTTATAATAAATTAATTATTTCCAAATTTGTGATTGCTTTATTTATCTCTGTGACAATTTTATACAAGAAAAATTCGGACCTGGACGCTTTAATGATTTCAGTAAATTATAATACAGAGGAAGGACGTTTATTACAACGCACTCAATTTGAATAAACAAGCTCAACCACACAATGTGTCAATACAGTTTAAAATCTTTTTTTATAAAAATAACTTTCATATAATAAATTTGACACTATTATAAATATAAGAAAATTATTTTTATTTGTAATTTATTGTACTTAATTAACTAGAGCTTTCATGCCTTGGAGCCCCCTTCTACAGGAAAAAGTTGAATATTATAAGGGGAGGCGGTGTTATAATTAACCTTACTACTATAACTCCGCCTTTGCCGGTCCCAAACCTGGATGAAAAAGAAGGGGGGGGAGCAGTAACAAGCTCACTAAAAAACCTGGGCTCAGCTGGCCCGGCTGATGTACCCTGTAAGGGCTCCTGATCCAGGGATACAGGATGAGCAGCGTTTGTACTCCATGTTAGGAGCAGCTGCACATGGCGTCTGTTCCTCATGACAGAGGCGGCCATTTCTTTTGGAGCTAAGTCGGCCTGTCACTGAGTAGTGCTCCCAGTCTTGATGACAAAGGCAGACGCATTATACCTTATCCAGTCATGATGGTTGTCAAACAGACGCCATCAAGGGTCACAATAATATGATTGATTAGAGATAAGAAATAAGAAGAAGACCTTACTACTGTAGAAGAGCTACATGTCCCGAAAGCTCGAGAGATAAATAATATATATATATTTTGTAAGACACTCTTCTCTGGATGTAATGTTTACTCTCAAACAATTATGTACTTTGTGTCTCAAAGAATATCTTGATGAGACAAAGGCGGGGATGTGATACTCAGAAGGTTTATTTGGTGCAGTGTGGGCTCGTGGTCCAGTCCAGGAAGGTCATGATGTTTGGGGTCTCACCGGGCCGGTTGTAGGAGGGGATGGAGCTGTAACTGTACATTCTAATTGCCGGCTCGAAATATAAAATAGGACGAAGATTAATTTATAATTGGCATGATGTATTTAACACATTGCTGCGAAACGGTGGTCAATAGTCAAATGCGATTTAACCCCGTCCTCTCTGTGGTGCCGTTTCTCTGATAAGTAATTAATTAAAAATAAACAAAAATTAAAATAATTTTTACTGCTCCTGTGTACTATCGGTTGGCTACTTGTTGACAAACAACAATATATCCATTGAATAATATTCTGCAACTATATTTCTTACATTGACAAAATTAATCACTTAAAAATTGAACGATAAAAATAATGTTGAAACATGTTCGTCAAACATGCTGAATCAATAATGAATATTCAAAGTTTGTCTGACCTCACTTTAACTCTTTTCTATACGACAAATTAGAAGAATTAGAAAACATTTAGTTACGTATAAAATTATGGAAGACTAACTTCACAATGACAAGGCAATTTATTTAAGACAAACATAAAAATCAAAATTGATAAATGTACAAGAGAAGTAATGAAGAAAGTTTACAGAGTAGCAAATACAGATTGATAGTCTTCTGATAATAAAATACTTTGATATAATATCTATGAATCAAATTCTGTGTTAAATCTTCAGAAAGGTATAATTTGTTTCATATTTTCCTTTTGTTTCCTTTAATTTGTAATTTTAGGGAAAGCGACGCTCTCTCTCTCTGTTGACCTGCAGGGCTGGCTCTTCGGTCAAGCGCTGGATGACGACGCCCTCGCCATCTTCGCGTCTGCCAAGTCATCCATACACAAGTTCTTTCTGAGCCTTGAGAGGAGAGGAGAACGTGAAAACCCCCTTACTGTCTGGAGGAGGACTCTCTGTCGTTGGGGGAATCTCCTGGACTGTACATAACTGTATATATTTTACTCTTTTATTTTATCCCTCTTTTCCTCTTTTTATAATTATTATATGCTACTACCATTGACTTGTGTATGTGGTCAATAAAATATTTTTAAATCTCAAATCTCTCTCTGTTGAAGTTAACCAGCGTAGCGAAGGCTACCATCTACAAGTACCATCTTGGTCTTGAGGTGGGTAACGCCAGCTACTTCATCGACCTGCCCACTCTGTGGGAAAGAACTCTCGCAGTCCATCGGTGGCGGAGTCTTTCCCGCGGTGGGCGCCACCAATGAAGACCTTGTATATATTTTATATATATGTATATTTATCAAATATCTTTATTTATTAATATCTATTTATTCCTATATTTATCATTATATAATTATATTTATTCTGTATTTAACCTTATATATTCTTGTATGGACATTACGATAAATCAGTTTCAATCTCTCTCTCTTGTATATAGCAGTAGTTGTCTTCCCTATAAATCTAGAAAAGTTTTTTTCGTTTGTTATAGAGGTCATAAACTGTTTATCCAAATAAGACAGGTTAAAGATTTCGTAGACCTTTCAGTGTGTGCAATAAACATGGAAAAGGAATCATTTAACCATAAAAGAATGTTCATTTTTATGCATTTTTAATGACGAAGACAAAATATTTTTGTTGAAACGTTAAGAAAATAAAACTTTAACTGGCCGAAGTGTCTTTCTTTTACAGAAATATGAATGCTGGCCAGGCAGCCTCTATCTTCAAAATAAGAATAATACTCATAAAATTATTATAGGAGTACAGTATTGTAATCTTTCAAGCATCTTTGATTTTATACCTATATATGATGTTTGACAAAGATCCAGATACACTCATAAACAAAACTTAAGGAAGTAGAAATTATTTTATGTTACCTGTCGTTTTTTATTTTTATTTTTTTCAAATAGATGGAGGCAATTTGTTCATACTTGATTATCTCGTGTCTTCAATAAAGACCACTGTGTATCAAATATTTTCATAGTTATTGTCTAAATCCCAATATACATGCTAAAAGGTACAATTTCCTCAAGTTTTGTCCATGAGTATATATAGGTATCTTTAATTGTTTAACGTTATTAACGAAAAAATAAAGAAACTTTTACTGATCTCCCGTTTTACATTACCTTGTTGAATAGCATTTATTAAATACTAGACGAATGACCCGGGCAACGCCCGGGTTTACCCGATTAAATGTTTTATTCAAACACTATTCGTTAAAATTATAAATTGGCGCCGTGGATGTCACTCTTGTGAAACGTCCCGCTCCAAACTTTACAGTCAGATTAGTTACGATATAAATCTTCAAATCGAGCGAGCGTCTATAAATATTTCGAGTCAGATCAAGTATTCTAATTAGTAAGCGAACTATTATTAATAAAATTTTGGAAAGATTTCGATTTTAAACGTATTTATAACCTTGATAGAGGGCGCTGTTCGTGAGCTAAGTAGAATAATTTGAATATATAGTTTTAATATTTAATTTATATATAATATATAGCCTAGTGGTCATGGCATCTGCCCGGTAAGCGGAAGGTCGTGGGTTCGATTCCCATCCCTTGACACTTTTTTTATTTTATCCATTCTGACCAAAATCTATCCGTGAACTTCACACAGTGAACTTCACACAGACAGAATAAGGCAATTATATAAGTAGACTAGCCGAATTACTCGGTTTCTAGCGTGTTCTACTGAGCCAATGTTTCAAAACGAATATCGCTTTAAAAAATGTTCGTTTATTATTATAATTGGTTATTATCAAGTCTTCAATGATCAGTAGCTATCACTTTAGGAATCCATAAATACCACATGGTCAGATATCATGGTATCACTTGAATTTATTGTAATTTACGAATTTTAATATACAAGGGGGGGATCAATAAATAAGGTGAATTAACTTATTTCTTAAAAATTAAAATAGAAAAAATAATTTAAACCACAGAATATTAAAATATAACATCGAGAGACTATTTAAGGTGTTCTGTTCTTTTTTTCCCACGCGCGGCGCGAAACTTATAAATAAACTAAAATGGAATCTCCATTGAAGGATTGCACCACGCTTGAACAACGTGCAGTTATTCGTTTCTTGAATGCAGAAGGTATTCAAACATCTCAAATATGCCAAAGAATGAAAATTGTGTACAAAATTTGTGTGCGCTGGTTTAGAGTATATCAATATAATTTTCTCGGAAGAATGTTTTATCATATATTGAAAAAAGCTTCTGAATTGGCTAGGTAAATATGGAGTTTTAGGCACATAAATATTTCTTTACATCCATTCATTTCTACACTGGCCACAAAATAAAAACGGATCGTATCACCAAGAAATGCATATGTATATTTTCCTAAAATTTGTTAGCTCTATATAATGGTACTGTGAACATGACTGATAGAATAGTTTTAAAGGGATATAAATTATTGAGATACACAGCTTTTATTAATATTTGGTATGTCCCCCTTTGGCGCGTATACAAACAGCTACACGGGGAAGCATAGTGTCATACAGTTTTTTTTTATTGCTTCTTGTGGGATGTTGAACAAAACCATTACAATTTTTTTGCCGTAACTATTGAGGATTACTTTGTAGTAGAGATTTTCGAATTTTTCTCCGCATCATGTCTCATATATGTCAATTGTGGGAAAGATCTGGGGAACATGCGGGCCAGGGAAGGATGTCAACATTCTGAAGGAATGCTCGTGAGAGATGTTGACTATATGTGGTCGGGCATTATCTTGTTGGAGAATGACATTATTAGTCTTTTAAAGAAACGGTAACACAACAGGTTGTAACACATCTGCAATGTATTTATGAGCAGTCATTGTGCCTTAAATGAATGCCAAAGAGGTCCTACTTTAATAACTGATGCCACCCCACACCATGAAATTGTATACCTTTAAACAATACAGTCCTTGTGGGATCTTTCTTGGGGCCTACGTCTAACTTGTATTCTGCCGTCATGAACCCCCAAACTGAATCTGAATTTATCAGAAAATGTTACAAAGGTATACACGCAATTAATCGATAGGATAATGTGTGAATATTTTCTTTAATGGGTTAAAATAGAAATTTTATGAACGATAGTTTATCAGGCAGTTGGTTTCTCAGATGAAATATATTGTTACGACGCTTTCCAGAGGTCGTTGTTTGTGAACAAGGTTTCTAGGAAAATTATTGTGGATACAGCTTAGTGTAATATACTTTATTGCCAAAAGCTGGTAATAAGGAACTAGGTACACTTCGATGGACTTGACTCCAATATCCGCTACCAGAAAGATCCTCCTCGTCTACGGCCGGCTCCCGTCCAGGTCGGTCGAGCTTCTCTGGCACCCTCTTGTAGAATCATTTACACGGCCACACTCCCTAAGACAACTTGCTGCTTCTCTGGTACACCCCCATTCCTAACGAATCTCCTTTCCACACCCTTACTAGGAAATAACAAACGGCGATTTAAAGATTACGAACAGGACATCTTAAAATGCTCAAATTAAATGGAATGAAAACATTCCCTAAATGCCCCAAATGCGATTCCCAACCAGCCAGTCCTGAACATCTATTGAACTGTATAAAATCCTCCAAAAAAGACCTCTGGGAAAACCCCAGGACTATAATAGAAAAGCTGAGACAATGGAACCTAATAGAGTTCGTTTAAACGACTTGAGGAATACACAACAAAAACAACACTTGCCGCTTCTTATTGCACTGCCGATGTCACACTCGGTGTCCACTTCCACAGAACAGTCAGCTTCAGGCCAGCAGCTGCTATCCATCGGACCTTCTCCCACCGCGTCTTCTTCAGGACTCCTCGCTGTCACCAGACTGTCTGTCTCAGCTAACCCCTTATTTGATCCCGCCGTCCCCCTGGGCCAGTAGTACTGTCAAATGTTACTTTTACGGATTAACACACAAAGGGCAAATTACTAGGGCATAAAGTAAAAGTAACTTAATACACAGAAAAGCGTACACTTAAGAGTAAAACAACAACAAAAAAAGAGTACGTAATTAAAAATTCACGATTTTTTATAGATAAAAAACAGTACTTATCTTTTATTGCAGCGTTGATGGGAAGCAGACCGGGGTTATACAGGTATGCCAGGAGGCTAACAAAACGGACATAGAGAAAACTTTAAGCTCTCCACATAACTAACTCCTGGAAAAGTCCACGCATATCTTAGGTCCACTCTTATATACAAACATGGCCATATTTGTCCAAACAGAAAGCGTAGGAGATCAGTTCGCTAGTCAAATTCAAATAACCAACATATTTTCCACCTAACTGAGAAGTTTAAACTGATTATATTGACAAATAAATTTGACAGTACTTCCTTGACCTACGTCGTCTTGGCTCTTGTAAAGAAAGGAGTCAGATGTCCCAATATACAGTATGCTAATGTAATTAATATATTTACATATCCAAGAATTTTTCTGATTTAAAAAAGCAACTACTTAAGAGTCAAAACCGTAATTTCGAAACTAGGTATATTTGTTTGTGTTTGTTTAGTTGGTTGTAAATTTGAACATGAATTTAGTGTCCTTTATTTTAATTTCTTCTTTAAACTCTACTCGTTCCTTGTAATTATTCAATTATTTATGTAATATAGTATCTGAATTTAGTGTTGTTTCTTGATGTAAGCATCCCCTTGTTGGGATATCGCGTCTGATTTGATAATTAATAAATAAGCTACTTAATAAAGCCTATTTTAATATTCTAAATAATGTTTACATATTCAGAAAATATAGAAACACATTTTGGATTTAGTAGTCAATATTTTTTTACTAATATTTCGGTTCGCTGAACGTCGACCTTTATCAAGGTAATGTAAATTTTAAAAAATACGTAGAATAATAAAATAAAAACATTATTTCACTTTAAAAAAAGATTAGCTTTTAGCCATCCGAAATAATGACAAATATATTTTTTTAAGTCAAAAATATATGCATTTTATTATTCAAATATTCAATTAGGGATTTCTCTATTATATATATATTTCCCCAGAAGATGAAGATATTCATATATATATGAGATACATTAATTAAATGAATTCTGAAAATTATATTTATCTAGAGATAGAGTTTTTCTTATATAAAAAATATATTTCTATTTAATTTATATTTTAAATAAAATATAAACCAATGAAAAAATATAGTCTTTTTTTTTTCATTTTGAGATAAATTAATCGAGAATATATAAACAAATTTATTTTTCAAATAATATTTTGATATTTACATAAATATAAATATTTATAAATTGTAATCCTTTGTGTATTTCTTTTTTTGAGGTTATTTTGAATATCAATAAAAATCAACCAAATATAATAGCAAACGATACTCGAGTGTTATCAGACGATCACAATTTGATTTGCAAAACTAAATATTTGAAGTTGAAATCAAAATTTATACAACACAAATAATAAATAAATAAAATTGAATACGTCATAATATTTAAATATAAAATCTTTTTTTTTCTGACATCAATTTTTTTCTACTAGAATAAAAATAGGAGAAAAACTTCTTTTATATATACATATAAAAAAAAGTTTAAATCAATGTTTGAAATTTAAATAGGTTGCTCAAATATTGGCTTGGAGAGGGGGAGGAAATTAAATTTCAACTGATGTTATTGGAGGGGTGGTAAAAAAAAAAAGGTTCAGACGATGATTCGCAAGTTTTTTTTTTTTAACTTTCTATTTCTACATTTCAATTAATTTTTTATCAACTCCATTGACATACTCCGAATTTTGGAATTAAAATGGGTGTTGTGTTTTAATTCAACCAGACTTGTATTTTTATTATAAAAATGTTTTATATGTAAATAAGGGATTGTAGATTTGAGTATGTCGAATTTTAAAATGTATTTCTTTTTTTCTTGTTCTTTCTATTTTATCGTGGAACAAATATTTATTTTCTTCGAATGACTCTCAATCAGGGGGATGAGTTTTCTTGAATATGTTGGATGAAACTTAAAAGGAACATAATGTGTATAGTACTATATTTAGAATGTGGAATAATTGTGCAAAGGATTTAAAAAACCTGTGGGATGGTTGCGTTGCGTTTTGGTGTGGCTTGTGGAAAGGCCGTGCGCGCGCTGATAAAATTATCATTATTTTTTATAATTTCAATTTATTTATTTTTAGCCAGAAATATATAAAGAGAAAAGAAGTAACGGCCGTTGGAAGCAAGCCTTGTTGTTGATGACGCACGTGGCCAGAAAGTCCCGGATAACGCCCGCGCATGCGTAGTGACGTGTTCTCCCAGCTTGCGCTTGCCGTGGCGTAGTGAGGCCGCCACACTACTGCCCGTATGTGTATTGAAGCTTTGTCCGCGCTCGCTGAAGCAAAGTGTGGTCGCCACACTACTGCCCGTATGTGTATTGAAGCTTTGTCCGCGCTCGCTGAAGCAAAGTGTGGTCGCCACACTACTGCCCGTATGTGTATTGAAGCTTTGTCCGCGCTCGCTGAAGCAAAGTGTGGTCGCCACACTACTGCCCGTATGTGTATTGAAGCTTTGTCCGCGCTCGCTGAAGCAAAGTGTGGTCACCACACTACTGCCCGTATGTGTATTGAAGCTTTGTCCGCGCTCGCTGAAGCAAAGTGTGGTCGCCACACTACTGCCCGTATGTGTATTGAAGCTTTGTCCGCGCTCGCTGAAGCAAAGTGTGGTCGCCACACTACTGCCCGTATGTGTATTGAAGCTTTGTCCGCGCTCGCTGAAGCAAAGTGTGGTTGCCACACTACTGCCCCTATGTGTATTGAAGCTTTGTCCGCGCTCGCTGAAGCAAAGTGTGGTCGCCACACTACTGCCCGTATGTGTATTGAAGCTTTGTCCGCGCTCGCTGAAGCAAAGTGTGGTCGCCACACTACTGCCCGTATGTGTATTGAAGCTTTGTCCGCGCTCGCTGAAGCAAAGTGTGGTTGCCACACTACTGCCCCTATGTGTATTGAAGCTTTGTCCGCGCTCGCTGAAGCAAAGTGTGGTCGCCACACTACTGCCCGTATGTGTATTGAAGCTTTGTCCGCGCTCGCTGAAGCAAAGGGTGGTCCCCACAAACCATATATTAATCGGGATAATTGTGCAAAAAATTGCTTTATTCAATAAAAATGGCAAGTTTTCAAGGGTTAGCTCATCAGCAGGCCAATTGTTTCGTAAATTCCTACAATATACAAGGTATGTCCCATAAGTTCCCGGACTGGGTCCATAAAAAAATAAATAAATGGAAAATGTAAATAAATTTGACTGTTTATTATAGAAATAAATATCTGGCAACACGGTGGTAACAATATCGAGTCGGTAATTCTAATTTATTTAAAGGTCACACCTAGCGCTGCGGCGATTTTACGATGGAAAAAAATTGAAGCAGAGGATTTGCATAGAATTTTGTGTGAAACTTCAAATATTAGCAACCGAAACTTTTGAAATGCTTAATAAAGCATTCCCCAATGACGCCCCAAAGAAAACAACTGTTTTTGAATGGCATTCTAGATTTAAAGCTGGCCGAATTTCCATTGAAGATGCTCCTCGTCAAGGACGCCCAAAATTTCAAAGTACTGATAAAATGTGCAAAAAAGTCACCGATATGATAAAAGAAAATCCTCGAACCACTTTGCTGGAGCTAGAGCTAGACACAGGCATCTCTAAAACAACGATTGGAAAGATCGTAACCGAAGATTTGAAGCTCAAAAAGACTCCTGCAAAATGCATCCCAAGATTCCTCACTAATGAGCAAAATCTGTGTCGGCTTGCAATCTGTGAAGACATGTTTAAAATGACAAGAACGGATCCGGAATGTAAAGACAAGATAATCACAGGCGATGAGACATGGGTCTATGGCTATGACCCTGAAACCAAGCGTCAATCTGCCGAGTGGAGAGGTCAGGGTGAGCCTAGACCCAAAAAATCCAGGATATTGAAATACAGAAACAAGGTGTTGCTGGTCGCTTTTTTGGATAACAAGGGCATTGTTCATCACGAGTATCTTCCTGCAGGCCAAACAGTTATTAAGGAAATGTATTTGAGCATTCTTCGCCGTCTAAGGGAAGCGATTCGATAAAAAAAAGGCCAGAAAAATGGACTAATGGTGGCTGGATCCTACACCATGACAATGCTCGCCCTCACACAGCGCACTTGATGACTAGATTTTTGGCGAAAAACGGGACACAAATCCTACTTCAACCACCCTATTTCCCAGACATCGCACCAAATGACTTTTTCCTGTTCCCCAAACTTAAAGCAGTTCTAAAAGGAAGACATTTTGACACCAGGGATGACATAATAGAAAAATCGCCGCTAGCATTGAAGAGCATTCCAAAAGAGGCTTATAAAAACTGTTTCGACAATTGGGAGAAACGATGGCGCTGGTGCGTTGAAGCAAGGGGGGATTACTTTGAAAAGTTTTAATAAAAAAATTTTTAAAAAATCTTACCTTTTTTTTATGGACCCAGTCCGGGAACTTATGGGACATACCTTGTATATAGAGGTATTTACATATTTACATTTTGAAAAAAGTTTAACTAAATTATTTGAGAAATAATTTAATGTATATCCTAAAACTTATTTACTCATGACATAAATAAAATTTATATAAATAAATATGCTATTCAAACCTATTAAAACATGACTCATCTCACAATTATGACTAAAATATTAAAGAAATTATCCGATGAACGGATGACAGATCATAACTCCCTTAGATAAAGTACTATAGATTTATCTTCGTGATGTGTGTTGATATTGCTGTGGTATTTCAATTCTTCGGTTTATACTGCTATCTTTATTTTAAATTAGTGATTCCAGAATGAGTCTATTATATTTTTAAAATATGTTTTGAAAATAACATATTACATTTTATAATACAACAACAACAAAAAAAACTTTATTAAGACAATTTAGTCTCATACGGATTCTCCAAGCACGGAAATGTAGTGTACATGCAAAAGTCCCTGTTATGACCCTTTAGTCTCATACAACTTCTCCAAGTAGAAGAG
This sequence comes from Cordylochernes scorpioides, assembly GCA_030710605.1. Classification (NCBI taxonomy): domain Eukaryota; kingdom Metazoa; phylum Arthropoda; class Arachnida; order Pseudoscorpiones; family Chernetidae; genus Cordylochernes; species Cordylochernes scorpioides. The sequence goes on along the minus strand of CP092882.1, from coordinate 23,313,922 downwards.
GGTATATACAATAGTTACAATAATCAGCAATGTTATTTACAATATGTTAAGGGGATGAGAAGGGCTCGCTGGGGAAGCTATACATAAATCAACGACTGAAGACAAGTGACAAAATTACATTTTATAATATTGTCGCGGAGATAAATAAAGCAAGGGCAAATTTAGGAATAATTAATTTATTATAAGGGGTATTTGTATTGAGAGAGAGTGTGTACAATTTACCCCAAGTTAAAAGATAATCCTAATGAACGGCGTCAGCCATCGTCCCGTTTTCCTTATTTACAGATCAGCTTCCGAGAACCCCTCACACCTGTGGTCCCCCCCGGGGTCCAGGGATGATTGACAGGTGTCCCATCTGGATGGAGCTACTTAACAATACTATTAAACCCAATACATTATTGGTTAATATAGATATATTTTTTTTCCAAAGAAACTTCCAACTAACAAATGATTTCCAAAAATGTGTTGCACATTATTGTTAGATGGTGTAAACTAAGGAAGGACAAACGTCACGTTAGAAAAAGAAGTTCAATTTGATTTCATCTCTTATTTACATATATATATGAAGGGGTAAAGATGGGTATGTTTTGCTTTATATGTACTTTAAGAAAAGGAACTGCTTGTTCTCGATTGCTTGTATATAAGTTTATGCCAAGCTCTTTCTTTCTTCTTTCGCCTTATTTAATACATTGTAAATAGCATTTATGATTATTGTTACTATTACTGTTATTCCTGTATTCACCCTCTTTTACTCGGATAATTTATATAAGACCAAAATATCATACTAAAGCTTTTTGTTGATAAAGCACAAATTGGATTATAGATTATAGCAACAAGAAAGTAAGATCAAACCCAAATAAATTAATAGTGTGTGACGTTTCGGTAAAAACGCTGTTACCGAAACGTCACACACAATTAATTTGGATCAGGTCGTATTTTCTTGAAAGATTTTTGTTGTTGTTGATACATATGTGAGTGTATATAAATATTACTTAAGTGGGAGGTTTTGGGTATTTGAATCATCAGAAAGGCATTTCTACTTGTAACGGAAATACGAAAATATGTTGAATGGTTGAATTATTCACAATTAGGAATCCTTGATTTCAGAGTGAGTTCTCAACTTCTTCATGTCACACCGACGTCACTCTTCGCTGTCTCTTCTTCAGAAACCACCACTAGTCTTGGTCATGTCGTCTTCCAGTTTTCTCTCCGGTCTTCTCAATATACACTCATGGACAAAACTTAAAGAAATTGTACCTTTTAGCATGTATATCAGGATTCAGACAATAACTTTGAAAGCTATTTGATACACAAATACCTTTATTGAAGACACACGAGATAACCAAGTGTGAACAAAATTGACTCGGTCTTCTTGAAAAAACAGTTGATCAGAGACATTAAAATATGAAACTTTCTTAAGTTTTGTCCATGAGTGAATGTCTTGAACACCATTCTCTGATAGGCCAATGGTTATCTCTCATTCTGGCTATCTGACCCATCCGCTAAAAGATAGAATTTAAAAATTTTAATCTATTGGAACAATTTCTATATATATACACTCAGGAACAAATATTAAGGAAGTGAAGAGTCTTTGATGTCGCCAGACATCTGTTTTTTTTTCTAATAGACAGAGTCAATATTGTTCACACTTGGCTATCTCGTGTGTCTTCAATAAAGGTCACTGTGTATCAAATATCTTTCAGAATTATTGTCTTAATCCAGATATACATGTTAAAAGATACAACTTCCTAAATTTTATTGAGGAATGTATGATTTATATATGGCGTTTTGTTAACAGCAGCATTAACGAAAAAATATTCCTTTTTAAATTTCTGAATAACAAACCTAACTGTTTTAGTGTGTAGCTGAATTTTCTGGATAGAATCCACTTTTACAATTGTTATTTTAGAATCCTTCATTTACTAACGTGATCTTCGTAGGGAGAAAAAGGCATTATATGATGAAGAAAATTTGTTACAAATACGTGAAATATATTCTTATAAATATGATTAAAATTTCTCAAGAATTTTTATAATAAAGAAGGAAAATAAAATATCAGACGTAGACAATGTCGAATCTTCAGAGATCGCTATCACTTCAATCACTACACTGGGGAATTATCTCAAAGACGCCAATTACTTCCCCCAATTCCTTCTAATCATTTTCTTTTCTTCTTTTAAACGCTTAAGATTAATTCCAGTTTTCAAAGTGGCGGCTAATAAGAAAAGAATTTTTGTGATCTTTTTCTAATGAACGACTCTTTCTCTCTCTGAAGCTATTCCTCGACATGGCAATAGCACCACATGTCGGGGAGAAGTCCGATCTACGCGGAACGCTGTCTGACTTCAGTACGGAATGTGACATCATACCAGACGACCCTCAATGGGATTGATCTGATGAAAATAATATTTAAGTTTATTTGCTGTTGTATATAGTCACAGTGTAGAAAATACTATACTATACCTACTACATATAGGTTTCTCTCTGTATTCTTAGTTCTCTTCTCTTACTCTGTAAACTGGCGAATCCTTTATAGGACGAGAGGTCCTCAATAAAGGCTTTTGTTATTGTTGTTGTATATTTAAGTTTTTATTTTTTAAAATATATATTAACTCTATATAATTTTATATGTATGATTAGTAAAAGTATATTCAATCTCTCAATCTCTCTCTCAAAATATATATACGTGAAGAATTTAGTTCCTTAGTATTGAAATAATTTAGCAATATCTAAGAGAATCGCTTTATCCCTCATATTTGAGGACAAAATTAGCTTAAAATTAGTGTACTATCGCATATCACGTACTCCGCAATTACAATATCTTCGATAGAAATATAACTCGGGTTTGTGGAGCACGAAACGCCAATTACCCGGGTTGTCTCGTTCACTAGTACAGATCAATAACTAAGAGTTCGAATTACGATCTGTTAAGGTTACTGAGCAGACACGCCAAGGCTTCATGCTGAGGTTGAATCTGGAAACTGACCATAAAGGTAGGTTTAAAGTGAGTTAGTCCAAACATTGTCATTATAAGACAATAATTCTATCCATATATAGCAAATGAAAGCAATAAAGCAAGCAAATTACTTTTACAGATTAAATAAACCTCTCTATACTGACTTTACAGAGATGAAAAATCAGTGGTGAATCCCCTCCAAGCGGTTTTTACCAATTTAATCTAACAGACTGCTTCTTACATCTCTAATACTGTATTGGATGATTCTCCATATATATATGTTACACTGAAGAGTGGAATAATTACAGTAAAACCGCTGAAAGTGTTCATTACTGATTAGCGAAGCCCTCCCCAATATTTTTTAATCGCAGTAAGGACAGTAGAGGTTTGTTTTACGTGTAAAATAAACATTATTTCTATAATGCTTGCATTTTTTATATATGATCATCTGTAATTAATGCCAAAAAAATCTGGATATCTAAAGAGGAGTTAATGCTTATTTAGAAGTTCTTCTAATCAGTGAGAACAGGTTGGGTCTATGTAGGGACGCACAGAACAAGGTCCGTCTGGGCATGGCAGGTACCTGTCAAGATGGTAATGGTAACCTCTCCATGGTGTCTCAAATATTGTTACGGCCTAAGATGAACAGTTACAACCTCCGTTAACAGATGGCGCTTTACAATAATTTAGCCTATTCCCTTCTAAGTCTATTGGTCAAATAACAGTAGTAAGGTCTAAAGATACTGCCAGAGGGAAAGGAGTTTCAAAGGAGTAGTGGTACTCAGAGGCTGTCTGCAGGGTAGGACTGAAGGTGAAGCAACAGTGAAAAGGTTTGTTATTCACTTTAACTTATTCCCTTCTAAGTCTATTGGCCAAATAACAGTAGTAAGGTCAAAGATAGTGCCAGAAGGAAAGGAGTTTCAAAGGAGTAGTGGTACTCAAAGGCTGTCTGCAGGGTAGGACTGAAGGTGAAGCAACAGAGAAAGTGTTTGTGTTTCACTGGAAGAGACGGTATTGTCGCGAAGGACTAGGGGCACGACGCAACAATATTCACAATACTCTTCAAATTTGATACCTAACATCACATTAGGATTGTAGATAACAACTACACATGTGACCTTTACATATGGAGGGTCTACTGGGCTATTAGATAGTGTGACAGTATCATTAGCAATGAGAAAGTGAATGAAGGAAATGATAATGTGCCACCAAACTATACTTAGATATTCAACGGTCTTAAAGAAGAGAATAGAAGGAAAGGAAAAAAAGTTCCAAAGTTACACAGTGTCGTCCCGAGATTTGTTATTAATAGGGCAATTTGACAAGCAGGTCGCTCCCGTTTGTCACCGCGGTGTCCTCCTCCATTATGTGTCAACTCCAGAGGCTCATTACTCAACTGTAGCTTTTTTACTTGTCCCCTCCTTCTTCGTTATGATAATGATGATGTCTTTTGTCTTGGCCCACCCACGTTTACAAACACCGTGTCACTCCGAGCAATCATTTCTCTCTCCGCATATTCAGACTGCATAAAGTTCCAATGTGGAAAACTAAAACATCTTATCCGATGGCTTTATCCTTTTAGGATTCTGAGCTAACCTGTGAAAGTTCAGAAATGAAAGATATTTATAGCAGGATGAGTATTTTTAGATAAAACTATATTTCTACTGCCCTAACTCTATTGATAAATATAATGGGAAGGCCTGGATCATCAGTGGTGAAACCTCCCAGCGGTTTTACCAGTTTATTATATCGTATCGTTCTAATAATGTATTGAACAATAGATTAGAATCTCCTGGATATTCTTTAAATGACACAACAGGTTTCTGGTGATAGAGTTTATTTTCTTATTTCTATTATAGGATTCTCAAACTCACCGGTATTTCCTCCTTCTTTCTTCTACAGGACTACAAAATAATGAACGGCGTTCATAATTGTTCATTTTGTATTCCAGTAGAAGCGCGGAAATATACGAAAGCTTGAGAATGCTATAAGAAATGAAAATAAACTCATCTCCAGAAACCTGTTGCATAATTTAATTGTTTTGGACAGTTTGTGCTTCTGTATATCCGAATATTGAAATAAACTCTTGCCTAAGGTATTTAAATGAATTATGAACACAGGCAGTAGAAATACATATAATGAGATTTTTCCGTCTTTGCTCATCCACAAACAAGTATATTGTAAAACGAAAATTGCAATTATACCGCGAATGTTTCTTCTAAACAAAAATCGAAATTTATTTCAAAGAGAAACAGCGATTATTTCTAACTTTAAGGATGAAGTATGATAGGATGAATTGTGAAGAGTAATGACAAACGGAAAAATAAAAGTGTCCAGGGATGGGAATCGAACCCACTGTGTTCCGCTTACCGGGCAGATGCCATGTCCACTAGGCTACCCTGGCTAATCCTTAAAGTTAGAAATAATCGCTGTTTCTCTTTGAAATAAATTTCGATTTTTGTTTAGAAGAAACATTCGCGGTATAATTGCAATTTTCGTTTTACAATCATCAGCCGCGTTATATTGTATTTTAAATTACTTTATATAATATTTACGAACGGAAAAATATGTCCAGGGTAGCCTAGTGGACATGGCATCTGCCCGGTAAGCGGAACACAGTGGGTTCGATTCCCATCCCTGGACTCTTTTATTTTCCGTTTGTCATTACTCTTCACAATTCATCCTATCATACTTCATCCTTAAAGTTAGAAATAATCGCTGTTTCTCTTTGAAATAAATTTCGATTTTTCTTTAGAAGAAACATTCGCGGTATAATTGCAATTTTCGTTTTACAATCATCAGCCGCGTTATATTGTATTTTAAACAAGTATATATTATGGCAGTTAGTGCAGTATAAATTTATTTTATTCGAAAAGAAACGTGCGCGTTATAAGTAATGTAAAGAATTCAAGTTTATCTAGATAATTTCGAAGTAATGCTTATAGAACAATAATGCCACACATGAGCAACACATCTGATATGCAATTACCTCCTTGAGAGATAACGATGTAAAGTCAAAACTGACTTCCAAAAATAATCCTCTCTTATAAAATATCATTTAGGAGAAAGAATATCATCCAGGAAAGGATATAAAAGAAAGACTTCAAGAATTTTTCTCTCAAATGATATTATACAAAAAGAATTATTATTTTATAATTGAAGCCTAGGTTTTAATATAAGATGTATATATCGCCGACCGAACTTGAACGTTGTCATATCCATAGGAAAACCTTACAGCTCGCCAGGTAGAGAGGTCAGCTCAAATTAAATAAAATAATCCGTGAACTTAGTTACTCCGTCGTGATGTATTAAATAATAATTTTTTTAATAATAGTTTCAAGAAACTCTCCCCAGGATGATTTTTTTTCTCAAATCAAAACTGACTTGTCTCTCTAGGATAATCAATTATATAATCTCAATTGTAATGATTCAATGCATCTTGAAAAGAAAGTGTGTAGATGAGATACTATTACTGTATTATTTTGTTGGACATCTTAATTCGAATTATTTTTTCAATATTCAGCTGACCTAAAAAATGTACTGAATTTTTTTCTCTCATGGGATATATATTGTAGATTTTCCATAAAAGATCCATAGCCTACAAACATGGCTATACCCTGTCTCTTCTGGAGGTTCTATTTCATCAGAAACTTCGTCATGTCATAAGGAATCGTTCAACCGAAACAGAGTTTCTAGTGAGAAACCTCCTTAGGCAATCTCTCATAGCAATATCTACTGCATATTCCTCTTATGTTTTCTTCCCAAAACGGGAATAAAATATAAATCTCACTACTCTTGCATTGATGGCCTTATGATGAAATAGATTGATGTAGAAAAGTAAATTGAACTTTATAAACAAACCCCTCACAGCTGGCTCCAATTAGTTCTATACAGCGTCACTAGAGGGTCTAAAGTGGGAAGGCTCTGAATTCGAGAAAAAGTATAAAAAAAGAGGCATTGAAAATTATATACAGTCGAGAAGACCTTCTCAGCGACGAAGAGTCCAGATAAGCAGGGGTTGATCTCCCCTAACTTCTTCCTAAAACGGCCACTGTGTTTGTGTAATCCTTCTTTGTGTTTAAAATTCTTATTTCCTTTCCTTGAAGTTAGCTACAACTCATTATATATCAAACCCAATTGTTGTTTAGTTAACTTATAAAAAATATAAAATCAAGCGATAATTTCAGAAATACGTCTTCTGCCTATTGATTTCTGGCGGGCCGGTAATTAACCTCGAGGCTTTTTTTATTAAATTTTCTTTTTAAAAATATGAAGGTTCGGCAATCTTTTTTAAAACACAGATCAGATCTTTTGTCACTTTAATTAGTGTTTTTGCTCAAATTTTGGGATGAAGGACACCCGGTGTATGATAGGGTACAGGGAGAGGATATATCAGAAATGATGGAGTAGCTAAATCTAAGATGTGTTGAAGCAACTTATTTCCCAGGTACGACTGGACATGATAATCATGGTGGGATAAGGTTTAAGACTCATTTTACTGTTCACTACTCCTAGTTTGAATCTACTTTTTATGTTTGCTCTACCTTACTCTGACAAAGGTTACTTTTACGGGTTAACACACAATGTGCAATTTACTAGGGTTTAAAGTAAAAGAAACTTAACACACAAAAAAGCGTACACTCAAGAGTTCAACAACAACAAAAAAGAGGACGTAAATAAAAATTACAATTTGTTATATATAAAAACAGTACTTATCTTTTATTACAGCGTTGATATAGGTAGTAGACCGGGGTTACATAGGTATGTGTGGAGATAACCAAACACGGATACAGAGAACACTTTAAACGTCTCCACACAACTCATTCCTGGGAAAGGGTTCCCCACATACCTATGGTCCTCCCTTATATACAGACAAGGCCACATTACTAGTAGTTTTTTTTTTAGAATAAATTTAACATCAATACTTTACTACTAGTTGTTTTAGACTAATTTTACTCTTTACTACTATTAGTTTAAGACTACTTTTTTAGCGTTCTCTATTTCAATACTAGTAGTTAAGGGCTACTTTTACTATTTGCTACTAGTTTAAGACTACTTTTACTCTATTCACCTCTATCTATTAGTTCAATACTACCTTTACTATATTTTATACTTCTTTATTCCTACTATTTCAGGACTATTTTTACCTTTCACTACTTGTAGTTTAAGATTACCTTCTCACCATTTACTACTACATTAATATAGTTTGAAGCTATTTTACCACACTCTACAACTACTATTTTAAGATTACATTTACTCTTAAACAATTAACATCTACAAAATACAATTTTTACCAATTAATTGAACTCCAGTATAATAGGACATCTCTCTTTAGGAATACTCTAGCTTAGTCACTAGTTGTGTTTTATAAAGAGAGGTTCTGTAGTATATAATTTTTTATAGAAATAATATCATTATCACAGCAAGGCATTCCAACTCTGTGATGGTATAATTTTTCTCATGGGGTCGGAGTGCTCTGCTGTAATATTGCACGGGGTGTAGAGTGCCGTCTGGATGTTGTTGTTTTAGGATACCAGCTATTCCCTGAAGTGAGGCATCACAGAATAGCTGACAGGGTAATCCTTCTTTAAAGAGATGTAGTACCGGTTTTGTGCTGTGACATTCCTTTAGAGTGTCAAATGAATGTTGGCATTCTGCATCCCAGTGCCATGGGGTATCTTTCTTAAGTAGGTTATTGAGGGGGTTCCTAATGCGGGCGTGATCTTTTATAAATTTATTATATACATTGATGGAGCCTAAGAATGATTGGAGGGATTTAACGCTAGTGGGGACCTTAATGGCATTAATTACATCTAAATTTTTTACTAATGGAGTGTATGTGCCTGATGATATGGTATAGCCTAAAAATTCTATTGTAGTTTTAAAAAGTCACACTTATTATAATTTAATCTAAAATTTTCCCTATTACACATATCAAAATATTGCTGTAAGTGATCTAAATGTTCTTCTATGGAATTTGAAAAGATAATGAAATCGTCGAAATAATGTGCTATAAAACCTAACCTATTTCTTTGCAATATCTGACTGACTGCTTGCTCATACACCTGGGGCCCTATTTTAATCCCGTATGGTAATCTTTTGAAATTATACTGACCCTCTAACGTGACAAAAGATAATAAATTTCTATCAGGGGGACTTATTTCGATGGACCAGTATGCTGATGAAAAATCGGCGCGGGAGTAAATTTTGGCGTTGGCTAATTTATCTAAGATATTCTCTATGAGCGGAAGGGGGTGAACATCGGGGAAAATTATTTCATTCAGGCGGCGGTAGTCTACGCAAAATCGTTTTGTCTTATCCCTTTTGGTAACTAAAGTAACGGGGGATGAATAGGGGGAGAAAGAAGGCTCTATAATATCATATTCTAGCATTTTCCCTACTTGTTCTTGTATTTCACGTTGATCTGAAAGAGATGTACGATACGGTCTGAGTGCAATTATTTTGTCTGAATTTGTCCTAATATTGATAGGGGGAATTTTCAATTTTGGGATGTTATATTTGTTAGTAGAAAAAATATTTGAGTAATTCTTAATAATATTCATAAAAGTTAAAGGGATATCAGTCCTAACACATAAATTACAAGAATCATTAAAAATTTTACATTGATGTTCAGAGGGATATAGTGGGGGTAATAAATATAAATGGGGAAAATGAACTAAAGTTTGGCTGGGTGCATTTTTGTCACAATTGGTAGAGGTCTTGTTCAAGGTAATGGGACATGGTATAGGATGGATATTTTCCCCTTGCAATAATGGAGAATGTGAATTAGGCATGTTTTTTAAATGACCCATATTGGGCGGATTGTGGTTACTCTCTCCATTATTACATGGGGTTACATAGGTTATATGGTACCATTTCTTAGACAAAGGAGCATCACATTGATAAATAGAATGATTATATAAATTTAAGGTCAAACAAAATTGACTAATGGAATTTAATGACAGTATACCAAAAGGTAATAAATTATCTATTATATAAAATTTAATTGATTTTGTAATTTTTCCTATGATAGTGGTCAAAAATATATATCCTATCGAATTTATTTGAGTAGATATGGAATTGATTAATATATGGCATGGATATAATTTTAAAGGATTAGATAAGTTTTTACTAAGATGGTTAAAAATATTTAAATTAATTATGTTAATAGAGGCTCCTGTGTCTAAGAGGAATGGGCAATAAAAATTATTAAAAATTTTAGGTTTACATAGAATATTGGATAGTTTAGGGACGAAAACTGGAGTTTTCGTTGCCTTGTGGGGTGCGAGAAGACCTGGGGGCCGGCACGGGAAGGTTGTGGGCGCCATTTTGTTCAGGTGGGAAATAATGCGCTGTAGGTTGGCCGTGGTAGGCCTGCTGCCTGTAGGGTCGCCTGTTCATGGAACATTCATTGTTCCAGTGATCACCTTGGCAGTATTTGCATGGTGAGGGTGGTCTCCTGGCACCAGGAGGGTATCTTGGGTAATTATTTGGTGAAAAAAGATTGTAGTTCCTTCCCCTAGAAGGGGTTCCGGTATCACGATGAAAAGCACTGGTGTTGGAAACACCTGGAAATGGTTCGGATGGAGTAGGGAGTGAACTGGTCCCTTTTATTCTGGTCATGGTAGAGTACCATTCGGTCAGGGTTTTAGGGGCTATGGCCCTCATGAGGCGCTGATCACTGGCCTGGAGGCCTTCCGTTAATGCTTCTACTATGATGGGATTGGTTAGGCCCAGTTGTAATCCCATTGTTATTTTTTGACGGTAATATTCTCCTAATTGAATCTGATTAGTTAATTTAAAAGTTAAAAATTTGGTGAAAGTGACCTCGGATTTTCCGGGGTAGAGATCTATGAGAGTTTGTTTTGCTTGACTGTATGGCAGAGAGGCCAGATTTAGTTCGTTATAGAGGGAGAGGGGCTCACCTTTGAGTAGTGTACGGAGCCGGGTTTGCAATGTGGCGTCATCTTGTGGTCCCTCGCTCGTCCGCTCGAGTTGTTGGATGAAGTTGCTTGCCGCGTAGGATCCGTCGAAAGGAGAGATGAGAGCTTCCTCCACACGAGGCACGGCTATTCCCCGAATAGCGTCTGTTAGGCGGCTTACTAGGTCTTCGCAGTGGGGCTGCATGTTGGTGAGGGCATCCGCAAAGTACTCGTCTCCAGCCTCCGTCATCCTCTGCATGTTGCTGTCCTCAGTCATCATGTCGACTTTAACGGGTTCTGTAGTAAACCCGATGTGGAATGTGCTGGGCAGTCGTGGTAGTGAGTGCGTGATGGGATTCCCGCACTGGGACAGCAAGAGACAGAGGCAGGTCTAGATGGTAACTCCAAGTGGAAGAGGTAGACCACGGACGAAGGTAGTCGAACCACGGGTGTCGCGGATGCCCTAGCCGAGCGTATAACGGCGTCGCTCTGAAACAACTACCCTTTGTCTAATTCCTGCGCCTTCATATACTCTGGGACGCCCACATATGTGGCGATTCCTGATTGGCTACTGTAATCACGTCACTTTCTGGCGCCGCGTTGTTTTCGTCTGGTCTTTGTCGTCTGGTCTACCTCCCTCTTTGTTTTATTTGTCACTTCCATTGTTCGATACATATTTTTATATATAGATATGGGGTTATATATAATAAATATCAGAAGAAGGTTGTGAACTATCTAACTCAAAATATACTACATATATATATATATGTTCCTGGCTTCGCCCGGTTTTTACCCGAGTAAAAGTTTGCCTAAAGAACATTTGTTAAAACGATTCTAGAAAAATCCAATCCACCTATATATAGATTTATAAACATATAAAATATTGTTATATGCGTTCAAATATATTTTTGAAACATATAATTCTTTTGAAAACATTTATTAAATTTTAAATAAGATATTTTCTTTAAATATATATTAATATTGAAATGCCAAGTTTTTTTACAACGTCATTGGAATATTATATTACTAAACTGTTTTATTTATGGTCATAGTAAAAATTCATGTAACATCATAAAATGTAAAAATTGCGGAGACAATGACCAACATGTTAACTGTCAATCCTTGCCCAAGTGCATAAATTGCTCTACACATCCTAAATATAGGAATAGCAATAATCATCGTTCTAATGACAAATTATGTCCTGTGTTCCTTCAACAAATGAAATATGAGATACAAAGAACATGTTATGCAGATTTAGATCATGATATTGTAACTTTGGATTAGAATAGACTTATTCTTGTTTTTTTTTGGGGGGGCAATGTTCAAATTAAAAATTCTACAACAAAACACGCGGAAAAGCAATTTGGTTAATAATGAAATAAGGGAATTTATTTCTAAGGAAAAATATGATATGATTATAGTTCAAGAACCATCTATATTGATAAAATGCAAATTTCATAAGTGTTGTTCACTAAAAACTTTCGTTACAATGCATCAATTTCGACCAAATTTTCAACATTTATGTAAAACGAGATGGAGCAGGTTTTGCTTAACATCAAAATATTTTTCCTAACTTTAACATGCGTAACTTCGCTGTTATCGATTAAATACAAAAAAAAATCAACAGAGTTAATTTTATTTATATATAAATACAAAATATATTCAGCAATTCATTCAACTCAATCTAAAAAAATATTAAAAACAAGCAATTTTAAGATAACACCATATGTAAAACAGTCGGCCAAGAAAACAACAACGATATTACATCTTTCTCACATATTCACACACAATCTTGATTAATAATTAAAACTAATCTTTAACATTGTTTATTATACTTCAACTTTTATTTCTACATTTGTTTTTAAATACCCAATTGTTTTATCATGTTTCGAATTTCGCCTAACAAATATACAAATTTATAGTGACCAACATATGCAAATTTTATCTTTGTTTTTATTTAACTTGATATCGTAAACATAACATCCATTGTAAGCATTTTTCTGTTCACCTTCCGTGGTTTCTCTTTTCTCTGATAGTTTTTAGGTGTAGTATATTTTCTTATTACTAGACTACAAACATTCCCTCGAGAAAAACCTGGGGGAAGCCGGGTACATCCGCTAGTAAATAAATAAATAAGTGAAAAAGGTAAAGGGAAAGTAGATTATAACCATATTTTAAGTTTTGAAAAACTCTTAAATTTATAGTAACAAATTACCGGGTAATACGTATAGTATAAATAATGAAGTAATCTTTAATATGCGTTCAAAAATATATTATGCAAATATACCGGGAGTTCCAATATACAGGGTGATCCAAAAGTCCCGCACAACTTTAAAAATTAATAACTCCGCGAATATTTGCGCTAGAGCAATGCGGTAAACACCATTGTGTTCAGGATGCAATGGGATTTTTTTATGGCAAATAATGAAAAATTCGAAATTGATTTTAGTTAAAACTTTATTCGCTAGATGGCGCTCTACCAGAATCAGAGATTCAGCGGCCAAATTGTTTGATAAATTGAAAAATATAACTGAACGACACGTATTTTTCCTTTTTGAATACCAGGAAAGAACCCTAATAATATCAAATGATAAATTAATAAAACACCATTTCGCCAAAAGTTAGAATAATTGGTTGACGATTTTTAAATACAATCTGAGATATGTAAAATAGGTATATGCAAATTAAAACACGTAGCAAGAAATATTTATATTTTAGATGGAGTTTTGTGAAATAGATTGAATGTTTGAAAATAACTACTGATATCAATACACGATTTTTGAAATTTTAATATAGTACCAAAAATTATGATGGCACTACTAATAGGATTTCGTGCTATAAGGAATGTATAGTTTCTTGACTAATTGGCGACACTTGATTATTTAACTGAATATTTGTCATGATTCAAAAATGAAATATAGAGGGGAGTGCAAAATATATTTGTCATGATTCAAAAATGAAATATAGAGGGGAGTGCAAAATATATTTGTCGTACTTTATTCCAAATATCCTATGGGTTTGTCAAATGTTATCATTGTTTATTATACTGTACATAATTTTGAAAATGTATCCCCTCAAAAAAAAATCATTTTTAAATCGATTTTTTGCGTTGAAAAACGTGGTAGTAAAATCAATTTTATTATTTTTTGCGCAAAATTTCTGAAGTTGGGGGGGGGGGGGGGGGGGGGGGGGATACAGAGAATATTCCTTATGCTATTTATTCTAATGAGCGAAAAGCGATAAACTAAACATAAGAGGTAAAATTGTGTGTACCAGTGTTATTCGAGAAGTTATAACACTTTGGCCTGCACGACATAATATAAGATGTGGGTAAATAACAAAAAAAAAATACTGTTCACAGAAAAAAAAAAGAGTCAAGATGTGAGGACAGCATTTATTATTCCCATAACCCAAAACAAAGAGCTGCAAAATATAACACATGAGGTAACTGCCTTCTCTCTTGTATTAGGTCACAATCCTTGCTCAAAGTGGCGCCCTTCATTCTCAAACACCGCCTGCAGACGATAGATGACAGAATGGTCACAATTAAATAGTTGAAATTTATAAAACGTGCCATCTGATAGAAGCCTTCAACATGGCCAATGTGGTAGGCCGGCATCGATAAAAACTCGACATAATGTACCCCCAAAGAATAAGAGCTAAAAAAAGAGTCATGGTCAAGTTTGATTTGTTGTACATCTAATTACGACACAACCTTAACAACATCCATTCTCACTGAAGACACAAAAGTTGCCTGTTATGCAGATTATATAGCCATATGGCACACAAGTAGCAGTATAGAAATATCAGAAAAATACTGAACATATCAATGAGAGGACTGGAGAAGTGGGTAATGAAACTCAAAATGACAATAAACCCAATAAACACAAACCTATAGGTCTCCTTCACTGACAGGAAAAAAGGCGTGAATTCAACTTCAAAATAAGCATAAACAACCATATAATTGATAAAATTAGATCTCCAATTTACCTAGGTGTGATACTTGAGGAATTGCGATTTACAGAACACATAATTAGCACCTCAAATAGAGCTACCAGAAACCTAAACATTCTGAGAAGGCTATATGGAACAAATTGGGGAGCAAAACCCAAAATTCTCAGAATAACATATATCACCTTAATAAGGCCAATAATGGAATATGCAACACCTGTTTGGGCTCCCTCATGTTCATCACTAAAAAGAAGACTAGACAGTGTTCAAGCAAAAGCGGCCAAATTAATCACTTGTTCTGTTTCAAATACCAACAATTAGAAAATTCAGAGAGAATGTGGTCTAGACCTACTTGAAAGCAGAAGACAATTAAAAACAATAAAATTCACCAAAAGCTTAAAACTAAATAGAACCTATTTAAACTGGACACAAAAATAAAGGCTCAAAAGATCTTTAACACTTCAGTACGACAACAATATTAGAAAGAGCATAAATATGAAACATAATGAATTTCAAATTCGAGAATAACCAATATTTCCTACCCCATTGCCATCAAATGTAATCATCAATCTTAACCTGAATGAACACTGCAATAAAAAAAAAGAGAACAAAAACATACTTAAAAAGAAAGGACTTGACACAATTGGTTTATGCGATCAGATAAATTATTCAACAGCATATACAGATGGATCATCAGACCTTACCATAAGTAATGGAGGAGCTGGAATTAACATAATACTGCAAGATGGAACATACATCAAAATCAAAGAAGGAGCAAGAAAGATTTCGTCAAACTTCACTTGTGAACTGACAGCTATCTGGAAAGCTCTTGATGTATGCCTTAACCAACCATCCCTGCATCAAGCAGAAGGAATTATAATATACCGTACAACGACTTCATATCCGATCTAGAAGCAATTCAGAAGGGCAATACTATAATCACACAGAAAATACATTCGTTACTTACTCAACTGATATCATTGGAGAATAACTGCATTCTACAATGGATTCCTGCCAGTGTTTGGATCGGGGGTAATGAAATGGCAGTTGAATTTGCAAAGGAAGCCAGAAAGTTGAGTCAAAGGGAAGAAAAAATGTCATTATTTGACGCTAATGCTTTTGCAAAATACAAGATAATTAAACAAAAAATAAGAAAAGATCAAAATGTGAAATAAACTCTGAGAGAAAAATGACAAAACTATGAAAAGATTTAGAACAAAACATTATAAAGGATGACAATACATCCAGATGGCACAAGAACCTATAGAACATGCAACAACTGTCCTGGTGTGGAACTAACACCTACCCACATATTCTCATGCCCGCAGCCTTGCAGAAAATTGACATAGACCCAGAGCAGCTGCTTTACACACTCAAGATAGTGGACAATGCTGCTGCTTCTGTGATAGAGATGCATGGAGACATCTGAGGCTCTTTATTGGACACGACAAAAACAACAACGGCATTCCAGAGTAAAATAAATCATCAGAGATAGATAAATATTTTTCAAATGAATTAAAATAAATATAATCGATATTGAGAAAGAGTTGAATTAAAAAATGAGAAAATTATTATTATTATTATTATTCCAGCAAACCGCATCTAAAATATCAGATTTTTTTTTTGATACATGTTTTAATTTGCATATACCTATTTTACATATCTCAGATTGTATTTAAAAATCGTTAAACATTTCTTCTAACTTTTGGCGAAATGGTCTTTTATTAATTTATCATTTGATATTATTAGGGTTCTTTCCTGGTATTCAAAAAGAAAAAATACGTGTCGTTCAGTTATATTTTTCAATTTGTCAAACAATTTGGCCGCTGAATCGCTGATTCTGGTAGAGCGCCATCTAGCGAATAAATTTGTAACTAAAATCAATTTCGAATTTTTCATTATTTGCCATAAAAAATCCCATTGCATCCTGAACACAATGGTGTTTACCGCATTGCTCTAGCGCAAATATTCGCGGAGTTATTAATTTTTAAAGTTGTGCGGGACTTTTGGATCACCCTGTATACTGCAACAATCGTTACAAACCCTTTCTTATCATGTAAATTAATTAAAGAGTTCTTAAATTCATTTGCAACCACTATATCAGTACAAACTACTAAACGGCAAATTATTCTTTCAAATATTTATATACACCCTAATAAAATGGATACCTGTCATGTTCAATTCCTTGATAAATAAATTAAAAATTTTAACACAAATCCATTGATTTTAGCTGGAGATTTTAACGCTCGAAGTCAGATGTGGTTTGATAATATTATTAATCAAAACGGTAGAAAACTTCAACCTATAATTGATTTTCACAATATGCTCATACATAACAATCGAAACAAAACATGTCGAGGATTAAGTATAATAGATCTTACTATTACTAATAGTCATGCTCATGTACTTGTTAATGGATGGAAAACGTTAAATCTTTCGCAAATCACAGACCATCACGCAATCTCATTCGACATTAGTCTGGAAACAGAAATTTTATTACATGAAAATAATTCTACATGGTATTTTCAAGAAAAAAGAGCCAATTGGAAAAAATATGAGCAGGCAATCAACGTGTCTAGGATAAATGAGGCAATGATGAAATTAGGTAAAATAGTAAATATAAACGATATAAACTGTGTAGTTTCTCTCATAACTGACATATTAATTGAAGCTGCATATGCATCTCTACGATTAAAACCAAAATATTTAAATAATAATCCATTTAATTGGTGGACGGATGAACTGGAACTTTTTAAAAATCATTTTAAATATGTTCGAAATCTATATTATCGGGGTAAACGGTCTAATAGACCGCTAGTTGATGAAAAAATGTATAAAGAAATACGAAATAAGTATATGAATATTATTAAAAAAACAAGAAATGTAAGCTGGAGGGTATTCCTGTAGGAAGTTGAAAATACATCTCCTTTTGGTAATACTTACAAAATTTTAAACAAAAAATTTCTCCTAGGTCTTTTGATTTACCAATTCTAGATGTATCTCAAGATGTGCTTGAATCAGAAATGAAAAATCTTTTATCTTCTCTATTTCCGAATGACTGTCAATCTTCTGACACAAACTATCATAAATTAATCAGAAACAAGAGTTATACTTTTTCTAATGATAAAATCATTTATTTTGATAATATTCAAATCTGTTCAATAATTAAAAAACTTTAAAATGGCAAGGCTCCAGGAAAAGATCATATAAGCAATCAGATGATCAAAACGGCAGTTCATCATATATCTCCTGTGTTAACAAAATTGTTCAATGCTTGTATTGGACTTAATTATTATCCGGAGGCCTGGAGAAAGTCAGCAGTAATGATTATAAAAAAAACCTAATAAAGAAAATTATAAAGATCCGAAAGCCTACCGCCCTATAAGCTTGTCTTCTAATTTAGGTAAAATTTTTGAAAGTCTAATTCATATTGAACTTTTGAATCATATTAATAGTAATAATGTTATGCATCCTGCTCAACATGGATTTACACAAGAAAAATCAACAATCTCTGCTTTACAAGAAATAACTAAATTAAGTCTTCTGAAAAGAGAAACAGAAAATACGGCAATAGTAACAGTGGACATCAGCGGAGCTTTCGACAACGCATGGCATCCGGCAATTCTCCAACAATTGGACAAGGCAAATATTTCAGCGGTACTTATAAAAACAATTAATTCTTACTTTGAAGACCGGAGTGTAGAATTTAAATATACTAATGTAAAGTGTATAAAAAAGATAAATAAGGGATGTCCCCAGGGTGGTATTATTCCTCCTATTCTTTGGAAAATATTACTTAATGATTTCAACTTATCTTTTAACGAAAGTTTTGCTAGAGTAATTGCTTTCTCGGACGATGTGACATTTGTGGTATGGAGTTCAAACATCTATGATCTTCAGTATAATATTACCAAATGTTTAATAAAAATCAAAGCCTGGTGTGAAAAGGTAAAACTTTCACTAAGTCCAAACAAAACAGGTATACTCTATATACATAACTATGAAAAATTGCCCATTAATTATGATGGAAAAATAATTCAACCATCAGAAACTGTTAAAATTTTGGGAGTTATTTTTAAAAATCATAGACAAAAGAATAAGATTAATTTTGGAACACATGTTGACAATATAATTATGAAAGCTACGAAACTTAAGAATAAATTATTCTCATTATGTGCACGTACTTGGGGCATTGATACTCGGCGTAGATTGATCTTATATAAAGCTATGATACGCTCTACAATAAGCTATGCATCAAATATTTGGTTTCCTTTTATCACTGCAGCAAAAATATTCTAGTTGAATTCTATACAATATAAAATTCTTATTAGATGCATTCATGCTTATAGGACTTCATCTTCTTACATCACACATATACTAGCGAAAACCCCTTTACTGTCCGATTATCTTGAATTATTACAAACAAAGTATAATATGACAAATTCTCTCACAGATCGAACACTCAAGAAACCCCTTCAAAAAGAATTAAACAAACTATATCTGGATCTAAAATTTAAGTTTTATCTTTCTCAATCTAATGAACTGTTCAAGAAATTCTTTCCAATTGCTGCCCCAAATTTCATTTCTTCTGATAAATTCACTACTTTATTCTTAACTGGCAAAGAACCCTTCTTAAGTTTCCTATTCAAACTGAATGCTATCAATGATCCAACATGTGAATGCCGCTTAGATGATGAATCACCAGAGCATCTTCTTTTATCTTGCCCTCAGACTAATCAAATTGTATGTAGGTACTTTGAAACATTACCAAATTCTCTTTGTGTTTATACTCTATCTTAAGAGAACTTTGTTAAGTTTAGAACTATTTGTACAATAATTTACAAAACAATACTAATCCATCGTGTAAATAATTAATCATATATATGTAAATAATACTAGCACAGCAAAATAGTCCTTTGGACTTCGTTCTTTTGTAACAATAAATAAATAAAATAAATCCTTCAATTAAATATTGAATTTATTATACTTGGAACACGTTTTAGAATTTTTACAAT